>ML663009.1:13284907-13676976 GCA_007570785.1 Antilocapra americana
GTGCCACCTGGGAAGCCCAGCAATCAATATATATGTATCTATATTCATCATGTGCAAAAACAAATCCAGTGTGGTGTTGGTGTTGAATTCTCTCTCCTGTCTTTCCTCCCCCTTGAGACTGAAAAATCCTCAGGCCGAGTTCTGCCTTGGTCCTCCCCAGACATTATTCTGTTCTCCCTCTGTTCTCCATCACTTCCCTGCTACATCCCACTGCAGTAACCCTGGGTGATCCTCAGCAAACCACTGTGGACTGGTCATGTCCTTGTATCCAAACCACCTCATCCATCCTTTCACATGGCTAGCCTGCCTGCCCCTCACCTTGGAAGGTACATAAAAGCCAGCAAAAAACAGCAGTGCTTATTCCCAGGAATGATTAAGCCTAATTTCCCACTCACTTCCTTTACCTTTTGCTCAGTGCCCACCTCCTCAGCTCCACACTCCAATTTTGCCCTCACTGGTGCATCCTTCACACTGCAGTCTGGGTGATTTATCTAAAATTCAAATGTTATTGTGTCATTCCCCTGCTCAGAACCCTTCAATGGTTTCAGACCCTTTAAAATGACATCTGAACTCCTGAAGCATTTAGAACAAGGCCCTCCATGGACAGACCCCTTCCTACTTCCCTGGCCTCATTTCCCAACTCTCCCCTTGACACTCTGTGACACAGCAATGCTAAATTACTTATGCCTCCCCAACACACAGTGTTACTTAGTGTTTCTGAGTCTGCCAGAAATAGTCCTTCCTCTTGTTCTGTCTTACAAATCTGCTCAGCATTTAAACCTTCTCTCAACTTTCTTCTTCACTGAGATCCTTCCAGACAGGAGTCATCATTCTGGGCCAGCTCTGTGTCTTGTTTAGACATCTCCCCATTGCTGTCTGCATATGCCCAAGACTTACTCGCTTACAGGGACTATCTTACTCATCCCAGAATAGCACAGGACCTAACACGGAGCAGGTGCTTAGCCAACACAGGTTGGACCGTTGTCCAATTACACCTCCCCATCCTTGAAGGGACTTGTGTTTTAGCCACAGCCACACTGATACCTGCATCTAATTGGCTTTTCCAGGTCGGGCCAATCACTGGTCTGCAATCATCGGCGGATCCCACTCCAAGAATTACGTGCTATGGGAGTATGGAGGATATGCGAGCGAAGGCGTCAAACAGGTTGCGGAATTGGGCTCCCCAGTGAAAATGGAGGAGGAAATTCGACAACAGGTAAGAAAAATAATCCCAGAATGACTAAAATCCAGACATGCTGTCAAGCATCCTTTAGCTTTCTTTCCCAGGGGCTCAAAACTTATATGTGCTGGAAAATTGGTAACGTAGGAAGTGAAATCTATTTGCTGAGTTTCAGAGTGTTTATGTTCAGTTGAAGACAAAGGCACAAATATTTGTCTTGTTGTCTCACATCTTCCCTGACTGCATTTGTGGTTTCTTGAGTTTGTGTTAAAAGCTGTTGCTGTGGCTGCATTGTTGGAATATCACGTCTTTGTTCTCCTGAGGGTCAGTGTGGTAGGTTACTTTGATTCTTGAGAAGGTCGGGGGAGTGACATTCACAGGAAGCTAAAATCATTGTTTCCAAAGAGAAGCATTTGTTTATTGACATGGTTTTTGCACCTATATCTTGAGGCATTTGATAAACTGGTCAGTGATTAATCAAAATCATTATAAGCTGAAGCATCTTTAATGTATTGATACGGTGTACCATCTCATGGGGGCCCAGGAGTCAGGTATTATCTAGGACCTCTTTTACACCAGTGAGGGATAAGGGCAAAATAGTCTATCATTCTTTTCTATTTGTTGGGAAGTACCATCATCCATCATCAAAAGCTCTAGAAAGAGGTTGATGAGGGTTCTTGAAAGAAGAGCTGTGGTTTGTTGAAGGCCATTCACAGGCTGCACCATGGGGAGGAGACAGTTCAGCTTTGGCCATCACTACCCTCAAAAGCCCTTCGGGCCTCGGAGAGCTGGGTAGGGAATCACATCTCACTGCTCGTAAGTGTACAGAGGGAAGGAAGGAAAGAGCCAACAGGCCCCTGTGAGGCTGCTGCCCTGCTTGGGCTCCTGCCCCACGTCTCCTGGGACAGTGCAGGGGCCCTGGATCTCATGGTGTGTGTGCAGCAGGGCACGCAGAGCTGAGGCCCCCAGTCCTTCCCCCGATGTCTACCATCTGGACTCCAAGCTCCCACAGACCCTAAACTGAAGGCAGCAAAGGCCACCTGATTCCTGCTATAATCCCCTGAGGAATTCTTTTGGCTCAGTGTCCAAAAACACCCAGGAATTAGCTTATGTTTCTCATTAATTTGATTTAAAGCCTTTCTCCATTTTCAGAAAAAATAGTTTAACCCAGAGTTTCAAGACAGTGTGCTTTTTATCACAAGTGTATCTCACCAATGACTTAGTGTCTTTCTGACTCTGGCCTCCATGCCTTGTCACTGGTATTGCTCATTTAGGCTACAGCACAGCCAGGTTCATCTGCAACATCATGAAGGGCTCCACACTGGTCCTCGTCTGTCCAGGCTGTCCTGAAGGGGAGATATCTTGCCTGAGCTCCTGATTCTCAAGCATGGAACTGTGATACCTGGCCTGTCAAGTTCTGTTGTGTTGTATGTTGAAAAACCATTTGCTATAAATAATAGCTGAAAACAAAGTCTACATATTAATTAGATCAAGATGAAGGGCATCTTCATAATAACGCCTGTGTCACTCGTTGGCTATCTTAAAGGATTTCTGGAGAGAAGGGAAGCATGCAGGTGAGACCACACTGTGCTGGTGAACATGGTCAGCCCTGTGTCCTAGCAGTAAGAAGGCTGACAACTGATGAATGGACCTCCTGGCTTCTGTCTCCTCTTAGGAAAATGTTCTTTGCTTGGTGTGTTCCTTACCAGCACCCCTGGGATTAACTTTTGTACATGCAGACAACGTCTGGTTCTCCCAGCTGGTTAGTGTTCCTGACATTAAGTCATAATAATATTTAATTATGGGTACTGCACATGGAAGTTAAAAATCCCACTGAGCACGTCCTAAGGTCTCTCAGGTTCCCTGGATGCTGAGTGTGTACTTTTAACTCTCACGTCTGGTTGGATAAGACAATATTAATTCCCCAGTTTTTCTGATAAGGATAACTGAGGCACAGTCAATTATCAGAGAATTCCAGAACTTGAACCCAAGTCCACCTGGCTCCAAAACCTATATTAGTACCAAATAAATAATTTGCAGGGCTTAGTGAAAATGAGAGGTCCTTTGTTCAAAACTTAAGAATTTCAAGATGGTGGCACTATGAATTTCACAGCACAGGGCCTTAACTATCTGCACAGGTCAACACTCATGAGACCAGCCATCTCTACACACCTTCCTCGCCTCACAGAGAAACTCCCCTTTCTAGCCTCTGAAATAATCTGTTTCCAATCTGTTCAGCAGTGCATCTAGCAGCCCAGCTCCTAGAAAAGTCAGACAGATAAAGTGATTTCAGGGTCCCTTTGCTTTCAAGCAACTCATGGTTCTAAATATTGTTCCCTGAAAGCACACAATTTATTTTTCTGCATGCCAGGTAAGAAACAACATAAAAAAGGAACAAGAATATGAATCCTTGTAGAATATGAAAGTGTCCCCTGAATAACCAGGAACTTGTTTGAACACATCTACAAACTAACACAGTGTTCTCAGCCTTTAATACCTTATATCCTACCAACTGCTATATCAAAGAGCCCGAGTCCAACCAGGATGAAAATAAAAAGGTCTCTTTTCCCAAGAAAGACATTTATATGCTTCCTAGCATTCTCTTATTATAGACTTATCACTCGCTGCAAGTTTCAAGGGCATTAAAAATCACAGCAGATATTGTTGGAGGTAAATCTTATGCTAATAGCTTTCAAACACAAATGAACAAAAATAATAATCCCATTAGTAGTGGGAAACTGTAATAATATTATTGAGTATAAATTTTAATGTCTCTATAGCTACAAAACACCAAGAAAATTAATGAAAAATTACAGCAGCATTAATGGCATTCATGACACTTGTGGCCAGAGAGAGTGGGGGAAGGGCACAAGGCATACTTCTTAGCAGGAGACAGAGGCAAATGGGTCCTGGTGGAGATGGTGGATTAGGAATACTGAGAGAACCCTGGCCAGGCAGGTCACAGATGCGTAACCTCAAGACAGGTGGGGGCAGTGGGGAATGGTAGATCTCACGTGCAGGCAGACCCAGGACCTGAAAGTGAACTGAGGACTGTTCATCATCGTGAAAATGTTACACTAAGACCGTTTTTATTTCATCAAGTATACATCTATGGCATGTGTACAAGGTGTATGGGCCCAAAGATGGCGCCCCCTTCACCATGTTATTCATGCTAGAAACCCGGGCAACACCCTAGATTCTGCCCCCATCCCAGCTTCTTCTGCCTTCCCTCCTAAATTCCTCCATGTCACTCCCTCAGTACCACACCTCCATTAAACCGTACTCCTCTCTTACTGAATCATCACACTAGCCATCTGACCTCCCTGCCTCCAGCCCTCTTCCTGTTATTCACACTGCCCCACAGCCATTTTGTGAAACATCCATTGGATTATGCCACTCTCTCAATTAGGATGTTTAATGGCTCCTAACTGACCCCAGAAAAAAGTCCAAACTCTTTATCATAGCTTAAAAACCCTCCATGATCTGGCCTTGTTTACCTTCCCCATATTGCTTGCTGCAGCTCTAAGCTGAACCAGTGCAAAACCTCTTTCATACTCTCCAAAAGCCATACCTCTCTTGCATCTAGACCTTCTGTCAGTCTAGAACATCTTCCAGCTCCGTTTCAACTGGTGAACTCATGTTTATACTTCAGAACTCAGCTTAAATGTTGCTTCTTCCTGGAAGCCTTCCCAAATGCTGTACAAAATGCGTCCCCTGGCCTGGTGCTCCCACAATACCAGGTACCTCCCCCGTCATTACCATCATCACATTTACTGCAAGTTCTTGTTTGATATCTCTCCTTCACTAAACTGCAAACTTCAGAAATCCATGTTCTCCATCTCTGGAAACTCTGAGTGGGTATAATGTTAATTGTTTCATAATTGCTTCCTGCATAGATTAATTCATTTGATAATTTTACTGAACACCTACTTAATAAATGCCAGGCATTGGAAATCCAGCAGTGACGAGATCATTCCCTGCCTTCATGGAGTCTACATTCTAATGGAGGAAACAAGGGGGAGAAATGGTTAAACAATTATAAATTAAGGTAAGAAAAGAAACCAACAAGGAGTGACATTTAAAAAAAAAAAAAGAAAAACCAGTAGTAGAAAGGGACCTTGTTAGTAAGGTGGTCAGGGAAGGGCTCTGTGAGGGGTGCCCATTAAGCTGAGACCCAAAAGAAAAGCATCAGGAAAACATCCCTCTAGATGGTGACAACAGCATATGCAAAGTCTCAGAAGTGGAAGAGAGCTTATTATACTGGAAGAACTGAGAGAAGACTCATGTGGCAAGAGAAGAATGAGGGAGAGGGAGTGGGGCTCCGGGTGCGTGAAGGACACAGTGTCTACACGCTGGAGAGATTCAAAGATTGGGAGGGAGAGGTGGATATATAAATTACTATTTCCTTCTAATGTACTTAGATTCTTTATTCTTTATCTATATTTATTCTTTACCTCTGCAACAGCTGAGGAAATGCAGGCATTAGACCGTGGTGGCTGCTGAGTGTGCCGTTCTCTGGGTCCACTGTCCCTGCAGACCCGGTAGACCTGGGCATTTCCTGGCCCCTTCCTCCAGGCAGGCTGGCTCTGACGCCCCTTCCTGGGGCACCTGCTGCAGCTCCCTGTGCGGTCCCTCTCCGAGACAGGCTGGTTCCTGCTTCATTCCTTCCCCATCCCCCAAGCATGTATTGTGTCCGTGAAAGGTGGGTCCTTGTTGATTTTCCTCACTGCTCTGTTCTTACTCATTCTATTGCTTCATTATGGTTGCTTTTGATCTATTCCATTTTAAACATGTCTAATTGTCTTACTCAGATTATTTTGTTACCTCAGAGTCAGGGACGAATGTTCCTTGGAATTGAACTTGCCCACTCTCCCCATCACTAGTGTCCTTGCTTGCCTTTGGATTGCTTGCTCATCTTCAGTGGGTATTTTTCTTTGTTTCCTGTGAGAATCCTCTATGCTCAAATTGTGTTATCTGCTCAAGGGGAGATTGCATTTTTTGTCTTTCCACCCTAGTTTTGGTGTCATTTCTCAGCTTCAAGTTTCCCACTGGCAGGCACACATGGGAGAGGCTGGGGCTTCTATTTTGTGACGGTGAATTTTCATTCAAGGACCTGGATGAGAGCAACCTAGCTTGCCACCTCCCCAAATGACTGACAGAGGATTTTCTTATCCCCATTCACAAAAAGGAGAGCCCTTCAAAATATCCAGCTTGAGGCAGGGGTGTCACATGTCACCTAACACTAGCTTAAGACCCCCTCTTCTTGCCCTGCATGATTTTAAAACCTCTAGCTCCTGGGACCATACCCTGGGCCTAGTCCCAGGCATCAGCTCCGCTCAGTTTTAGGTTAGACTTTTCTCCTCCTTTCTGGCATGCAGGGAATTTTTCTAAACTCCCTTTTGTATTTTAGAAACTTCCTCCTGCTATATTTTGTCTAACATGTCTATGTGTTTGTAGTAGGAAGGAGACTTTTTGCATCAGCTCAGTCTTTCCTGCCTCCTGATATCCACTGAGTATCTCCAGCCCTTCATAGCACTTCATATGTTGTCTCACATACAGTAGGTGCTCAGCCAGTGTGAACTGGTGAACTGACACACAAGCCATAAATGTCTTACTAAGTCATTGTTGTGTTTAGTTGCTAAGTGGTATCCAATTCTTTGCAACCCCAGGACGGCCAAGCTCCTCTGTCCATGCAATTCTCCAAGCAAGAATACTCAAGTGGGTTGTCATCTTCTTCTCCAAGGGATTTTCCTGACCCAGTGATTGAATCCATGTCTCTTGTATTTCAGATTCTTCTACAGCCGATCCATAAAGGGAAGCCCTATTAAGTCACTCAGTTCAGTTCAGTAACTCAGTCATGTCTGACTTTATGACCCCATGGACTGCTGCACACAAGGCTTCCCTGTCCATCACCAACTCCTGGAGCTTGCTCAAATTCCTGTCCATCAGTTGGTGATGCCATCTAACCATCTCATCCTCTGTTGTTCCCTTCTCCTCATGCCTTCAATCTTTCGCTGCTGCTGCTGCTGCTGCTAAGTCACTTCAGTCATGTCTGACTCTGTGCTACCCCATAGACGGCAGCCCACCGGGCTCCCTCATCCCTGGGATTCTCCAGGCAAGAATACTGGAGTGGGCTGCCATTTCCTTCTCCAGTGCATGAAAGTGAAAAGTAAAAGTGAAGTCGCTCAGTTGTGTCCGACTCCTAGCGACCTCATGGACTACAACCTACAAGGCTCCTCTGTCCATGGGATTTCCCAGGCAAGAGTACTGGAGTGGGGTGCTATTGCCTTCTCCATCTTTCTCAGCATCAAGGTCTTTTCCAGTGAGTCAATTCTTCACATCAGGTGACCAAAGTATTGGAGATTCAGCTTCAGCATCAGTCCTTCCAATGAATATTCAGGACTGATTTCCTTTGGGATTGACTGGTTGGATCTCCTTGCAGTCCAAGGGATTCTCAAGAGGCTTCTCCACCACAGTTCAAAGGCATCAATTCTTCAGTGCTCAGCTTTCTTCATAGTCCAACTCTCACATTCATGCATGACTACTGGAAAACCTAAAGCTTTGACTAGACAGAGTTTGTTGGCAAAGTAATGTCTCTGTTTTTAATATGCTGTCTAGGTTTGTCCTAGCTTTTCTTCCAAGGAGCAAGCATCTTTTAATTTCATGGCTGCAGTCACTATCTGCAGTGATTTTTGAGTCCAAAAAATAAAGTCACTGCTTCCATTGTTTCCCAATCTATTTGCCATGAAATGATGTACCAGGTACCATGATCTTTGTTTTTTGAATGTTGAGTTTTCACTTTCATCAAGAGGCCCTTTAGTTCCTCTTCGCTTTCTGCCGTAAGGGTGGTGTCACCTGCATATCTGAGGTCATTGATGTTTCTCCCGGCAATCTTGATTCCAGCTTGTGCTTCATCCAGCCTGACATTTTGCATAATGTAATCTGCATATAAGTTAAATAAGCAGGATGACAATATACAGCCTTGATGTACTCCTTTTCCAGTTTTGAACCAGTCTATTGTTCCATGTCCATTTCTGTTGCTTTTTGACCTCCATACAGGTTTCCTAGGAGGCAGGTAAGGTGGTCTGGTATTCCTATCTCTTTAAGTATTTTCCATAGTTTGTTGTGATCCACACAGTCAAAGACTTCGGCATAGTCAATGAAGCAGAAGTAGATGTTTTTCTGGAACTCCATTGCCTTTTCAATGATCCAACGAATGTTGGCAATTTGATCTCTGGTTCCGCTGCCTTTTCTAAATCCAGCTTGAACATTTGGAAGTTCACATTTCACGTACTGTTGAAGCCTGGCTTGGAGAATTTTGAGCATTACTTTCCTGGCTAGTGAGATGAGTGCAATTGTGCAGTAGTTTGAACATTCTTTGGCAGTCATTAACAAATGACAAATTAAGTCATATGGACTTTAGTGCCCTGGTTGGGTTTAGCTCTCTGCCTGGGCAAGGAGGGCTTGTTTTCCACTCTAGTTGTTCTGGTTCAAGTAAGCTGAGAGCCACACAGCACAATCTTTATTCAGGGGTCAAAGAATGGAGAAGTGGGAACTAAGGTTGACAGCTTAACTTCTCACGCACCTGGCGGGGGGATTTAATTTTAAGGAATAAGACAAAGGGAGGAGGAGCGAGGCTAATGACAGGGAGGCATATGCATTAATCCATTGGAGAAAGTGCAGGACTTTTTCCAGGGATTGGGGTGCCATCCCCTTTTATCCTTTTTTGGTCCTTGATGTCAAGTCATGGCTGCCAGTAGGTGTGTTATTTAATATGCAAATATAGTAAAATCAGCTGGCAATGAGACTCGGGCTCTGTTGGAGGTCAGATTCATTGCCATCTCGGTCCAGCTGGGTTTGTTTGTTTGTAGCTTCCTTTCTTATCTCAGCCCTTTAACTTAAAGATTTATGTTCACTTCTGCTAAAGGTGAGGGTTGGCAGGTTTTGAGCAGAGACCTGGAGCATCTCTGGCAACAGCCTCTTGCATAAAACTATGCACTGGATACTCACTCATGAAAAAAAAAATGCTAGAAAAAAAGCATTCCAACTTTCATATTTCTGTAAATGTGAAGCTTTCCTGACTGTAAGAGGTCAGGTGATGGTGGACCCTCACATAGACATTGATTGTTTCACCTTCAGGAGGCCTCACTTTGGCAGATTCCTTAAACTTGCCACCAGGATTATCGCACCACCTATGGCACAAGAATCAATAAACAAGCTGACATCCTTTTTCTTTAAAGTTGAAACAATTTATAAGGCTCTGGGAACTGGTAGAAAGAGTCTGAGAATTTTCTTTTCTCATCTCCTTTAAATCATTAGAGACAAAAGATGCCTACCAAACTTTTATTTTTCTTGATTTTTGATTTTCTAAACTTGTGGACAATTTCCTCTAATTAAAATTGAAGCCATTGCCTGATTTCTGATATTTTCCATGAATCATGACATGTTACCTCATCTGACTGAAAAAGTCACACACACATACACACACACTACCACCTTTTATTTATAATATTTCAGTTCCAATGATTTTTAGTGCTTGTGAGAAATAGTACCATATAGTAGCTAAAAGCATTAGCTCTGAATCAAGATTCCTGGGTACGAATGCTAGTTCCAGGTGTTACCTAATGTGTGACGTTAGACAAGTTACTCAACCCCTCTGTGCCTTGGGTTCCCCTTCCATGAGATGAGCATGATAATATACCAGCCTCATTGAGTTACAGTGAGGACTAATGGAGCTGATATGTGTAAAGTGCTTGGAGCAGACCTGCCCTGTAGAAAGCACTTACTAAATGTTACCTGTCATTATCACGCTTTCATTCTTGGTCTCCATTTCCTCATCAGGAAAGTGAAGAGCCCCTGTAGGAGCTACAAAAGTTAATGATTCTAAAGATTCACCTTCATCAGGCCAGTCCCCAGCCTGGAAGGAGGACACCATTCCTTTGCCATCCCTTGCCCCCGCCTGCCCCTCCCACCCCTGCTTAACAATGTCACCTCCTGATGGCCTTAGCTCTCCATCCCAAATTTGACCCTTGCTATTTGAGGACAATAATCACACCCTCATATAAAAACAGAGCCACAACAAAACTCCAAGCTCATTCCAACTCTATTCCTGTGCACACGTTCTTCTTTTTCCTCAGAGCAGCTTTATCTGGATGCCCATAGTAGCTAGTTCAAGGCCACCTCCAGAACAAAGGCAGCCCAGAACAGGAGATCTTCCCATTTGCTATGGGACGCCTGCTGGGGGTTAGAAATGCAGACAAAGCTCCCAACCCAAGGAAGGAGGTAGCCTAGTGAAGGCTCTGTTTTTATACATACAATTTTAAAGGTTACTTTCTGCTTACTATTACAAAACATTGGCTATATTCCCCATGTTATACAATACATCCTTGAGCCTATCTTATTTACAATAGTTTGTTCCTCCTATTCCCCACCCCTTTGCCCCACCACCACTGTCCACTGGTAACCACTAGTTTGTTCTCTGTATCTGTGAGTTTGGTGAAGTCTCTTAATTGTAAGTAACAGAAATCTGTTTAAACTAACTCAGGAACAAAGGAAAGTTTATTGTAGGGAGTAAATAGAACTCAGGAGAACACAAGTTAGTACTGAGTGCAAAAGAGCCTCGTGAAAGCTGTAACCAAGACATCAGGCTGAGAGAATCACCCACGCCCTCCCCTACCCACCCCAATCCACCACTCTAGAGTCACATGGTCTTTTCTATGCTCTTCGATGTGAATCTCTTCTACTACCCTCTCTCAATAGATCTTCTATCTCTTACTTATACTGCACATGGCCGCAAATGGTGGCTGTATGACTTTCTTCCTTGGCTTTTCATAGCCAGAGTGGTGTTGGTAACTCTTAGTTGAAATACCAGAAAGACAGATGGATCATTGAAGTGTTGGTGCACAGGTGCCCCCTGCATTGGATATCTGTCTACTCTAATCAGCAGTTGTCCCCCATGTAAAGAAGCACGGAGTAGAATTCCATACAGGGGTGATGGGTAGGGCAGTTTTTACTAAAAAAGGAATTGGCAGTAGAAGGTAAATTGATTGACATTTCAGGACAGCAGGTGTAGATTGGCAAGAAGTAGACCAAGTCATCAAAACCCAGGCAGGAACCAAAATTCGGGAAAGAATATCAGGGAGGAGCACTAAAGAGAACAGCGGCTCAGCACAAAGGAGAGAGATCAATAGAACCTTAGGACACAGAGCTGTGCCAAATAGATGAGAAATACTGGATCTAGAGATTGGTTCAACCATTGAGGAGGGACCTGAGGATATCCCTAGGCCTAAACACAAGGATTTGGAAAGATAGAGATCAGAGAAAGGTTATGGTGGCAAAGGGCACAGTCAAGATCATTTGCTCTTACACTGCATTGCATTTATCTGCTTAAGAACCATGAAAACAGCACAGGGTAAGTAGATATGCTCCCTAAGTCTTTGACCTTGAGTAGATCACCTAACCTTAATAAGCCTTAGATTATTCATTTCCAAAATGGTAATCATGGACATGAACTTAAGCAAATTCCAGGAGATAGTAGAGACCAGGGAAGCATGGCATGCTGCAGTCCATGGGGTCGCTAAGAGTTGGTCACAACTTAATGGTTGAACAACAGTGACCTTGAGGATATGAACTCCATATATTGGTTATGAAATAATACACATGCAGTGCCTTACTTGAAGTATGACCTAATTGTTACTCTTAGTATTAGGACAAAAAAAATTAAATTTGGAGGATTTGTAATCTACTTGTCCTTTCATCTTCTGAAAAGATGCTTTGGTTTCATTGGGTGGGAATGCAATTGACAGAAGAGGTAAACTGTGCTAAATAAAGGCTGCTAGAGAAAGTAGACCAGGAAAAAAGAAGTGAGGGGAGAAGTAAGGCCAGTAAGCTGGGACAGAATTAGAATTTTAAAGTGTGAGAAGAGACATATATGAGCAACTGCCATTTGGATTGGAAATACATATTAAAAAGAAAGGTCCAAAGAAGACTTTTAGTAAATTTGATTTCTCAAAGAAGAGACATCTAAAGAGAATTTTTAGCAGTGCACTTTTGCAGAACATTGTGTGATGTAATTAACCCTCTGTTGGCTCCTCAAGACACATTTAGTGAAGACCTGCAATGCTTTTCAAGGCTTCTTGGAATCAGATTGGGTAGAAGCTTTAGGTTGTTACTCTGCTGCACATGATCCCCAGGTGCCTAATTTTATTGGGGTTACTTTAATACTGTTATCCATACCTCTTTTGTCTTTCACAACCTCATTCAAGGCTTAAGTCCATGGAGTGTGTAAGTGGACACTTGTGGTTCATAGGAATAAAGTGGTACTAGGGGTGGGGGTGGAAAAGAAATCAAAAAAAGATTCCCAGTCACAGACACTTGATACAGAAATTAGAATATCATTTGAAAGGTGGGACTTCAATCATATGAAGCCTCTTGTTTTCTTTCAGTTGAGTCTTCAAACAAATCTAAATCACAGTAGGACAAGCAGCCAAAGTGATTCAGTGATCCCTGTTCTTTAATAAAACGGGAACAGGCTGCCTTTGCTGGATGGAGGCAGAGTCCTGCTCTTAGCAGCATTTCCTGACTTCCACAGCGTCACCTCAGAGCATCATCAATCCCTGGAAATTTTTCTGAGACTCTCTCTATGGAAGAAATGGGGAATGGTTTTATTCAGAACTTATAGATTATTTAGCTTCCTAAAATCTGTTTTTATAGCAACTGAGCCAAAATACTGCAAACAGAAGGCAAATTTAAATGGGGAAATAATAAATTGTCAAGATTTAGAGACAATTTGGCAATAGCTATCAAAAATTGTACATTTTCTTTCTTATCATGGCAAGAAAAGCCCACATAACATAATACCATGTTAACCATTTTTAAGTGTATAGTTCTGTAGTGTTGAGTGTATTTACACTGTTTTCTTTATACCTGACATAGTAATTCTGTATCTAGGAATTTATCCTTCAGAAATATTCTCACACAAAGTATATGAGGAAGAATACTTATCACAACATTGTTTATAAAAATAAGACATGGAAAGAATCTATTTTTTTAATCAATAGGGGGCATATTAAAAATTCTGGCTGCTTCTGTGTAGTTAAATATCATGCAGCTACTAAAAGGTGCAAGGCAGATCTGTATGTACTGATATAGAAGGCTTCCTGGTATATTTACTAGGTGGGGAAAACAGAAGAGTGTCTCTAGCTAGCTACCATCCAGGGAAAACACAGGTGAGTTAGAGTCAAATGATTATACGCACAGATAGAATTTTATATGCATAGAACATATCTATGTACACACATCAGAAACTCAGTGTCTCTAGAGCAAACTGGGAGAGTAGGGGTCAGATCTGAAAGGTGTATTAACATTTCACTATATGCCCTTTTGTACTGTCTGTACACATACATGTTACCTTTTAAAGATGTTATCTGAATAAGTAAGTTCAGTTCAGCCGCTCAGTCGAGTCCGACTCTTTGCGACCCCATGAACTGCAGCACGCCAGGCCTCCCTGTCCAACACCATCTCCCGGAGTCTACCCAAACCCATGTCCATCGAGTCAGAGATGCCATCCAGCCATCTCATCCTCTGTCATCCCTTTTTCCTCCTGCCCCCAATCCTTCCCAGCATCAGAGGTCTTTTCCACCTCTTCACAAGAGGTGGCCAAAGTATTGGGGTTTCTAGCTTCAACATCAGTCCTTCCAATGAACACCCAGGACTGATCTCCTTTAGGATGGACTGGTTGGATCTCCTTGCAGTCCCAGGGACTCTCAAGAGTCTTCTCCAACACCTCAGTTCAAAAGCATCAATTCTGTGGTGCTCAGCTTTCTTCACTGTCCAACTCTCAAATCCATACATGACTACTGGAAAAATCATAGCCTTGACTGGACGGACCTTTGTTGGCAAAGTAATGTCTCTGCTTTTCAATATGCTATCTAGGTTGGTCATAACCTTCCTTCCAAGGAATAAGTGTCTTTTAATTTCATGGCTGCAATCACCATCTACAGTGATTTTGGAGCCCGAAAAAATAGTCTGAAACTGTTTCCCCATCTATTTCCCATGAAGTGATGGGACCAGATGTCATGATCTTAGTTTTCTGAATGTTGAGCTTTAAGCCAATTTTTTCATTCTCTTCTTTCACTTTAATTAAGAGGCTCTTTAGTTCCTCTTCACTTTCTGCCATAAGGGTGGTGTCATCTGCATATCTGAGGTTATTGATATTTCTCCCAGCAATCTTGATTCCAGCTTGTGCTTCTTCCAACCCAGTGTTTCTCATGATGTACTCTGCATATAAGTTAAATAAGCAGGGTGACAATATACAGCCTTGATGTTCTCCTTTTCCTATTTGGAACCAGTCTGTTGTTTCATGTCCAGTTCAAGCTATTGCTTCCTGACCTGTATACAGGTTTCTCAAGAGGCAGGTCAGATGGTCTGTTATTCCCATCTCTTTCAGAATTTTCCACAGTTTATTGTGATCCACACAGCCAAAGGCTTTGGCATAATCAATAAAGCAGAAATAGATATTTTTCTGGTACTCTCTTGCTTTTTTGATGATTCAGCAGATGTTGGCAATTTGATGTCTTGTTCCTCTGCCTTTTCTAAAACCAGCTTGAACATCTGGAAGTTCACAGTTCACATATTGCTGAAGCCTGGCTTGGACAATTTTGAGCATCACTTTACTACTGTGTGAGATGAGTGCAATTGTGCGATAGTTCAAGCATTCTTTGGCATTGCCTTTCTTTGGGACTGGAATGAAAACTGACCTTTTCCAGTCCTGTGGCCACTGCTGAGTTTTCCAAATTTGCTGGCATATTGAGTGCAGCAGTTTCACAGAATTGTCTTTCAGGATTTGAAATAGTTCAACTGGAATTCCATCGCCTCCACTAGCTTTATTCGTAGTGATGCTTTCTAAGGCCCACTGGACTTCACATTGCAAGATGTCTGCCTCTAGGTGAGTGATCACACCATTGTGATTATCTGAGTCATGAAGATCTTTTTTGTATAGTTCTGTGTATTCTTGCCACTTCTTAATATCTTCTGCTTCTGTTAGGTTCATACCATTTCTGTCCTTTATCGAGCCCATCTTTGCATGATATGTTCCCTTGGTATCTCTAATTTTCTTGAAGAGATCTCTAGTCTTTCCCATTCTGTTGTTTTCCTCTATTTCTTTGCATTGGTCACTGAGGAAGGCTTTCTTATCTCTCCTTGCTGTTCTTTGGAACTCTGCATTCAGATGAGAATATCTTTCTTTTTCTCCTTTGTTTTTCACTTCTCTTCTTTTCACAGCTATTTGTAAGCCCTCTTTAGACAGCCTTTTTTTTTTTTTTGCATTTCTTTTCCATGGGGATTGTCTTAATCCCTGTCTCCTGTACAATGTCATGAACCTCCGTCCATAGTTCATCAGGCACTCTGTCTATCAGATCTAGTCCCTTAAATCTATTTCTCACTTCCACTGTATAATAATAAGGGATTTGATCTAGGTTATACCTGACTGGTCTAGTGGTTTTCCCTACTTTCTTCAATTTAAATCTGAATTTGACAATAAGGAGATCATGATCTGAGCCACAGTCAGCTCCCGGTCTTGTTTTTGCTGACTGTATAGAGCTTCTCCATCTTTGGCTGCAAAGAATATAATCAATCTGATTTCATTGTTGACCATCTGGTAATGTCCATGTGTAGAATCTTCTCTTGTGTTGTTGAAAGAGGGTGTTTGCTATGACCAGTGCGTTCTCTTGGCAAAACTCTATTAGCCTTTGCCCTGCTTCATTCTGTACTCCAAGGCCAAATTTTCCTGTTACTCCAATGTGTTTCTTGACTTCCTACTTTTGCATTCCAGTCCCCTATAATGAAAAGGACATCTTTTTTGGGTGTTATAGAAGGTCTTGTAGGTCTTCATAGAACCGTTCAACTTCAGCTTCTTCAGCATTACTGGTCAGGGCATAGGCTTGGATTACCGTGATAGTGAATGGTTTGCCTTGAAAACGAACAGAGATCATTTTGCCATTTTGGAGATTGCGTCCAAGTACTGCATTTCGGACTCTTTTGTTGATCATGATGGCTACTCCATTTCTTCTACTGAATCCCTGCCCACAGTAGTAGATATAATGGTCATCTGAGTTAAATTCACCCATTCCAGTCCATTTTAGTTCACTGATTCCTAGAATGTTGACATTCACTCTTGTCATCTCCTGCTTGACCACTTCCAATTTGCCTTGATTCATAGACCTAACATTCCAGGTTCCTATGCAATATTGCTCTTTACAGCATCATACCTTGCTTCTATCACCAGTCACATCCACAACTGGGTATTGTTTTTGTTTTGGCTCTATCCCTTCATTCTTTCTGGAATTATTTCTTCACTGATCTCCTGTATCATATATTGCAAAAAGATCAGTACTCCAAACCTAGTCTGCAAATTTAATGTGCTTCCCTCAAAACATAATTTTTAAAATTATACAGGCTGATTCTATGGAAATGAAAAACTAAATAGTCAAGAGTAACCAGAAAATGTCTGAAAGGCAATAATTGGGGTGGGGGAGAGGCAGTAAGTAGAGAAGACTAGCCAAACCAGATATTAAAAGCTACATTATAAAACTACATTAAATAAAACTGTGTGATGCTAATATATGGATAAACAGATCAATAAAATATAATAAGAAGTCCAAAAAAGACACAAATTTATTTTAAATTAAGTGTAAGAAAAAAGACATAATTTTCTGTCTCTTGGAAAAAGATGAATTATTTAATAAATGGTATTGTCACAACTGAAAGTCATGGAAAAATGCAGTTTGCTCCATACTTCAATCCTTAAACCAAAATAAAATCCAAATTTATCAAAGATTTAAATATTTAAAAATGAAGATTTAAAAACATTAGAAGAGACATGATGAAATCATGTTATAGTCTAGAGCAAAATCCCTTCCAAGCATGTCACAAAACTCAGAGGGCATAAAAGTAAAGATTGATAAACTACAAGCATGTTTTTTATTGTGGAAAATATTTAAACATTTTAAAGGTGAAAGACAAAGTGTGGGAAATGTTTGTAGTCCATACAATAAACAAAAGGCTAATTTCTTTAATATGTAAAGAGCTCTTATGGTTCAATTTTTAAAGAACTATAAACCAGTTTTTAAAAATGATCAAAACACACAAGTTTTAAGATATTTTAAAAGATGTTTAATCTCATTTATGATGATGGAAATGCATATTTATTCCACAGAGCTATAATTTTTGATCTATTGGACTTTCAATGACCATATGTTGACACAAGTGTGAAAAAATCGGACACAGTAATGTGCTAATTGTGGCAGTGCTGACTGGCACAGCTTTGTGGAGGGCACATTTCTCTCACTTGTACTTCCTATCCAGAAATATATATACACATATATACTCACATTTAGGCGCATGCTACTTACTGAACACTGTGTATAACAGAAAAAGTAGAAAACCTTAAATATCTATTAACAGGGAACCAGTTTTTAAAAAATGAGTTGAGATTAAACATTATCAAGGCAAATCATTTGGTTAAAAAAAGAGATTGCAGCCAAGTATTTCTAGTGTATGTCACTTGTGGTATCACAAGATAGACCCTTACATCTTTTGAAGGGCTTGTAAGAGTATAAATAGTGGTTGCCTCTGGGGTAGGGACCTGACAGCCTGGAGACGGGAAGCATAGGTTGGATAAGAATTTTATACCATGTCTTTGGGTATATGGTATAAAATATCTGTTCAAGAAAGTAATTATTTTGTATTTGAAATAAAAAATAAATAAGCCAAACAGTGAAGCTTAGGAATATTTAAAAGACACCACGTAAGAAAGCACATTGTGTGTTCTTGGTGGATTTTTCTTACCCTGGTGACCAGCAGAGCTCATCTTGACTCTATTCATAGTGTCAGGCCCACGTGGTACCAGTACGCCCCATAACCCCACTGAAGACGTGGTCCCAAGGACTGGGCTGGGCAGGGGTAAAGATTTATAATCCTGGTGGCCAAAAGTAGTTGACAGAGAAAGACTGTGAATCACGGCCAGGGAAGAAAGCAAAGGTCAAAGTTGATGCTTGGCCTTAGGTCTGAGGGGTGAGGCCACACACTGAAAGACCCAGGAAGCCCAGACAGTGAGGGGAGGACTGCAAAGTGCCTGAAGCCTCATCTGGTGGGTTGGCAGCCTCATGGCCTAGGAGGGCCTCATATCTAAAGGATCAGAGAGGACTGGCCAAAACTTTCTCCAGAAAGACTCCAGAACTGATCTCAGATCTCTGGCCGCTTCACCTCCAAAACTACAAGATAGTGGTCCTGTGGCTGTAAGTGTTTAATGCCCTGCAAAGAAGGGCCCTTGTCTGGGGATTGTCCCACATTCACAGGCCTGAGTCCTGCAGAGGCTGGTGTGAGCCTCCCTCCTTAGTGTGTGCCCTGTGGGCAAGGCCTGTTCACAGGACGTTTGCAGCCAGTTTACCATGTGCTAAATCCAGAAGCTAAGAATGTGTGCTCAGTTGCTCAGTCGTGTCCAATTCTTTGCAACCCCATGGACTGTAGCCTGCCAGGCTCCACTGCCCATGGAATTTTCCAGACAAGAATACTGAAGTGGGTTGCCATTTCCTACTCCAAAGGATCTTCCTGACCCACAGATCGAACTCACATCTTTTGCATCGGCAGGTGGGTTCTTTACCATTGCACCACCTAGGAAGCCCCAAAGTTAAGAATAAACATTTAAAAATAGCAATTTAACAACATCCAGTGACTCTAATAATTAAAAAATCAGAATGTGGATACAGTCTGCAACAGATTTGACATTTTTTAAATGAAAACAAACTGGTCTTTTACTAGAGTTGAGAAGCGTTGTCCCAGAGGCAAGGAGTCTTTTTGAATCATCTTTACCTCCATTACTGGTGTCAGGGCCTGAAATATCACAAATGCTAATAAATGTTTATCTGAAGTTACCACAGTCCACAGATTTTTTAAAATAATCAAACTGATGCTTGGAAAATATATGTGACTTGCCCAAATGCCAATGATAACACAGAGTCTTGCCCCAGGACGCCTGGCTTCCATTCTAGAACTTTCTCCTCTCTCTGCTAAAAGAGAGGAGGCATAGACAGCCCTGAAAACTTCATCCTGTTGTATGTACTGAAAATGTTACCTAGTATTCACCAAACTGTGTCTGAGAGTTTAGAGTAAATTGTCCGATGAATATTTGCCATCTAGTGGTAAGAAGGTGTATGTATCTTGTATAGACTTCATTCATTCATTCAATGTCAAACATCATGTTTGAGAAAACACTTGTCCTTAAGTGGCTCATGGTCTCATGACTGACATAGAAACAGGTGACTACAATACAGTGAAAGTTGGACCAGAAAAGTCAAGTCCAAGGCACATGGGGAACACAGAGCAGAGCCTTCCCTGGCCTCAGGGAGCTGAGATTTCATGAGCAGCATTAAACTCAGTAAATCTTGATGCTCAAAAAGTATATTAACTCCTTTCTTGCCTTGCTGGACCATCAGCACCAGGATAGCAATTTTTGTTGTTGTCTTGTTTGTATGAGGATGGACTCAAGAGTCGAGCATGTTAGGAATGCAGCCAGTTCATGCCCTTTGGCTGAACTGGATAGCTGTCCTGAGAACTGTATCCCCAGCCACCATCTGATCTGATCTATTTTGGAAAAGTGTTGTTCACTGCCCACTCCTGGTCAGAGCATCTGTGGGCTGTTCCTCCCATCCATTTTGTTCTTCAGCTCTCTTCCCCATACAAACAAGTTCTCCCAGTCCATCAAAGATGCCCTCTGCTGAGCCAAGAGCTACCACCCAGGTGTCCAGCTCACCTGCAGGGAGTGATGTATGGCATAAGGGAGTAGGAAACAGGCCTGTAAAGGGAGGCTGGGGTCACCTCAATGAGCAAACTTGAGTACCAGGCTGCCACTGCTGAGGTTATAAACAGACCAGTAGGAATAGGGTGGCCATTGAGGATTTCTGAGCAGGGAAGTGACAAGACACAGGGGTATTCGTTCATTCAGCAAATAATTATTGACATCTATTGTGTGCGAGGCACTGAGGGAGACCCCATGCTGGGCTCTGTAAGTACAGATGGGGGATATAAGACCGAGTGTGGAAGACACATCACGTCATCCTCCTGTATGGTAACGTACTCTCTACCCCCATGCAACAACTTAAAATCCTTATCTCAGAGAAGGAAAGAAATCAAATTGTCCCTGAAACTCCATAATATATGCACTTAGCTACAAAAATTGTAGAGTCCCATGTCACACTTCCAGCTGTTCTGTAACTGTTGTAAATATATCAAGTTTTCCTTAGGATAGACAGATAAGCAAACCAAAGAAAGCACAGGAGCCCCATCTCATGGAAGAGATTCTGCTGGCTTCTCAGTTTCTGCCTCCACATTATCACATCATGTCCCCTTGACACCACGTAGCCAATAAGGTTTACAAGAGGAAAGAGCAAGCAATTACAAGCTGACAAGCTGCATGTTATGGTAGAGTTGTGTACTAAGTGGTACTAAGGAGGAGGTATCCATTCTGTCCAATTCCATCCTAAATGAAGGACCTCACAAATCATGAGCTGATTTTGAGGGGTGAAGAGAGCTTGCTGGGTAGCGAAAAGGGAAGGGCACACCAGGCTGTGCAGAGGTGTGTAATACCTTCGTGAAACTGTAAGTGATGGGAGAGGGTTAGGAGATGGAGTAGAATGGACATGTTCATTCTCTTGTTTTTTCCACGAAGGTTCCCTGTGCACCTATTATGGGCTGTGCCCTGAGGGAATCAGGAAGGCAGACACAAGTGCAGAAGACAGAGAGCTCACCCTGAAAGGGCTCAAGGACTCAGAGCTCAGTTAGGCAGAAAACCCCAAAAGCAGTGCTTTATCTCAGAAGAGGAAGGCTTGATGAAGGAAGGCAGATGATTCTTTCAGTCTTTCTCTTATTTTTTCATTCTCTTGTGGCTTATAGGCTCCATTTACTGAGCTTCTACCCTGTGCCAGGTGGCATGATAGATTCCTCACAGACTTACCTATTTCAGTGAACCTTCACAGCAACTCTCTAGAGGTAGTTATTATTGATTTCATGTTCCAGATGAGAAAAGCAAAGCCCAGAAAAGTTAGGTAACTAGCCCAAGGTCACACAGCTAAAGATCAAGAGTATGGAATTTTTGAGTTCTTTACTTTTTGCTGCTATTGTTGCCTTTTCTCGTGTGGTTTCTCCATCCGTTTAAGACTTTCATTCCCCATCTGTATCTGTCAGAATCCCACCCAGCCTCTCATAGCCCACTCTGCTTTGACGCCTTTTCTAGTTCCAAGTACATGTTGTTTCTGCCTCCTCTGATCTTCCAGAGGAAGATCACACTCTGGCCCCTTCCCCCCCTATTAGGGGGGTGGCCAGGTGGGGGGTGCCTCTGAAAGAACTAGTGCATCATAGGCTTCCATCTGAGCCCAGCTCTGCACTGGACAGGCCCCCTTCCTCTCCCCAGTAGGGCTTCACATACAGCTCATAATACCTTAAAAAGTGTCTATTGAATTAAGCAGAACACTTTAGCCCTCGGTTCCCTGACAGAAAGGCTGCTCTGAGCAAAGCCAGCCATCAACCTCTCATCTCCACAGCTGCCACCAGTTCTCCAAACTACAGCCCATTCCCAGTAGGCTCCAGTTACAGCAGTTCTTAATTATCTTCCTATTCAATGGCAAAATAACTGCTTCATTAATCAATGGGTAGAGAAAATCAAATGTCTATTAACTAGCAAGCCAGTGCCGTCCCAAAGGACGTTGATCCTTGTATGTTGAAGCAGCCTGTTCATTGGGCACCACAGCTCTTGAAAGTAGCATTCTGGGGCAGTGCTGGGGGAACTGGAATCTTTTTCAAAACAGCGATTAAATACAGAGTAACACATCGGGTTCTTATTGGGATTTTTTGTTGGGGGAAGGGGAGGATAGGGAAGAGGAGGATTATTTACTTGGTGTACTAAGTATTCCATAGATTTCATAAATGCATACATTTAACCAGTAAGCACTGACAGGTAGGTATGTGTTATCTGGTGCAAGATTATTCTTTAAAATGTAATGAACTCTGCAGAATATATTCAAGAATCAATGCAAATATAAAAGGTGTGCTCATCTGGCTGATGATCTGGGATCATGAATGCAAGCATGATTGGGGGTTTCAAAATGAAGTTTTCCTCTATACCGATGTCCAAAGGGTTTTCTTTCTCAAATCGGTTTGCTGTTCATCTAAAACTCATCCCTTTGAATTATCAGCATGCAGATTAGTGACCCCAAACTTGAGCAAATATACATGTATATAAGCGTTCATGTTTATTTATCAAGTACACAGAATGTACAATCCTAACCACAAAGAAGTGGGACTAAGGTGAACTCCAAAGCCTCCAAAGTGGGGCCTAAGACAGCAGCAGGCCCCCAGCAGTGTTTGTTGCAGGGTGGGTGGCTAGCCTGCACCAGGGGTTTATTTTATTATCCAGCCCCTAAGGAGTTGGGCGTTCTTAATAACGTGCATCCTGACTCACTGTAGTCTAGTATGCCGCTGCTGCTGCTAAGTCGCATCAGTCGTGTCTGACTCTGTGTGACCCCATAGATGGCAGCCCACCAGGCTCTCCCATCCCTGAGATTCTCCAGGCAAGAACATTGGAGTGGGTTGCCATTTCCTTCTCCAATGCATGAAAGTGAAAAGTGAAAGTGAAGTCGCTCAGTCATGTCCGACTCTTAGCGACCCCATAGACGGCAGCCTACCAGGCTCCTCCGTCCATGGGATTTTCCAGGCAAGAGTACTGCAGTAGGGTGCCATTGTCTTCTCCGGAGTCTAGTATGTTAGCATCTAATATACTTTTGCTACTTCCAGGACAAGGCAAGGACCTTAGACCACTTGAATTCTTCTCACTCCAGTGACACTTTAGGTATTATTGTTGCCAAATAATGAATTTTACACATATTTAATACTGTAAAGCTAAATTCATATTGTTTTGTACAATCAATATTCACTGAGTGTCACCCCATATTAACTCTTTATGCTGCTCTTCATTTCTTTATACATTTCCATTTTCCTTCAGGGACATTTATTTACACCTTTAGCATTGCTTTTAATGAGAATTTGTAAGCAAAAATTCCTTCGATTTGTGTTTCTCTGGAAATGTCCTTCTTTTGCCTTTGTTTTTAAAGGTTCTTTTTTAAAAACTAAGTTGGCAGTTATTTTTCTTCTGGTATTTAAAAACATGATTCCTCGGTCATTGACTTTCATTGAGAAGTCAGATGTCAGTCTCACTTTGCTCTTGTGAAGTTAATATGGCTATATTTAAGATTTTACCTTTGTCTCTGGTTTTAAGTAGTTATACTACATGCTGATATATCATTTTGTTTGTATATGTTTAATCTGTTCTTTGGGAGTTTCATAATATTTCTGAATCCATGGTTTCATATCTTTTGTTAGCTTTGGAAAATTCTGGCCAGTATTTCTTCAAAGATTGATTCTACCCAAACTTTCTCTCTCCCCTTTATCTGGGACTCCAATTACATTCATGTTAAATTTTGCCATCATTTCTCATATGTTTCTTAGGCTTTTTTCCTTACATGCTCCATCTCTTTTCCTTCCAGACTTTAGTTTGTGTATTCCCTAATCCTCTCTTCTTCAGGCTTAAACTAACCATTAAACTTGTTAGTTCTTAATTCCAGTTATCATATTTGTCAGTTCTAGAATTTTCACTCAATTCCTTTTCACAAATTTCTGTTTGTTGCTAAAATTCTCCTTTACAATTTCTGCTTCTGAAACATATTAATCACCATTTTTGTTTAAATCCATGTTTGAGAACTACAATATCTAGACCTTATTCTATTGTCTTTTTTCTTTGGTCGTTTCCTTATACATCTGATAATCTTTTTATTGAATGCCAGACATTGTGTCTGAACAACTGCAGAGGCTCTGGATGACATTGCCTTCCTCCACAGGTTTACTTCTGCTTGTAGCAGACAGAGTAGGGCAGATCACTTGAATCGTCTTGAGTCAGACGGCTGTGAAGTTGAATGTCAGCCTTTGTGAGAGCTGCTTTAGTTATGGTTCACTCCAGCTCTGAGAGTGTAGCTCTTCTGGGGCCCTCACTGAAAGCCTGGGGGTCATGCCTTCTTCTGGTTTCTGACTTACAGTTTGAATCTTCTCGAAATATGAGGCTGCTGAAAGCTCTGTTCAACCTCTTAGCTACTCCCTTCTACTCAGATTTGCAAGCTTTCTGTCCTGTGACCCTTACAAATCAGCAGCTACCACAGAAGGAAGGCAGTGCCAGCTGGCAGACTCCCTTCTCTGTCCCACCTTTCCCTCCAGGATGCTGGCTCAAGTAATTTTTCCTCTGCAGTCCTGTGAGATCGCCCAAAGTTCTTCTCTGCTTCTCAGCCTCTCAGCCTTGTATGGCTAAGGAAACACCCAGTGCCTGGAGGGGGAAAGCAGCTCGGAATATCTGACTCACTTGTGTGCATTTCCCTTCTCTCCCCGACCCCAGCCTTCAAGTCCTGGCTGCACTGAGAGCTCTCCAGCACCTTAAACCAAGTTGTTTCGTTGTGTCTTACCCATCTTTTCCAGCTGTTCTTGGCAGGTTGTTGGTCTGATACAAGTATTGTTGGAGGTGAACCTAGAATCTCTTCAAGCAATTGGGTTTGTCTCGCTAGCGTAAGCTGTGTCTCTGACATCATTCTGATCCTTTGTCTGCAACCGAGTTTCACTTTCTGGTGCCAATACCAGTATGCTAAAGTGGAGAACTCTATGTCTTTTCACCTGCAGTTGTTCAAAATGCCCCTTTAAGTTATATTTGTTGCATTAATTATATTTGTTATTTGTTTCCATTGCGTAGTTATATTGGAAAATACAGTATTATACCAGGTGTGACTTCCTTCAACATGAGTATCTTGGCATAATTCTGCAGCATGAAAGGGGCTTATAATGTTCTGGTACTTGGCTTGGCAGACTTTCCTCTGAGTTGATGTCTCTCTTCTGCGAATCAAAGCACCCTTTTTCTGTGTCCAGCATCTTACTCACATAAAGGAACCACCTGCTCCTGAATTTGAACTCAGTCTAGTTGCCTTGGAGTTTTGCCTCCTGATTTATTGGTGCCCAGTGTATTGATGCCCCGTGCTCCAGGAGACAGTGAAGGATAGGGAAACCTGGCATGATGCAACTCATGGGGTCGCAGAAAGTCAGACACAACTGAGTGACTGAACCACAAGTGCATGTGAGGGACAAATTTGCTAAGTATGTCATTATAACTGAGAAGAGAATTGTTGTTGTTTTTAAATTTTACTTACTATTGGCTGCACTGGGTCTTCCTCGCTGCTTGCAGGCTTTCTCTCACTGCAGTGAGCGGGGGCTACTCTCTAGTTGTGCTGCACAGGCTTCTCTTGTCACAGATCACAGGCTCTTGGGCACTTGGGCTTCAGTAGCTGTGGTGCATGGGTTTAGTTGCCCCATGGCATGTGAGATCTTCCTAAACCAGGAATCAAACCCCTATCTGCTGCATTAGCAGGTGGCTCCTTAACCACTGGACCACCAGGGAAGTCTGAGAATTGAGTTTTGATGTTTCCAAATATTGACACTCTTACAGTAATTTTAAAACCTTTATGGATTTAAAATAAATAATATTTTTTAGTAGTCAACTAATAGGACTCTGATTTATTCTTTCTTCTAAGAAGTTGTGAAATTGTGTCACTTTTCTCAATGTTTCTGACATTAGATATGAATCAGGAATTGTTAAAGATTTTCTTGATGCATTTGAAAAGAAATCATTTTAAAATAAGGAATATTTTGCTGAATATATGGAATGAGCTATGTTGACTATATATTGATCATCAGCTAATGCACAGGTAGAAATGTCTAGTGCGGTAGATGCCCTCTGATTCAGCTCAGTTAGGAGTAAAAGTTGATTACTGTCACCTAAACCAGATTGTGTTAAAGCAGAGACTGTAAAAATTAAAAATGAGTAGAAAAGAGAGCTTAACTTAAATCATGTCATCTAAATTTTCAGTTGCAAAGATAAATCACTCCAAAAGCTCAGCCTTGATTTCCAGTATAGTCTTTGTGAAAGTGAATCTATAATTTAAAGATAATTTCAAAGCAATCTGAGTGCAGAATCCCCAGTTTTTACAACCTTTCCCAATATTTAGCAGTTATCTTGCCTTCACCTAATTATACAGTATTTTTAGCAACTTGCCTTTCAAAGCAGTCATAAAATAACATCTTCCTTTTCTCACTCATTTCTTATCAATTTCAAAAAAAATAATATAAGAATAAGTGACATGAGGAGGTTTGAGAACTAACTCAGCTTCCTCTTAGTCAACACACAGCTCTACTGCAAGAGCATTAAATGTGCTGATGTAGCAAGCGTAGCGTGCGGCTGAAGCACTCAGCATGCCGTGGACTCCGTCAGCACCACCACAGGGGGATGATAGGCATTGCTGAGTCCTGTAAGGAGCTTGAGTGGCAGATGGTTAAGAAAGTTTCTCCAGTACTACTAATGAGTACAACCCATTTTGTTCAGGCTTGGGTTAAATCTGTGTCTCTTTGAACTCACCTTCCTTGCCACCACCCCTCATATGCATTGGCGTAATTTAGAATGATTGAAAATAGCTTTTTCACCAACCTGTAATACTGCCTAAGTTTAATAATGACAGTGAACTTTACGTGTGTTACCAAGGGCCAGATTCTCACCACTTTATGTGGATCATTTCATTGAATCTTCACAACCCTCTTAAGTGGTACTATTATCCTTGTTTTATACTTGAGGAAAATGAGACTCAGAGGAGTGAAATGACTTGCCCAAAGGGTTACAGATAGTAATGATAGATTCAGACTTCAAGTTCAAGTCATCAGAACCCACATTGTTACATACACTGACTGCATCCCTTGTCCCAGAACTTGGGAGTTGGTGATGAATTCAGGAGTTGATGCTTTCCTTTTCTCTAGTCCTCTTAATTCTCTTCTCTACCAGAACCTGGCAAAGTGCAGGGTTCTGTGATCCTAAAGACATCCTTGTGAGCTCTTTGTGATTGGAGGATTTTACTATGATCACTATGGTAACATAGGGTAAGAGAAAAACCCACAAAGAAAGAAAAACGACAGAAGTTCCAGAAACAACACATTTGAATTCTGGTTCCTGAGCTACCATTCTTCATGCCCATGCTGTGATGGGAACCAAATGTTTCCTTGAGCTGTTACCCTCTATATTTAATCCTGAGAATGGGGCCCCCAGTTCCCTCTGCCCCTTTGGCAGCAGCCCTGCTTATCCCCACACCCACAAAGGCTCCGTTTCCCAGCACAGATGCCCCCTTGTTAATGGGAGTGGTGGGGAGCTTGTACTCCGAAGCCCTACACACTGGGAGGAAGCTATTTCCTGAGAACTCTGCCCCCTACACATAACAGCAGTAACTGGCTCTTTGGGCCTTACCCGATAGTCACTCTTTAGGGCTAAATAGCACGACTTTTGGGAAAAGCTTTGTTAAAAATGTCAGCATTTTACCTGGCACCCATGGGATTGAGTGGACAGGGCAAAAGAACCACAGCTGCAGCCACGGTTAACCATTAACTCTGGAAACAGATTTGTTCATTGGAGTAACTGTTACCCAGGAAGGACTTACTGGCTATACTGAAATGCCAAAAACTCAGGCAAAGCTCATGGATAAACTTAAGCCACCACACAGAAACAGAAACCAAGTAAGCTAATGTGTCACCCATTGTCTATCACCCCTCACCTTTTAGTATCAGAATACCAATTGTTAGCTGGATACAGGGCCACCCAGAATAAAGATTACGTTTCCCAGCTTCCCTCACATCAGCCATGGCCTTGAAACTAAATTTTGACCAATGAGATGTATGGGGAAAGAAAGAGTGTTCAATTTCCTGAAAGAATATTTAAAAGGAGAGAGCTGGTCCCTTTTTGTCCTTCAGACTCTCCACCTACAAACTTATTTTACATAAGAGAAAAATAAACTTTTATTCTTGTTTTAAGCTATGATATTTGAGGCCTCTAAGTTATAGCATGCATGTGTGCTGAATCGCTTCAGTCACTTCAGATGAAGCCTGGCAGGCTTCATCTCTCCATGGGATTCTCCAGGCAAAAATACTTAAGTGGGTTGCCCTTAAGATGCTCTTCTCCAGGTAATCTTTCTGACCCAGGGATCGAACCTGTGTTCTTAAATCTTCTGCATTGGCAGGAGGTTCTTTACCACTAGCACCACCTGGGAAGCCCAAGTTATATGAAGTCAGATCTATTCCTGATGTAGGTAAGAATTCCAAAAGTGTTTCAGAGGTTGAGAGACTTGTTCCTTATTCCCTTTCAAGATAATTGTCATGTGAAGAATATTTACAAGGAAGAGTCTCTGACTTTTTCTTGACTACATTGTGTAAAAACACACACATACTTTGGTCTCAAGTGATTGGGGAAGAGTCCTTTGTTCTCGCAGATTACTGTCTTCTGTATACAATTTTTCGATTAAATGTGGGTTTAGAAGTCAAAACAAAACCCTACACAAACTTGGTCTCATCCTACAAGCAATCCTCATATCCACCCCACAGGTGGAAAATAGATGAAATAAGCCTGTTTATTTTGTTGCTTGGGTTCCATTGTTAGATACCCTGCAAGGAAATTTGTTGTTGCTGTTCTGTCATTCAGTTGTGTCCAGCTCTTTGCAACTCCATGGACTGAAGCATGTCAGGCTTCCCTGTCCTTCAGTATCTCCCAGAGTTTGCTCTCCAACTCTCACATCCATTCATGAATACTGGGAAAACCATAGCTTTGACTGACAGATCTTTGTCTGCAAAGTGATGTCTCTGCTTTTCAATTTGCTGTCTAAGTTTGTAATAGCTTTTCTTCCAAGGAGCAGACACATGTCTTTTAATTTCATGGCTGCAATCCATCCATAGTGATTTTGGAGCCCAAGAAAATAAATTCTGTCACTGTTTCCACTTTTTCCCCATCTATCTGCCATGAAATGATGGGATCAGATGACATGATCTTAGTTTTTGAATGTTGAGTTTTAAGCCAACTTCTTCACTCGTCTCTTTCACTTTCATCTAGAGGCTCTTTAGTTCCTCTTTGCTTTCTGCCATTAAGGGGGTGTCATCTGCATATCTGAGGTTATTGATATTTCTATTGACTGAATCATCATCTGCAAGAAGTCAGTAATATATAAAAATAAATGCCTAAATAAGTCACAGCAGGAGCTGATAAAGTAATTTTTCACCATCAGATGGTTCTCATACAAAAGCACTAAAGTATCAATCTGCATGAAGCCCCCCAGCCTCATTTCAAGTTATCTGTTAATTACACACCCTTCTTTTTCCAGTACCTCTGTGATTGTGGCAATTGTCTGGTTCATTTTATCCCATTGCTCAATAGATTTTAATTGCAGCTGCTGCAGCGGACACCTTGAGGTGCTTTTCCTATAGAGACCGTGGCAGCCTGCTAGACTGGCCCAATGATGATTAATTTTAATGATTTGAATCGCTGAGGAAGATTCAATTTTAATTACATCTACAAGAGTGCAGCGCTTTCACCCCAGTTCATTGTCCTGAAACAAAAGACTTCCTGAAAGGAAGATTAAAAAATCCAAAGTGTGATGGTCTTTACTTACAAAGATCTCCTATTTGCAGGCCATTGTACCACAACTTAGCTCTGTATTGGGAACTATTGACAAGCCACTGGGGTTTGCAAGCAGACCAGAAGATAGAAAGAAAGCATCATTCAGTTTATTTTACTTGGGCGATTAAAATGCATTGAGCTGGTCCAGATATGAGATAGCATCTCTCCATAGTATGTGTTCTGCGTAAAAGGAACTCTGACATGCATAGTGTCTTTTATTGTCCAATGGAGACAGAGCCAAAGACAGCCCAAGCTGTTTTCTTCTCTCTCCTTTTCCATTTGGATAAATAGCCTCTTCCAGCAAAGTTCAGCTCAGTTGCCACTTCCTCTGCCCTGCCTTGCTCTGCAGCGGAAGTGGTGGTTGGTGGTGAGGAGGTAGGGACTGAAAGAGCAGACGTTAGGTGAGACATGTCTGCCTGGGAATGCCAATGCTGTATGACTTTGAAGAAGGTACTTGGGCTCTCTGAGCCCCAGTTTATTCATCTGTACCCTGGAGGAGAATTAACATTCTCCTAGGTCATACTTGTTATTCATATTAAATGAAATACTTTATACAAAGCACTCAGGATGTTTCCTAATCATAGAAGGAGCATCATGGGTATAATTTACTTTTCTTCAAACATTCAGTAACATTTTTAAAAAATCTCCTGATGCTAATTGATCAACTAGTCAAAGAACAAAGATTCATATTAGACTCTGTTCTTTGCTCCTCCCCCTGCCCAGATGAAAATGTGATTAAATTTGGTTGTCTCTACTTCCTGTTTCAGATTCATTCCCTCCTTCTTGTCCTTACTGCTAACTGTCTTGATTCACGCATGGTTTCTTATGAGTGAAATTAATGCAACCTTACCCCCTCCCATCTTACTCCCTTCATTGCACCTCCGTGAGGATTCTATAATGATCTTTCTTATCCTTCTCCTATAGGGTGATCAACCATCCTAGTTTGCCCAGGACTGAAGAGGTTCCCAGGATGTGGATCTTTGAGTTTTAAACTCAGGACAGTCCTGGGCAAACCAAAACAAAATGATCATCCTAAATCTTTTATTAAAATTTCTCCCCAGTTCCTCAAAGCTTTCAAGGTGAACTGAAATTAATCAGTGTGATACACAGAACTCTTTGTAATCAGCCCTGTCTTCCTGTCTACCTTCATCCTCACCACCAAGCCCTTACTCATCACACAGACACACACTCTCTGCTTTGGCAATACTAGGCTTCTGGAGTGTCTTTCAAAGATATTGCATGTTCTGCCCCAGCCCCTTTGATAACTTTGCCTTTGCAGTTCCTTCTACCTGGAGTGTGCATTCCCCTACTCCTTTCATCTGGCCAACTCCTTCAAACCCTAATACATCGCCTTCCCTAAGAAGTCTCCTCTTAGCACATGCTTAACGCAGATACTCCTCCCCCAAGCTCCCATAGCATCCTGATTTTGCCTCTAAACTGATGCCTACTACACTTTACTATGTCTACCCCAGCAGACTGAGAGACCCTGAGGGCAGGGACTGTGTCTTTATCTTTGTAACTCCAGGAGCTGACACACATTTAGTAAGTGCTCACTAAATGAATGAACAAATGAGAGGCACTCATTTGCCTCCTCAGCCCCACCATTGTGTGAACTCCTCAGAAGCAGAAAGAACATGTGTCTTAATTTCTTAATTTTTTTTCCCCCAGCACTTGGTGCACATCAGGCCTTCATTCATATTTTGAATCAATGAATAAATAAATGTACAAGCAAGTACATCTTTCTTTAGGTTTGAGCCAGGCAATGAGCGTTCATGATGAAATAAACGTCCCTTCAGTTTAAGCCCTCCCCAGCCATGTGCCCTGGACAAGGCACCAGTTGTCAGAAGTAAACCTGGCCCTGTGCTGTCCCCAGGTAGCTATCGGCTGGAAATCACTGGGGTCAAAACCTCTCCTGTAGACACGAACTCCAGAAGAAAAATGTTTTCTGTCCAAAGGCTGATTTCAGATCTAAGAAAATTCTCCACTAGATTCCCTACACAATTGAGCATAAAGGCCACTAGCACATGGAGAAGAGAGCTACACCAGATGGTTTCTCCACTACAAAGAGGTGGAGTACGTGTCATTTCCACTTCTGTAGTGGTTTAGTCTTTTTGGAGCTCAGCGTTAAACAGCTGGGAGCCCTTTTTGACAATGCAGGTTCCACTGCCTGATGGCAGGAAGTCAGGCAGCAGGCAGGGTCCATCCATTTCCTCCAACCACATTTCCAGCCAGAAAGCTGTAAGTTTCTCCCCTATAAAAGTTTTATGGAAAGTTGAGTAGAAAGCCTAGCAGGGAATAAGACCTCAGGGAGTTGGCAGGAGGGAGAAAATGAGAACAGATTAGAACATGAGTGATTGTCCCTGGGAATGAGTGTGGAATGGAAGATGTCCAAGGGCCTGTGGTCACACAGACCTGGGATCAAAACTTAGCTCTTCCATGTATGATGAGCTGAGTGACCCCAGTTAACTGGCTTCAGTTTTCTAACCTCTACAATGAGAATAATTAAACCTTGCTTGGCACCAGGTGAGTTCAGTACATGATAATTCTCTTCCCCTCTTGATTGCAGTGTGTTGCTAAAATGATACTTTTTTTCTGACAAACGATTCTCTTCCTCATTTGCACTTCTTTGTAATTATAACACTCATAAGATTGTTTTAAATGAAATCAAATTTAGATTTATTCATTTTCAAAATTACTTAATTTTATGTTTTTCCCTTGGTTATGTGTTTTATTGAAGTATAAGTTGCTGTGCAATATTGTTACAGGTGTACAATGTAGTGGTTCACAATTTTTCAAGGTTATACTCCATATAGAGTTATAAAATGTTGGCTATATTTCCCATGTAGTACAGGATATCCTTGTAGCTTATTTTATATCTGATAGTTTGTTCCTGTTAATCCCCTGCTACTATATTATCCCTCCCACTTCCCTCTCCCCACTGGTAACCACTAGTTTGTTTCCTATATTTGAGTGTCTGCTTCTTTTTAGTTATATTCACTATTTTGTTGTATTTTTTAAATTCCATATATGTGACATCATACAGTATTTGTCTCTTTCTGTCTGACTTATTTCACTTAGCATCATACGTACATCTTCTTTACTCATTCATCTGTTGATGAACAGTTAAGTTGTTCCCATATTATGGCTATTGTGAAGAATGCTGCTGTAAACGTGTGCTTAGTGGCTCAGGCGTGTCCAACTCTCTGTGATCCCATGAACTGTAGCCCACCAGGCTTCTAGGTCCATGGAATTTCCCAGGCAAGAATACTGGAGTGGGTTGCCATTTCCTACTCCAAGGGATCTTCCTGACCCAAGGATTGAACCCATGTCTCTTATGTCTCCTCATTGGCAGGCAGATTCTTTACTACTGAGCCATCTGGGAAGCCCAACATAAACACTGGAGTACATATATCTTTTCGAATTACTGTTTTTGTATTTTTTGGATATATACCCAGAAGTAGAATTGCTGAATCATGTAGTTGTTCTATATTTAGTTTTTTGGACAAACCTCTATACTATTTTCCACAGTGGCTATACCAATTTACATTCCCACCAACAGTGTAAAAGGGTTCCCTTTTCTCCTTGTCCTCACCAACATTCATTATTTCTGTTCTTTTTGATGAGAGGCATTCTGACAGATGTGGAGTGGCATCTCTTTGTGGTTTTGATTTGCATTTCCCTCATGACTAGCAATGTTAAGCGTCTTTCCACGTGTCTGTTGGCTATGTGCTTGTTCTTTTCGGGAAAATGTATATTCAGTTCTTCTGCCCATTTTTAACTCAGGTTACCTGGTTTCAGATGTTGAGTTACATGAGCTGTTTATGTATGTTGGGTATTAGCCCCTGATAGGTTATTATCATTTGCAAATATTTTCTCCCACTCAGTAGGTTGTCTTTTCATTTTGTGGATGGTTTCCTTTGCTGAGCAAAACCTTTGAGTTTAATTAGGTCCTATTTGTTTATTTTTGCTTTTATTTCCTTTGCTTTAGGAGATGGATCCAAAAAACACTGCTGTGATTTTGTCAAAGAGTGCCCTGCCTGTGTTTTCCTCTAGGAGGTTTCTCATATCTGGTCTTACATTTAGATCTTTAATCCACAAAATTAGTTACTTTCAAATAGAAGGGCAATGGTGTGTTCAACAAGATAAAATTACAACTTTCAAGAGACATCTGGGAAATGGGATGCTTCCATCCATGAACCGACCATGAACACTAAAAAATGGTGCTATGTTAGTTGCCGTGGGTCTCTGGAAGGGTTTAGAACATCTGTGTTCTGCTTTGACTCCCATACTTGCTTTCCTGTCTCCCTTTTGTATACCCCTTGTTGTCTGTCCCTTATTTCCATACACTGTCTTTTGCGATAGTTATTCGTTCACATTCCAAGTTCAATAATCCTTTAAAATCACATTTAAGTAGGCATATATGAGGAAAGCTTACTCACTCTCAAGCCAAAAATCTTCCCACAGGGAGCTGTAGAAGACAGCTCAGCAAGACTAAATCAGAAAGGACTTCAGAATGAGAGGCCCAAATTCTAATCCCCGCCTCTTCATCCTTATACATGATCAGTGCTAATCAGACCTTAGGTATAATCTCTAAACACTGGTCACTTAGTCCAAGCCTTCATTCAGTCCTAGAAACCACTGATTCTCATTCTTAGCAGTCAGTCACCCGGCTTCTGCTTGAAAGCCTCCGATGTCAAGGACCTCATTTTTCTGCTCTGACACGCACAGTTGCGCAGTGTGTGCAATGTACAGAAGGACCCAACCGAGGGTAGAAATGGGGCTAAAATCCAGTCTCCTCTCTGCCTGTCAAGCTGAGGGTCCCCAAAGGGCCTCCTTTTTCTAATTTGGCCATCCATAGGGGACTTCTTTTCCTACTTTTCGCCAAGGTGTCATCCAGACTAGCAGTGACCCTACCAGGTCAGCACACTCCAGGGCTCTTCGAAGAGGTACTGCTCACTGAAGACTAGAAGGGACTTCATCTTGCAGGTGTCATTTCAGATGCCAAGTGGGGAGTAAGACTTCGTGTCCTTTGGCTCCTGTTGGCAAGGGCCAAGTCCACAAACAAATCCAAGTGGGGATAGACCAGCAATTAATCAGCATCCCAGCTAACGTTTCAGCACAGGAAGATCATGACAAAATAAACAAGGACCTATGGCAGCAAGCTATGCTTGATCATTTATCAAATTGCAAAATCTTATCCATGACTGTGAAATAGCGTAATGGTTAGGAAAATGTACTAATAATTTTATTAGGCAGCAATTAAACTTAAATTCCTTTTAACTATATTTGATGTCATCCTTTTTCTGGACCTATTAGAGTAACATTAAGGTGTTTGTGCAGATAGCTCAGTCATTTCAAATTACTTTCCTGTCTAATGTGGGAGCCTTTAATAGCATACTCTTAGGTTGAATTCAGTTTTGGAGACACCAGGCATACTAATTAGATCGTCTCAGTGTTCCTTGCAGAAGGAGCCGAAGAAGAGCTATTTTTCCCCTCTCCTGCTTAGCGATGTTCGTGGAACACAGCTTTCTGTGCAATTAGAGGTATAGACCCTTTACTGCACAAAAAAAGAATCTCACTTGAACCGTTAAGTATTGCTAGCAGACGCAATGTCTGGTTAATATGACACCATCGTTGAAATGTTTTTAAGATTTAATTAGAGCCAGTAAGTTTTCTCTCCTATTATCCTGAGTATCATAGTTAGTGGTTGCTCTGTCCCAGTCCTCTAACTTTAGAGTTAAAAGAAGGATAGTGAGAAGGAATGAATGTTTATTAGACTACTGCATGACTATTGAATGAACATTTATTAGACATCTGCTAAGTTCTGGGTGAGGCATTAATGCCTGTAACAGTCCTGTGAGTCCTATTATCTCCCCCACAGATGGGGAAACTTTGGCTCAGAGAGGGTAAGTAAAGCGCCCAAGGTCACCCGGCTGCCACGTTGTGGAGTTGGGATTTCAACTGTCAGCCTCTTTTCGCCACATACTTGTTTGGGGAACATGAACACTCTGATCCTCAGAGTCCTCAACTATACACAGGGATCATAATAATATTTACCTGCTCACAGTTCATTGTGTGGATCAAATACAGTAATGAATACAATTGGTGCTTGCAGAAGATGACACGCTCTACAGGTGGGATAGGTAATGCCCTCTGATGTTGCCACATGAGGTCTTGGGTGGAATCTGCTTAACTTCTGTGGCCCTGAAACCACATATCTGCTGCCCTCAGAAGGTCAGAGAGAGCATAATTAAGCCTTCAGTTCAGTTCAGTAGCTCACTCATGTCTGACTCTTTGCGACTCCATAAATCACAGCATGCCAGGCCTCCCTGTCCATCACCAACTCCCAGAGTCCAGCCAAACCCGTGTTTATTGAGTCGGTGACACCATCCAGCCATCTCATCCTCTGTCGTCCCCTTTTCCTCCTGCCCCAATCCTCCCCAGCATTAGGGTCTTTTCCAATGAGTCAACTCTTCGCATGAGGTGGCCAAAGTATTGGAGTTTCAGCTTCAACATCACTCCTTCAAATCAACACCTAGGACTGATCTCCTTTAGAATGGACTGGTTGGATCTCCTTGCAGTCCAAGGGACTCTCAAGAGTCTTCTCCAACACCACAGTTCAAAAGCATCAATCCTTCTGCACTCAGTTTTCTTCACCGTCCAACTCTCACATTTATACACGACTACTGGAAAAACCATAGCCTTCACTAGACAGACCTTTGTTGGCAAAGTAATGTCTCTGCTTTTCAATATGCTGTCTAGGTTGGTCATAACTTTCCTTCCAAGGAGTAAGCATCTTTTAATTTCATGGCTGCAGTCACCATCTGCATTGATTTTGGAGCCCAAAAAAATAAAGTTTGACACTGTTTCCACTGTTTCCCCATCTATTTCCCATGAAGTGATGGGACCATGCAAGACAAATTAGATCCAAATGGAACAGAAGATAATACCATGAGAAGGAGTTGTTCACAGTTCCAAAAGTGATTAAATGGCTCTGCAACTCTTGAGGTGACACCATCTCCCCCTCTGTAAACAGGGAGTGTGGAGGCTCAATGGTGAATTAAATGAGATGGTGTTGCATGAAGCATTTAGCCCATTGCCCAGAACTAAAACACTCAACAAAATAATGATTTCATTTCCCAGTCAGGTCAACCCATTTTAATCCCTGGCAATCTTCCACCTATGTCACCCCTACTCACTTACAGATTCCCTCTTCCAAGTCTCTTTCCTCACTGATCTATCAAAATAAATTCTTGCTCCAAACAGTCATTGAACTTGGCATTGATCTCCCAATGTACAGCTATTACAATCATGATTGCAATTACCGTTTGTCCAGGTTCCTTGTGATGCTATCGTCGTTTCTCTGTTACCATGATAAATGTTACTAATAACCCCTGCGTCAGATCCTTTGTGGAATGAGGCAAGAGATTAATTAATTAATTGATAGATTAATGACTCATAACTGTTCCAATCATCATTAATTGCTATTACCTTGGAAGCATCAAATGGTTGAGTGGTTGAGAGCTAGGCACAAGGATTGCTTCTTCCTCTCATGAGAAATATGAGAGTTGTCACCAGCCAGGTAGGGTGACATCATCTTGTGAGTACAGGTGTATTAAGGCTGTCATGGCACAAACCGCAGCTGCACCGCCCCATTCCTTTGTGTTCCCAGGCTCTGAGCAGGCTTTCCCCCAAACAACTGTGATTCTGTTGGAGTTACACACCAGCCCTGCACTGCTGGCACCTCTCTTACCCCAAGACCACTCTCTACCTAGGACATCCTGAGAGCCAGCCAGGCAAGATAAGAAAGCAACGAGACTGTTTGTCCTGCCATCCTCTGGGGTCTCTGCAAGCTCTGGTCCATGCACCGTGTGGCTGCAATCTTGTCACTCATCTTTGAGAGGGCACCCATCCTCCAGCAGTCTGGGCCCATGGAAGACAAGAGCTCCAAATGCCCTCGGCAGAAGGGCACACCGGGGAGAGCCCAGACCCTCCACCAGCCCATTCTGCCCCACCCCCATTCACAGCCAGCTCTCATATGGGAGAAAGGGAATCCTTGAAGGGTCACACAGATCTCTCCCACAGTTCTCCTAGCCCTGAGGCATTTCCACTTCAACATAAGAGTAATGCCTATGCAGAGTACACACTTTGACTGAATTATTCCTATCAAGCAAACATAGTATCACACACTCTCTTTATCACAAGGTCCACCTGGAGCCCCCGCTTGGTCATCGATCATTTTCTCTTCAATATTGTTGCCATTGTTCCTTGCTGTTGACTGCAGAGTTAAGCTGTCAGTTTTGCTCGTGGCATATCAGCCTTTATCAGCCAGCATCTGTATGAACTGTTTTTGCTCCCTTTGCTCTCAGCTGGGCAAGTTCTATGCCACCACCTCTTTGTCTTAAAGAGTATTTCTTGGGCAGACTTGGCTGATCTCATAATTCACCTGTGGAACCCTACAACCATCTTACAACAGATCAGGGGCTTGTTCAGAGTTCTACTCTGGCTTTGAATCTAGCATTCTGCTGCTTCTGATTTAACTGTCTGCAGTGCTTAGAGCTTTGGTTTTCATGAATCCCGTTCATCCTTCCTTGGGTGATATTTCATTGGTGATGGTGTCGTGGCAGTCATGCTAATGGATACGCCCTCCTAGAACAGGGTTTGTGGAAGCGTGTGTGTATTTTGGCGGCGGATGCTACAAACAGGAGCATGTTCTGTACAGACTCATCTGTAAGGAGATGTGTTTTGTGACTGCCCATCACAGACATCACGATTCTGACCAGTGAGGGATTTAACAGTCCTTACAACAGAGGGGGTAACAACAGCAACAGTGTTGGCAAAACCTGAAACTATAAGGCAGAATGAATTATATTCAGTTTACCAAAGAGATTAAAATGTATACAGAGTCACCACAAATAGCATACAGTAATCACTACAAAAAGAAGTTGAATTAAATATCAGTCTCTCCAAAACAGGGCACTGGGCAAGCCCTTGGCTGAGGCCAGCCAGGAAGAGCCATCCTGGGCATCCCCAACCCATCTCTGTCTTTGTGGTGGTACTGTGGTCTCTGATGATCCACATTTGGACTTGGACTGATCAACGCCCTTTTTTATCAGACCGCTTCCTTAGTTCAGAGCTGAGGTTCACATGGCAAAGCATTCGTATTTTTTTATGCCAGTCCAACTGATCTGACATGACAGGAGGAAGACCAGGGAGGTTTTAGTGCTAGATTTTTCACTTGATCTGATAGTCAACAAAGATTATTAAGCTGGGGAATAAATCCTAATAAGAATATGTACCTCTCCAGGTTGTATGAGGATCAAATGAAATAATACATGCAAAATGAGTTTGAAAAGTATATTCTTTATCTCTGACTGTTATTATTACTTCTTTCTGCAAGGAGCTCTCCCCCGTTTAGTGATTCCTGGCTTGTTCTTTGGACTCCCCTTCAGAAAGGCAAGCCAGACACATGTGACAAGTTAAACAGGCATAGGAGATATTTTTATCTGTTTAAGCCAACAACAGTAAGCACATCACAAGACAGTATGTGATTAATTGCCAAGTGAATTGTGAAAAGAATAATTGCCAGAAGAATATGAACGAGGGAGGGTTGGGCTCTAGCTGGTAGGGGAAGGGTAGAATGCGGCTTTAGCAAGGCTGTGGAGAATACTGGAGTTTTGTTCTGAGTCTTGGAGGACAGATGGGATTGGGCTGGTAGGTTGGGGGCTGGGGGAAACATTCCAGGAATGATAAGTTATATAGCAATGGATGGACAGATAGGCAATGGATTATTCAAGGAATGTTGGGGGTGGGGGCCAGTAGGAAGAGCAGAGCATAGATGTAGTGAGAAATTGTGAATGATATTTGTTCTGACCCTATGCCTTTGAACAAGCCCTACGTACCTATGCCACATGCTCTAACTGAAAAACAAGCTCCAATGCTGGCCGTGTCTTTTGTCCATCGCCCCCTCCCTCTCACTGCCTCCCTGCCCTTTGCCATCCCAACTCAGCGAGGTTCCTAACCTTGCTTCCATTTCCACCCCTACTCAGATGCTGAGAACTTGAGTCGAATGTTTGACCTCAGAGGTTCATTTCTCAGTTCCAACTCAAGCCTATAGAATTAAAGCTAACACTTATGTGGGCCGTTGTGGGCATATGGGTGCTTGAGACGAGAAGGTCCAGCATTGCGTCACTCGTAAATGGTAGAGTGAGGATTTGAATCCCAAGCTGTCTGACCCCGTAGCATGACCCCTAACCACTAGGTAGACAATACAGCCCCTTACTGTCTAACCCACCCCATTGGTTCTTTCCTCTTTGGTCACCCTTGGATAGGGTGTTTACTCTAGTCAGCCCTTCGAAGCTTAGACACTGACACACACTCCATCCTGCAGCAAACCTGGGCCACCAGGGATGTGACACAGGGATTATTGGTGGGGCAGTCAGGTTAGATCCAGAAGACTTCAACAGCAACATTTCTTATATTTGACCCTATTGACAAAGGGAGCCAGTGAAGGTTTCAAGATGGTTATAATCATGAGGAACAATATAATCAAAGGGCTTCCCAGGTGGCTCAATGGTAAAGAATCAGCCTCTCTTGCAGGAGACATGGGTTCAATCCCTGGGTCAGGAAGGTCCCCTGGAGGAGGAAATGGAAACCCAGTACAGTATTCTTGCCTGGAGAATCCCTTGGACAGAGGAGCCTGGAGGGCTATAGTCCATGGGGTCGCAAAGAGTCAGACATGACTTAGCGATTAAACAACAACAATATGATCAAAACCCATGTTTTCAGAAGGTGAACTTTGGCATACAGTTCAGGACAATCATCCCTTTTCCATCTTGGACTATGGAGAAGTTGCAGGTAAAGGGTGCACTTTGCAGCTGATTTTGTGGTTCCAGGCAAGGCAACAAGGGTGTGAATTAAGGTAACAGTGATAGAAGTAGAATATGATCATAAGGAACTCTTTATCTGTGAGTTCACTGTGAAAATAAACTCATTTCACTATAAAATAAAATACATTTCTTCTGAAATAATTGTTGTCAACAATAGTATTATCTATCTATAAAGAATCAGTTTATGGCTTCATAGGTCTTTGGGACCCAGGAATACATCAGGTGCTTCATTGTTCTTGGATTGTGTTCTTGAAACAAGTGGAGGCAGCATGATTTGGAGGAAAGGTTCGGTCACTCAGTTTCAGGGCTTTGCCCAGAGTCAGACAGGCCTGTGTTCAAACAGTGGCTCCATCACTGAAGTTAACCACATGGTCTTGGAAGAGTATTCAGTCTCTCTGAACCTGTCTCCTCATCTGCCAAATAGGGATAATAATGTCTGCCTCTCAGGGTTATTGTGAAGATTAAAGAAGACAGTGGATAGAAAGGCTATGATTAGCACAGAATAAATGTCAGGTTTTGTACCATCATTTCTTATCCAAACATCTCATTAAAAGCCCTGCATAATCACCCATAAAATCTTGTTTGAAATAAAAGTGATTGAGTTCAACCAACCCTTTGGAAAGCAATTTGGCTTCCCAGATGCTTTCCACTGTGTATTAAGACACATAAAAATGTTCAGATCCTTTGACCCAGTTGTTCCACTTCTCAGAATCTATTCTTAGGAAATTGTCCTCGATACAGGAAGAGCATCATCGTGCACAAAACTTCACCACATGGGTAGCTACAACAGTGAAAAATCAGAAGCAAACGGGACATCCAGAAGTGGATGATTTTGCAGTCAGCTCATGCCTTAAATATGCTTTCTTGCATCAATATTCAATACAGAGCTCAGAACAGTGTTTTAAAATGAGTCAAGTCCATCCAGGATCAAACATATTCCTCTCTTAGTTTCATTAGCCAAGCCCTCTCCTCTACAGGGCTTCCCTCCAGCCCATAGACCAGCAATTCTGTCACCTCTTCTCTTAAGAGTCTGCCATCTGGGTACATGGGGGCTTCATGCCAGAGCCCACCACACAGCCTTAAGCTTCTCACCCAGCTGCCTCAGCCTCTCAGCTCTTTTCCTCAGAAACAGAAGTTCTCTCCATGGCAGACTGGTATCCTTGGGCTCAGCTCTCTTTGCATTGCCCATGGCTGCCTTAAAAATGTGTCTTCCTTTTCCCTGCCCCCACCTCACATCCCTACTGTGGTCCCACTTCGAACTTGCCCCCATTACTTCCAACACAGTTTGTTGTGTCCTTCTAAGCTAAAGTATTTTCTCAGGTGTTCAATATTTGTTCATCCAAATAAACTTAATGATGGGTGGGGAGGAAATGAGGACTTAGATGTTAAAGGTTATTTAAAAACCCACGAACACTTGAATCTGAGTCTCAGAGCCTTGATTGCTTTGTGAAATCCCTCAAGAGAGGACTGAAATTGTATGAGACCACATCATTTCTAAGTTAGCATCCATGAAGTTAGAAACACAGACATTTCACTGGTTAAAAAGAAAAAAAATTAGTACAATCTCTTGTTCTACCTTTATCTTGTGAGCTGGAACGTCATTTGGTAACAACTAGGAGGGAGAGCATTTGGTTCCTCTTCAGTTTGTAGAGTTATGTGCGTTTTGCAATTTCTTAACTTTTTTGGCAGACATCAGGGAGCTTTTGGCTTCAGTGCTTTCAACTCTAAGGATAATTTCACAGCTGGGCTTTTCCTGATAGCTCCCACATCTGGACTCTGAGCAGCCCCCATCTACCATATGGTGAGACCCCCTGTGAACCTCCTAGCAGAGCACAGAACAAGCTGTACCCAGGCCTGTCCTGGCCTCACTCCCAGCGGCCTTGAGTCCAGCCCTCTTTTCTTTGTGGCATGAATTATGGTCATTTTTTTTTAAAGTAAATAGGGTAACAACCTCTTTTTAATGTTGTTTTCCTGCTTGAATCAATATTTCAACTCAATACTCACTCAGCATCTACTGTGTAGGAATGCTGTCCTGAGCTCTAGAGATAGGAAGACAGCTCATGCTAGTCCATCCTGGCCTGCCCTCCTCCTCCTTTCCTTCTTTCCTTTCTTGGGTGTCGTTTAATTAATGGTGAAAAACAAAAAGGAAAGAAACACAATCCCACCACTTCGTATATACTGAAAAAAAAAGAAAGAAAAGAACTTCTCTTCTTTCCATCCTATCTTCTAAACCCCAGAGGTGGTAATGAACCTTAATGGATTAGTGTATTATATCCTTCCCAACTTTTCCTTAAATGTAACGCAAAGGCAGCTGTCTATCCATCTGTATACCCAGACATTTCTTGGAGAAACAGAAACTTATTAGTCCTCACAATTTTTCTTAATAGATTATTATTATTAACTAAACTACCTCATTATTTTTAATAGCTGATTAGTATTCCATTCAATGGAAGGTCCATACTTTATTCAAACATTCTCTGATTGGTAGACATTTGGGTTGTTTTCAGTTTTAGTGCTGTTGTTATAAACAATTGTTATAAATCTTATGTGGTAAACATCTACAAATATATGATACACACACACACACACACACACACACACACACATATGCACACAGGAAAGCTTACATAGCTGTGTTATCATTGATTTATAATAGATTCCCAAAAGCAGTACTAGTGAGCCAGTGTGTGTCTCTTCTTCAGCTGTAATAGGCATTACCACGCTGCTTCCCACATATTACACACATTCATGCCCCAGTCAACCACAGGCGATGCCCTTCTCCCTTCTTCCTCATCAGTGCTCCAGGTTCCTATTATTGGTCTTATAGACAAAGACCAACCCAGCCACCAACCTGTTGCTGGTCTTGTAGACAAAGCTATTACTGTTTTAATTCACATCCCCCTGACTCATCAGAAGTTGGAGTATCTCACACTTCTGTGTGTTTATTGGCCATGAGCACTTATTTTTTAATTACCCCTCTATGGGCTCTGTTGTTATTGGCACTATTGATTCTGACTCATTGCAGGCAAGTTAAGAAGCCAGCACCATGCTAGACCCCTGACATGCACCGTTGTGTTTAACCCAATAACCCTGGCCTGAGGTGAGCGCCCTGCCCACGGTGGGAATGTCCAGGACGGAGTACACGCATTGTGAAATAATAAGTCGAATGGGAGAGACAGCAAGAGCTGAATAACTTTTTGGGTCCAGGAATGTCTTCCAGGGTCAGTTAGCATCCAGTTCACTCTTTCAAATAGTCCTGAGCCAAGAGATGCCAAATCAAAGCAAAAATCTATCAAGAGAATTCTGACTTAAAACTTAAGGAAACAGCCTCTACATATTTTTAGAACAGAGCAGAAAAGGATACATCTGTGACTCAAAACAGCTGGAAATCTTTTTTGCCAAAACCGTGCCGATTATGAAAGCCGTAATGGTCAGACAAGAGGCAGTCAAGATGCAAGCTGTCCTGTGTGTTTCATACATTCAGCTTTTGAATAATCTTCACTTTGGTACATTAAATACTGACCCCTCTAAACTGCCTTTTGAACATCAAATGCCAGCCAGCTACACAGTTTGTACAGCAGTGTTTGTACCATTATTTGAGGATTTCATTGTATCTTGCCCTTACTGGCTTAATAAAAAGTGGGAGACCAAAAGAACAAAAATAATAAGCAGCGAGGGTCTTATAAGCACATGTTATCCTTGAGAAAATAGAAGACTTTATGAGGCATGCTGAAAGCAGAGTAACATGGATATCAGAAGTCACTGGACTTATGCCAGTCAACCATGTGTTTAGTTGTGAAGATGAACAACAAAATTAAAGAACATGTGTAGAAAATGTTAGTGGCGAACTCTGGGTAAAAGACAAGGTATCATTAGGGAGTTACACATTGCTTTTAGTTAATTGGAAATGGAGCCTTCTCCTACTTGGGACCTGGTAGGTAGTAATGTGGATAAAATGTTGGTAGCAAATTGAGAGTAGAAAACAGTGTGTCATTAGGAAGTTGAAATCTTATTATTTGGCAGGAGGTGGCGGGGTAGTTACTGAAGATGGAATCCTCTCTTACCTGGGGCTCTGCTAGGGCAGAGTCTCTCACATTTGTGCCTTCCTTGCCTTCCAGTGCCTTCTTTGACCATAATAGATGGTTCATAGGAGGTCAGTTGCAGGTTCAACATTTTAAGGACCTGCTTGTGCATAGGCGGAAGGTATGTCTTCTTTCCATAAGTAGAAAGGGAAGCAAGCAAGAAAGGACCCCAGAGGCTGCTCTGTCACTCTGCCTTATGATGGACCAGCAGCTCAAGGTGGCACAGAGGGCTCAAGCCAAAAGGGTGACAGCAGAGGCCTTGCATCAGACCATTGTCCAGCCATTCTCCTGCACTGCACTCCTTCCTCCACATCACACGACAGCTGATGGAAGTCAGGCAGACAAGACCCTGCCAGGACAGGTGTCCAAAGGATGAAGACAGGACTTGGGAGAGACGTGCTTCTCATCAGAGGACACAGTGTTTGGACCGTGGGTGGGACTGGATGCCCCAAAGGAAGAAGACCCAGTATCAAGATCAAGGCCAGCAATCCAAGTCAAAGGATAAAATGAAAATTCATAGTCGAGGTGAAGGATCAAACCAGAGGTGCTGGTGATGAAGAATATTCAAATAGATGAATCTTAAGGAATTCACAAAGTAGACTAAAGGCATCCAAATCAATGCCCACCAGCTCATGACAGGCATTTGAAGAAACTGAAGTAGAATGCCTGGAGCTACTAAACAAAAACCAGGTAAATGACACCATGGAAAACAAAGTCTAAACTTGTGCCCCAGCAGAGTAAGTCTCTGGACTGTTGGCTCCAAAAAAAATGAGTAGTGAAGCCAAACTCTGGACACAGTTGAGGTCAGACACTGGAGAAGGATTTCAATGGTGCCAGCCAGTGCTACAAGCACTAAGAGTCCCGTGGACTGCAAGGAGTCCCTTGGACAGCGAAGAGATCCCACCAGTCCACCCTAAAGGAAATCAGTCCTGAATCTCATTGGAAGGACTGATGCTGAAGCTGAAACTCCCATACTTTGGCCACCTCATGCAAAGAACTGACTCATTGGAAAAGACCCTGATGCTGGGAAAGACTGAAGGTGAGAGAAGGGGACGACAGAGGATGAGATGGCTGGATGGCATCACCAACATGATGGACATGAGTTGGAGTTAGCTCCAGCAATTGGTGATGGACAGGGAAGCCTGGCATGCTGCAGTCCATTGGGTCACAAGGAGTCGGACATGACTGAGGGGCTGAACTGAACTGAGTGCTACAAGCACAGAGGAAAAGTGGTGTCAACAATACGTGAGGTCACAAACAAGGCAAGAGCAGGGGGACCCTGAAATTCCAAGACTGGAGACAGGAGAGCTGGCAACAAGGCCTAGGAAATTATCAGGATGGTTCCATGAGGATGGGGTCCGCTTAGAAGGGCTTAGCATCATTGCCATTGCCTCAGCACCCCAACCTTAAAGACATCACTCTCTGAACTTCATCAGCACTAGCTTGTGAACATGGGCAAGGCCCAGGAGGCACTGGGGTAAGAATACATATGTGTGTGCCTGCATACACACGTCATCCTGCTCCAGGGCCTTTGAGGCTATTGGTGGTATTGTTCAGTCACTAAGTCGTGTCTGACTCTCTTGCAACCCATGAACTATAGCCTGCCAGGCTCCTCTGTCCTGGAATTTCCTAGGCAAGAATACTGAAGTGGGTTGCCATTTCCTTCTCCAGGGGATCTTCCCAACCTAGGGATCGAAACCGCATCTCCTGCATTCAGGCAGATTCTTCACCACTGAGCCACCAGGGAAACCCTGCTAGTACCTATCATATTACTTACTTATTTAGCTCAGTCCACAGTTCTGGCTTTATTCCTAACTGTGGAGAGCAGTGAAAACCTTTGTAGGCGTGAAGGGAAGAAATGAGCTCTGAGTTCTGTTTCTGAAAGCACATTTCTTTTTCTCAATCAACCCCACTGGGTGAGCAGTACAGAGTGGAGGCTTTTACAGTGAGGCCTCTTCACTGCACGAGTGTAGGCTCTGCTTGTCTCAGAAATAGAGGGATGGTGATTCATTTCACTTTACGTGACCTTAATGCTTACTCTAAGTGAACTGACATTTGGTGTGTCTTGCCCCCGAAAGGCTGCTCCTTGAGATGCTTGGGAAGGAGGGTGTTCTTCATTGTCCAGCCATCACAGCTCTGCCTTCCCCCCAACCCCCTGCTGGTCTTTGTCAGGAGAGGCGAGTCTCCAAAGCGTGGGGAGGGATGGTGTCTGGAAGCCCTGAGGGAGTGTTGGCTAGGGATCTGCTCTCAGATTTTTTTCATAAGAATAAGCTGTGCGTTATCTCAAACCCTAGAAGAAGAGACAGAGACTATCGGTCTGTCTGTGTACTGTGCTAAGTTGCTTCAGTCATATCCGACTCTTTGCGATCCTAAGGACCACAGCCTGCCAGGCTCCTCTGTCTCTGGGATTCTCCAGACAAGAATACTCGAGTGGGTTGGTATGCTCTCTTCCAAGGGATCTTCCCAACCCAGGGATCTAACCCACATCCCTTTCATCTCTTGTATTAGCAGGCGGCTTCTTTACCACTAGCACCACCTGGGAGGCCCCCGTCTATGTAAGAAGGTGGTAAATAGGGGAAATGCATGTCCAGAATCTCATTGCTACTCAAGCAATGTCCTCAAATAAGAATCTACCGGGTGAAGTTATTTCAACTGGGTGAAATAATTCAAGGTATCTGTCCTAAACTGGGTACCACCAGGGTTTCCCACTGCATCTCTGTCCTGATGTTACTTTCTCTTCCTGGTGAGGAGATTCTCAAATATCCCATTGATCTGTCCTGTCCCCTCTGATACTTGAGAAGGCCCACAGCAGGGCAGCCCAGACCGTGAGGTCTTGTTCATCACAGGATCTCTGCAGGGGATTCCCACGGAAGGTCTTTGACAGCAGTGGTCATCAGTGGCTTTCCAAATTTCCTGCTTACCTGAGTGGTGCTTTGGTGGCTATAAGCCTCACAGCAGTGCTACCCAAAGACAGCAGTTTACAAAAGGAACCCTGTTGAGCCCCTGAGTAACTGAAGCTGAGTTACTGCAGAGCCTGCCCAAGGAAACTCCTTGAGAAAGTTTTTCAGGCCTATTGAGATCGTTCAAGAAGAACGAGCTTCGACATGCAGCCACCTCTGAGGCCCCTCATCCCGCTGCTCAGCACAGGGCAGTAATTCTAGCCCTTTGGGTCAAGGATGAATTTCACCTGCCTCCAGTCTGTGTCCCCCTACCCATCCCTCACTGCTGCTGCTAAGTCACTTCATTCGTGTCCAACTCTTTGTGATCCTATGGACCATCACCCGCCAGGCTCCTCTGTCCATGGGAGTCTCCAGGCAAGAATACTAGAGTAGGTTGCCATGCCCTCCTCCAGGGGATCTTCCTGATCCACGGATCAAACCCACATCTCTTATGTCTCCTGCTTTGACAGGTAAGTTATTTACTACTAGTGCCACCTGGAAAGCCACTTGGAAAGCCCTAGGCCCACCCCTCACTGGTGAGGCAGAATATGCCTAGGAAACCTTCTCATTGGTAGCTGAGCTCTAGGGTATTTAGCAGAAGCTCCAGATCCCTCTTCATGTGGGTACTGATGAGTCATATACCACTGGGCTTTAACAGTAATCTGGCAGTCCTCAGTATCCTTCAGCTAAAGTGATAAATGCCAATTAAACTTCCTTAGTGACTAACTTGAGTGGCAAATGTCAGCCACTAAAGTTTAAAGTTTAGGGCCAGCTCAAAGCTTCCGGATAGATTTCCAAGGGGAAACACCCACAGCCAACCTTGTAGAAAACTGCTAAAAAGCAGTGGGAAAGAAGGAGAATCCAGGTCTGTTCCACAGACACAGGGACTGCCTTGGCCAGCACAATAAATGTGTGCATTTACTCACTCACTTCGTTCATTACAAAATACGGATTGCAAAGGTATCTATTTTGTCTTTTCTCCTCTGGTTAAGCTAATTACATCATAATTAAATTAGCTTCCAAGTAAGTTAGTTGTTATCAAACTGAAAGTAAAGGCATTCTTCTAAAAATTATTTAGGGTGAAACATTGGCTCCAGTGATAATTCCAGATTGATAACTGTTCTTTTTTTCTTTTCTTAATGTATATATTATTTTAGAGGGAAATCCTGTGTTTAAAGATACTCCTAAAATAAATATTTATTCTCCTTTTAATGAATGACACAAGACAGGAAAGCATGTTTGAATCCTTTAAAACACTAGAGGGGCAGTCTACGTGAAATGTTGACATGATGGCCCTTGTCAGCCAAGTCACTGAGGCACTGAAATGTCTTCTGTGGTGAACAAGAGGGCTGGAAATTAATGATGCTTGCTGTACGTGTTGTCATTTGACTTAGCTGTTCACCACATGCTGCTGCTAAGTAGCTAGGAAAAAAATGCTTTTCTCTAAAGTATGTACTCTGCCCTCTTTAAAATGACGAAAATATAAAAATTTATATTCAAGTGCTAAATTACGCTTCTAATAGATGCCGTACAAAGTTCAGAAACTGGCTGTTTCTGATCAATCAGCGTGGCAGAACACTTAATGAAGTCATTTCTATTTGATCACAAATAAGTCTGAAGACACCTTGTGATAAAAGTGTCAGACTTTCAGCTCTCTAATGAGATGAAAGTTATTTATGAGTTAAAAGACTGTGGGCTATTAATAGTGAAGACAAAAGCGAGTGGGAAAAGCCTGGAGTCAAAGGACAAAGGCTGGAATCATTAAAGATAATACAGCCAAAGCCCGCAATCAAACGCACTGTGATACCATGGGTGTCTTCGTAGTGCAGGTCACTCAGTTCGTGATGATAATGCTCTGTGGTTGAGGGTGAAACCTCAGGCCCATACTTGGGCCCCAGAACAAGAGAGCAGATTACAAGATCAGAGAACAGTTTTGGGCATAAAAATAACTTGAAGGTTTCAGTGGGCTGTGAAGTCAGAGCCAACGGCATGCAGAGGCCTTAGAAAGGCCAGTGTGAGTGTGGCCATCATTGAAGTGTGTTACCCAGAATAGGGATTTAAGGATTGGGGTTGGGTTTTTTTGGTTGGTTGGTTTGTTTTTGGCTGCAGCATCCATGTAGGATGCAGGATCTTAGTTCCCTGACCAGAGATCAAACTGGTGCCCACTACATTGAGAGCTCAGTCTCCCTTTATGGGCATAGGTGATGTTTTCTCCAAACTAACATCACAAGGCTCCTAGCCTTCCAATTATGCTTAAAAATGGAGTTTAAGCAATTGTTTAATTAACTTCCCATGCCACCCTGCAGAAAACTAGAATGATGACAGGAGCATCCCTGCATGGGTGAAGGTCAGGCTCTAAAATTGGTGCATAATGTAAAAAATCACACATAGTCATAATTGTCCTTAAAGTCCCTGAAATCACCTATTAAGTACAGAATATGTGGTTTTATGTGTATGACCTTGAGTTTTTGAGCACATTCAAGTTTGAAAATCACTGAGCTGAGTGGAAGGAAGGAAAGTACAAATGCAGATGACTGGATTTAAAAACCTCTTGAAACATGTTAATTATCATATGTGAAATCAATCGCTAACCCAGGATTGATGCTCAGGGCTAGTGCACCAAGATTTCCCAGGGGGAGGGAATCGGGAGGGAGGAGGGAGGGGGGTTCTGGAGGGGGAGCATATGTAAACCCATGGCGGTTTCATGTCATTGTATGGCAAAATCAATAAAAAATTAAATTAAATTTAAAAAGCAACAAAAAAGAAAAAAAAAAAAAAACCTCTTGGCTTTAGACAGCTCTCACTTTGAAGCTGGAACCAAAGGCGGATGCTTACCTAATGTGTTTAGTTCATCCTATTTTATTCTATTTTTATTGAAGTATAGTTTATTTACAGGGTTTCAAGTATCAGCAAATTGATTCAGTTTATGTGTATGTGTATCTATCTATCTATCTATCTATCTATCTATCTATCTATCTATATATATATATATATATATATATATATATATATATGCTTTTTCAGGGTCTTTTCCATTATAGGTTATTACAAGATACTGAATAAGTTCTCTGTGCTGTATAGTAGGTCCTTGTTGTTTCTTTTATATATAGTAGTGTGTATCTGTTAATCCCAAACTCGTAGTTTACGCTTTCCCTCTCCTCTTTGTTAACCATAAATTTGTTTTGTATGTCTGTGGGTCTGTTTCTGTCTTGTAAATTGGTTCATTTATATCATTATTTTAGGGTCTATGTGTAAGTGATATCATATGATCTTTTCTTTGTCTGGATTACTTGACTTAGTATTGTTGCAGGAAAGGGGACCCCTTCCAGGGCGCAAGTGTGGGCTCTTGTCCAACACTTGGAAATGAATCGTCTGGGGAGACACACATGCTGAGAAAGCAAGAGACTTTATTGGGAAAGGGCACCTTGGTGGAGAGTAGGGAGTAAGGGAACTCAGGAGAACTGCTCTGCCGTGTGGCTCGCGGTCTCCGGTTCTATGATGATGGAGTTAGTTTCTGGCTTGTCTCCGGCCAGTCATCTTTCTTGGCCATAGTCTGCCTCGGGGTCCTTCCTGATGGTGTGTGCATCTCTTAGCCAGGGTGGATTTCAGCGAGAAGGACTCTGGCAGGTTGGGCATCTCCCTCTCTTGGCCTCTCCCAAATTCTCCTGGTTGGCTTTTGGTGGCAGCACCATGTTCCTTACTGGAACCTCCTGTTGTGATACGACTCAAGCAAGGGGACCTGCCCAGGGGTGGGTGGTTTTGGTCGACAGCTTCCCAATAGAATGGTAATCTCTAGGTCCATCCATGTTGCTGCAAATTGCGTCATTTCTTTCTTTTTATGGCTGAGCAATATTCTATTGTACAATATTCCATTGTACTTCATGCTATTTTAATACTGAGGCTTTATAAGTTGGATAAATGTTAACAGATTTGTTTTTAAACATGATATGTATGATAGCTAATAGACCAGGATCTAGCATGATAGGTTTGCCCAAGTTCATGTCCATTGAATTGGTGATATCCAACCATCTCAACCTCTGTTACCCTCTTCTCCTTCTGCCTTCAATCTTTCCCAGCATTAGGGTCTTTTCCAGTGAGTCAGCTGTTCAAATCAGGTGGCCAAAGTATTGGAGCTTCGGCTTCAGCTTCAGTCCTTCCAATGAGTATTCAGGGTTGGTTTCCTGTAAGATTGACTGGTTTGATCTCCTTGCAGTCCAAGGGATTTTTCAAGCATCTTCTCCAACACCACAGTTCAAAAGCATCCATTCTTCGGCATTCTGCCTTCTCTGTGGTCCAGCTCTCACTTGGCAAACTCCAGGAGATAGGGACAGGGAGGCCTGGCATACTGCAGTCCACAGGGTTGCAAAGAATCAGACACGACTTAGCAATTGAACAAGCATGATAGGTGCTTAGTGAATGTCTGCTGGATTGAAATCGAGTCTTGCCTAATCAGGTCCCCATACACATGGCTTTGCATAAAGGTGGTATCTTCCGTGCTGGTGTTCCTGGAAGGGGCCCCAGCACACACCCATCACTCTCAGGTCTTTGGGTCGTGGGCACGGCTTCACAAGGCAGGCATGCTACAGCTCTAGCACTCCTGGGTACCAATGCAGTAATGTCAAGTCTCCATTTAAAGGCATCTCTTTTTTAAAGCTACTTTATGTAACTTTGTGTACGCAAAGCCTGTATTGAAATGAAATTATTTGGTAATTTGCTACATTTGCTTTTTTTCACTTCTTTTGAAACCTGAAACTTAAAGGAGAAAAGATGCTCTGTTTTATTTGTAAAACTGTCACAAGCAAGGCAATAAAGAGACTTCTAAAAGGCAACCAGGAATCCAGCTAAAATTGGTCTCAGGGCTTCTGTGACTTTTGTTTCTGCTTTCACACTTAATCAAATATCTCACTGATATCAGTAATGACTCTTCCAGCATAAAAACTCATGACAAAATCTACTACTTTGTTGGGGTGCGGGGGCAGGGAAGGAAGGGTTCCTTTCATACAAATTTACTATGAACCTAAGTGTCAGCCCAGGGCTGGGCATGTATGGTCCAGAAATAAATAGTGCATAAGCTTGATCTGAAGGTCACAGTTAGGTGAAAATATTCAATCCATTTAGATTCTTTAGGGAGGTATATAGATGCTAGCTTTCCATATACCTCTTAGGGCAAACAAGATAACTTTATTCCCCTAATATCTTCAAAGTTACTCTGCTCTATACAAAAATTTCCTTCATAATAGCACTGCCCCACCCAGGTGTTCAATCCAGCTATCAAGTGGTCAATTCAAACCACTCCTCTCCTTCACACCCACAATAGCTGAGAACCTTGGGACAGTAGCTCTAAATCCTGAACTATTTCTTGAATCCATCTCTTCCTCTCCTCTGCCTCTTCCCTGAATAGGGCCTCATCACCGCTTGCCTGGACTATGGCAACAACCTGCCAGCTTCACCCCTTCCTCTATCCTCACTTCCTGCCTCTTCTCATGCTCCCCTTGCCCCACTCTTCCCCCTCGTAATTAATGTTCCATACTTCTGCTAGAAAGAGCTTTTTTTTTTTTTTTGAAATTTTTTAATGTGGACCATAAAGTCTTCATTGACTTTGTTACAATATTGCTTCTGTTTTATGTTTTGTTTTATGGCTGCCAGGCATGTGCGACCTTAGCTCCCCAACCAAGGATTGAACCTTTGCCCCTTGCATTGGAAGGTGAGGTTTTAACCACTGGTCTACCAGAGAAGTCCTAAAAAGGGCTCTCTAAACACAGTTCTGATCATGTCACTCTTTTGCTTAAATTCACCACTGCTTTCCCATTTTTCTCACTGGTGATTGTTCACCTTTTTGTCCTGCTGGTGCGCTTGCTCACATGCATGCAGGAGTTTGAGGTCCATTTACTCAGCTAGGTTTTGGGTGATTCTCATCATGTCCATGGTAAGCTGGCTCCCCCACCTTCGATGCTGCTAACCTCATCACTCTGGAGTGTTTGAGTTCCCTGTGGAGAATCTCTGGCTTACAGCATAAAACCTAAGGTCCCTGAACTTGCTTACATGTCTCTCCCTGGTCTGTCCTGTCCACATCTCAAGCCTCATTCCCTCCCAGTCACCAGCATGTGCCCTCTGTACCAGCCTCCAAGCTGCTCACAGCTCATCCCGCGACAGTTTGCTGCCCCGTGCCTTTGCACACACTGTTCTCTTTTCCTTGAATGCTTTCCCCCACTTCGCATTACACAGTTAGCACCTTCAAGACACAGCTCAAGAACCATCACTTCCAGGAAGTCTTCCATGCTCCATCCACATCCCTAGTCTCCATCTTACATGTTCCTCCCCAAGCTCATTTATGGCTCCATGCTGATCTCAAATTAATAGCACACTCAAGGGTATAACTTGCCTTATGCACTAGCGTATTAGCTCTTTGAGACCTGAGACTTTGCATTATTAATTTTTAAGACCTCAGTGCCTTGCATAGTGTTTTGCATCTTGGGAATTTGCCAGTATTTGATGTTTGTGAAAGGAAGAGAAGAAGGAAGAAAAGGTATAAAATTGGAGCTATAGTCATTTCCTTTCCATCAAAGCCATGGAAAAGAAAGCATTTTTAGCATCCATTTAATAACTTCTATGAGGTTTTACTCTTGACTTCATGTATTTGAAAAGTCTTTATGAAAAAGATTTTTGGGCTGATTTTTCCTGGTGATTTGCTTTAAAGTTATATGAAGGATTCATGGAAATCTGTAGTGTTCCCAGATTCTAAAAGAAGGTACTCCACAGGATGGTGGCTGAGAGTGTGGGCTCTGAAATGAAACAAATCTATGTTTGAATCCCTCATGGCTACTTACTGTCTGGCTTTGGCACCTCTGAGAGTCACCCACATTTTTGAAGCCTCAATATCCTCATCTATCAAATGGGGATCTTAAAACTACCAACTCCATGCCATTAGTTTGAAATTTAAATGAGGAGATATATACAATTGAGTAAATACACATAAGGGTTTAAGAAATGATTATTATTATAAGGACACAATCTAATAAACCCATTATTAAGTTATGGCTTCATTAGTAGATAACTATCACGTAGTGAATTCTAATAAAGGAGAAACAGCAAATTCACTAAGAACTTAGGTAATGAGATAATAGAGAAACTATTTTTTCTAATATGTTTAGCTCATTTTCTTATAATTAAGCTACAAGATTATTCCTCCACCTACAAAATGGATAAATTCTTCATCGGATTGACTTGTTTGTAAAGATGGCTTAAATGGAATGAATTTCCCTTTAATGTGATTTTCTCACAAGATTAGATTCTAATATGGAATAATCCTAAATTGAGAGCTCTAATTGAACAGTGCAGGAATCAAGTGTGAGGCAAATATATCACCCATTTGCAAATGTCAGTCAATGAAGAGATACCCATTGGGGCATCGGAGGGCTCTCAGAACATCATGCAATGGGAATGATCATAAATGACACTGACTGAGTGTTTGCTGTGTGTCAGGCAGCCCAGCCTCCTCGAAGCCTCATGCCTGCACCAGATGTAGATTTTCCATTCACAGTTAGGGAATTCTCTAGCCAGCGAGCCAGCACTCCCATCTGCTCTCCAGAGCATCCTTTCCTCAGGATGTGAGGACCTGCATGGCAGCCTCTGTCATCGGCAGCCTCTGTCATCAGCGTGCTTCCCAGCAAAGGGAGGAAGGAAGTCTCCAAGCCTCCGTCATTCAGACAGGGTGAGGCTTGGAAAGCCATTTGCCTGGCGTCCTTTCTGCAGAAAGTCCTTCTCTCCCTTTCCCCAGGCACCCTTTAGATTCTCTTCTGAGTACATGTTACTCTGAAATGATCTTGTACCTTGGTTTATTGTTTTGAGCAGCTTCCATGAGCACAGGACTTTTCTGTCCTATTCCTTGCATCCCTCTCACTCCTAGGACAGTATGTGGGCCAGAGCTGTGCTCAGTGCCTATGTGTTGAATGAAAATAAGGAAGAAGGGTGGGAAAGGAGGGGGATGACATGGTCTAGTGGTGAGGATTCTCACGCCCCCAGAGCCGGGTGCATGCTTGCCCAGGCTGGAGCGCACTGCACTGAGGTCCGTCTCCAGGACTGTTTGTCAAGTTGATTCAGCAGCCCCCGCCCCCACAACTTCCCCCGGCCCTTGGCTAATCTGTTCTCCCTTTTGAGCCAAACTCACTGATTAGCCTTCAGTTTCTTTCACTTTTAATCATGTGGGATCCTGTTCTTCCTGCTTAACCCTTAGGGAAACATCCATCTTTCACCACGATTTCTGCAGGTGGCTAATATCATCGATTATTTGACTCATTCAGCTCTCAGAGGGCAATCTTTCCTTTAATGCAAGTTTCAAGGCCATCTCACTGTGGGCTCCGCCATATCACTGATTATACTGGGCAGAGTCAAGCAGAGGTGTTGGCACTGCTCTCTACTGACTCATCTGGACACTGTGGTGCCGTCACTCTCTGCTGTGTTCATGCTGAGTGTCTCTAATCAGCCTCGATCTACCCTTCAGCATAGCAAAAAGATAAATGCCAGACTACAGGAAACAAACTAAAGGCAGCTCTCAAGGCCCAGAAACTCTGCTCATTCACTCCGCCAGGGCCCAAGAACTCCTGATTAGGAGGCTGCTCTCTCCTCTGACTCCTTAGAATGCTTCCAAAATCAGAAGCCAGTGGTTATATTTCTCTGCAGAGAAGCAGACCAAAAAAATGTTTTTGTTTGACACAGCAGCAATAGAAACAAGACCATGCTTCTCTTTTATGAAACCTCTGAGAGTAATTCATTGAGAGCTTGACATTTAATATCACCTAATCACCTCTCCAGCAAGATATTTGCTTTGGCTCTATCAGCAACCCCCCCACCCCCACAAACACAGGCACATAGCTGCTGGCACTTGCTGGGTCTTGCCATTAGTTGGGCTGCTTTTAATACCCAAGGCAGGATTTGGCAAGAAGCAGCGGCACCTGCTTTATTGAAAGGCATCGTCATATTTTATCCTCTGAAAGAGAAACGTGTGATGTAAATGCCCTTAAGAAATGATGACCATACATCAAGATGTCCAGTCCAAAAAGCACTATACCAGACACCCAGTCACTCACAGTCACCCAGAATGGAGGCAGCAGATGGAGAATTTGAGCTTTTAAAGAAAACAAATTTGTAAACTCCTAAGCCTGCTCCCAGCCAACATAAACCTAGGTCATTTTAGAGTGCCCACTGGCTCAAAGAAGAGATTCACACCTCAGAGAGGGCTGGGGAAGAAGGTGACACTCAGGTCCCTTGTTGCCCAGATTCTGTGAATGAATATGAAATTCACTACCTCAGCCCAGAGATTTTTATAAAAAGAAAAGATTGGCCAGAATGTGCAATGTCCAGCAACACATTACTTTTGAGTCCCTGGCATCAAGGAGGCATTAATATAGAGGACTTTTCTTCTCTACTTTTTAAAAATTGGAGTAGTCATTCCAGCAGTATAGCAAGGAAGCCCAAAAGCCATAATGCTTAGCAGCTCAGGTACAAAGACAATGAAATCAGAAATCCAAGATTGTTGTTGCCAAGGGCTTATCTTCAGTATGATAGCAGTCTTTTAAATTTCTCATAGCCCAACCCTGCCCAATCTGATTGAGTCATTCCTTGTCTGAAATTCTTGTGTGACTCCTATGGTCTACAGCTGTAGTTTTTAAAGTGCTTTGTGGGGCATCAAGTTAAGGCTTGGGGGTCTGAGGGGCAGGGGTGTGGTTCTCAGTCCCAACCCTTCTGCTCCATCAGAGTTCTTTCATCTGTTCTGCAAGGTGGACTTTGCTTCCAAGTAGGACTTTCAACAAAGAGTCTTGTGAATTAGAAACAAAGTTTGAAAAGCCTCAAATCTGCCTGCAATGCAGGAGATCCGGGTTGAATCCCTGGATCAGGAAGATCCCTGAAGAGGAAAATGGCCACCTGTTCCAGTGTTCTTGCCTGGGAAATCCCATGGATTTGCCAAAGGAGCCTGGCAGGCTACAGTTCGTGGGGTCACAGAGAGCTGGACACGACTGAGCGACTAACACTTCAGAGGATAAAATCTAGGCAAATCCTCCATGTTCTGTATCCTATCTACCTCTTAGACATCCCCCCAGGACACTCCTGGCGAGGTTCCTTTCTCTTCCTTTGTCAAGATCCCTTCTGTGACCTCAGCCTGGATTTTTCTCTCTTCTCTCCTCTCTGCTGGGTAGGTCTGTACTCTTGTTTTAAGATTCAGCTTAAATTTTGCCTTTTGAGTCTTCCTGCATTCTCGGCAATCAGCCCGATTCTCACAGTTGTTTGCCTACGTGCTGATTGATGCACATGGAATAATGATGTGTATCTGAATCTTGGACCAGTCTGTACACTCAAGGAAGACAGAGTCCAGGGCTGATTTCTTTCTTCCTCTGCCTTCCTCTGGGGCTTGGCATACAGTGGGAGCTTGATAAATATTTGATGGATGGAGGCGCACCTAGGTAACTCACCAATAGATAGCATCTTGGCATTTTCCCAAACAGCTCTATTCAGAAGGAATTCAAAGATACAGAGCCAGAGCCACAATCTATAACCAATTCAAGGAACTCTGTGTTAACAAAGATCATGACTTCCTTTAAGTGCATCTGTTTGGATCTGAATTTCTTTTCTGTAAAAATAATGATTACAAGAACATCAACAGAAATTTTGTACAGTCATCCTGTGCTGAAGGCTCACAGACAATAATGGTGTCTTAAATATGCATAGTGTGACCCTACTAATCTGTCTGAGTCACTTTCCCACTTAATATCTTTGTGCAGCTTCCTGTTGCCCAGGGCTTTCAAACTCTTCCATGAGCACCTCTGAGGAAGAGGTCTCCATGGAGTCTGGCTGGAAGAGATGTGGCCCTGGGCCCCATACCCTTTGCTGCAATCAAAGAGGTTCCTTAAAATCTAAGTGTCTAAGTGTTCTGTGTTTCAGTTTTGGTTGCTTTTTTTTTTCCCTGGATGCCTTTGACTGAGCCTCTCTTCGTTCACCGTAGTCCCTATCACATGGAATTTTTTCTATTATCCTCATCTGCTTTATCCCTGTTGTCATTTGAGTTTACAGTTCAAAACTCACCCCCAAACCAGTCCTGTAACAGCTGTGTTCATTTTTATGAACTCCTTTCCAGGTCTGGAGCACACTCATCCTTGTTGTTATGCAGTTGCAGTCATGTTGTGCACACCATTTTCTATTTCCTCCCTTCACTTAACACCAGACCATAAGTATTTTTCCACCATGCAAGATATATCTTTTATAGTTACCATTTTAAATGAAAATTTTTCAAGTTGATTGATTGTAATTTACTCAAGTCTTCCATTACTTCAAACAACTTTTTACTTTTAGAAATAATGTTGCATTGAATATCCTCCTACCCATGACTTTTCTGTAAATAAACATGCTCATGTTGATTTTAGCAAGTTCCTTATATGTTTTTGATTGTACTATTTTGATGCAAATATTTTCTCAATGTGCTCTTTTTCTTTCGTTTCTTATATCTTTATGATTAAAATATGTTAAACATTAATCAGTTGAACCTTTTGATCTCTTCCACTGTTACTTCTCCTGTTTCTTCAAGCCTTTGAAAGGTCTTCATAGTTTATTTTTTATAGTTCCCAAGGGCTGTTGCAACCTTGGGTCTTCTTTCATTTGGTTGTTCTATGAATTAAAAAATAGATATTGACTCTTTTACTCATTTGAGCATATTTGGTACATGTTTAGATATAGATGATATTTAAGTAACTTCTGCCTTCATCATATATCAAATTGTCAGAGATACATAGGTGTCTTTTTTCCTTTGTAATATATATAGAATTTATAGTGCTAGTCTTCTCCAATCAGATGTCTTCTTTCTCAAAATATCCTCTCACATTCTTTCCATTTTATTTGCCTAAAAAGTGGTAAAATCATTTTGCCAAAGTCTGAGAAAAGTAGTGATTTTTATTTAAATTGTGTTGTCTTTACACTTAAGTCATTGCATTCATTCTTAGCATCTTATATTCTATGTCATCATACATATATGATTTCTAGCTGTTTACTGCTTCTATATAATAATGCAATGTACACAGTATATAGTAATATATTGCATATAATAGTGCTACTGATTTTTTATTTGAAAACCAAATCTGTCCCCTTGATTTAGTTCCAAGTCTACAGCAAAGCCTTTATAATAAATATTTTTCTCTTCTTTTCCAGCAGTTATTGTTCTTTATATATTTTTGCAATTGGTCTAATTACTTTTGATAGTATTAATATTCTTGATTTGGGCATAGCTTTGAAAGAAAAGCTTTTAGTATCATTCCATTACTGGTTCATGATTTTAAATAGGTATGTTTATCACGTTAAGGCAGTGGTTTTATTTTACTCAAAATAAAGGTTTTGTCAATCTCTCTTTGGGTATATATTGAGATGAGTTGTATTATCTAATGTTAATAGATTTTCTTTTATTGATTTTTTTCCCTGCATCCCTAGAGTAACCTCCTTAAGATCAAATTAATCAAGTAGAATACATTAGCTCAAGTCCACCTTCATCAGTGTTTTGATACGGTTATCACAGCTTGTAAATCATCTGTTCTTTAGGAGTTTAAAAGAATTTATTAAGTCTGGTTGCTGTGCTTTTGGGGGGTATTCTGAAATTTTTTTGAAATTTCCTTCTCTGTTACTGATTTAATAGTTTCCTACCTCATTATTTCACTTGGGATATTTCATACTTATGATATAAAATATCACCAAAATATTGAGGCTTGTGGGCTTCCCCTGGTGGCTCAGATAATAAAGATTCTGCCTGCAATGCGGGAGACCTGGGTTCAATCCCTGGGTTGGGAAGATCCCCTGTAGAAGGGAATTGCAACCCACTCCAGTATCCTTTCCTGGAGATTGCATGGACAGAGGAGCCTGGTGAGCTACAGTCCATGGGGTTGCAAAGAGTCAGATATGACTGAGCGACTAACACATACAAACACATACCGAGTCATTTAGCTTGTAATTAGGCATAGTATTCCCATGTACGTACTCTGATCTTTTTGTATTTCACATATGAGATCAGATCTAAACTCTCATCAGCTTTCACCACTAATTTAGCTCTGTGTTTGTCCCACTAACTTAACTTCTGACATCATTTTCCCTGTAAGTAGGTGTCAGGTTACTCACCTCTCAGGTTGCTCTTAGAATTACAGATAATATATGTAAAGTTAATAACACAGTGCCTGTCCTCAATAATTAGAAGATATAGTATGTTCTCTGTTCTAATATTGTTTCCTTTCTCTTATTCTGAACTATATTTACATGGGCTATTTTTCAGAGTCTCTTCAGTATTTTCAGAAACAACCTATCAGCACTGAAGGTTTTGGGGGGAAAAAAATGCACCAGTTCTGGTCACTGGGTATCTGAGCTGGGGTTTAAGGCCAGATCAGTAGAAGGACCAGTGCTGTGGGAAATGACATGGTGGATAAGGGGCCAGCTGGACCCTGCGTGCTGAGTGCGTGTGGAGGTGCAGGCCTTATGTTCAGAGTCAGTGAACATGGGCTCCAGAGCTGAGGAGAGGCCCTTTCAAGGGCTCTGGGGAGTGGGAAATTGACCTACGGAGCCCCAGTTGTCCTGCTGCAGCATCCAACCCCTCAGGGTCTGGAAACAGACGCTGACAAACACTGTGACCCAGACTAAACCCAGCTTTTGAATAGGACCACAAAACAGGCTTTGTTCATCCTTCTGAAATGAAGCCCAATTATGTTGATTAATAAATGAAACTCTGTGTCCAAATAAGAGAGACACTGTAGCGAAATGATCAGAAACCACTTTGTGTAAAAAGGCCCATAAAGTTTTCAGAGGGCATTCATTTGCCCGAAGCTGTTCTAAGACAGAGAAATTTTCAGCCTCCAATCCCTCTCTTGTTTCCTATCCTCTTTTTTCTTAAATATGTTTAACTCTTCTGCTTAAGATTTATCTTGGCGCCCTGGTGATGAATTTCTCTGTTTATTTTGTCATTTAGAAAAAAATGTACTACTAAAAAAACATTGCTAATCTGTTTATATATGTCAACAGAAAAAAAAATAAGCCGAAAGGTTGACAATAGTAATTAAAAGAAATTTTGTAAGCACTTTCTAAGTACAAAGCACTGTGACATAGGCTATGAGGGAAGAATTAAGGAATAATCCCTGCCTTCAAAAGTCCTTCCATCCAGTTGAGGAAATAGCCAAATAATTGACTGGCTATAATGCCATATAAATTGAAGTAAATGCTATCATTAGGTTATAAGCCACACCTTGGAAGAGCACAGACCCAGTGGATGGATCTGCAAGGACTTCATGATCAGGTTGCGTTTAGATTGGAATTTGGAGCACAAATAGGCTTCCTAGGAGCAGGCATTGCCTCAGATACTTTTAGAAGAGCCTGCCAATGCACCCATGCCCCAGATGTCAGCAAACGCGAGCAGCTATTCCGCTGGCCACACGTGTGCACACAAGCACACAACACAAGTCCAATTCACCTGTGTTGGCTTGCCTATCCCTCATTGCATTTTTCCAGTCCCAGGTCCTCTCTCCTAGAGGGCCTCTTGCCCTTCTCAGTATGATGAATTCCAAAGTTTGGCTTAAAGCTAATCTTTTTGACGTTTTGGTTCTGTGCTCTTCCTTGCGTTTTAGCTTTGTCTTCCATATTGTCTTGAGGGAAGAAATCTCAGCTCCAGTCCTCCCCCCTTAGAGCCCCAGTCCCTAGCCAGACCAACCTTACACTGAGGAAGATGCTGGAAAAACTCCCTTCATTACCCATCCAGGAATCATGGGGGTAGAGTCCAACTTCTCCTTCACTCTTTGGCCCCAGGTGAGAGGAAGGGAGAGGAAGGGGGAGCAGGTGTGCCATGGAATTCCATCTTCTCTGCCAACCACCAGGCTGGAATAACTGGAGGTTATACATTAAGTTCTAAGAGAACCTCAGAAGACTACCTCAGTATAAATCAGTCATGGTGGTTGAACCCTTGCGTCATTCCCAACTGGCAATTTTATTAAAGAAGTCAGAGTATAATTTCAAGCCTAGCCACATCCTCTTACCCCTATAACAAACTCCTTCTCAGAGTTAGGGTGTGGGGGGATATGGTTTTTAGAATATCATCAGCAATAAGTACCAAAACTTAACTGGGAGTGGCTTAAACAATATGGATCTATAGTATCTCACTAAGTGAGGAGGCTTCTCAGGTGGCACTAGTGGTAAAGAATCTGCCTACCAATGCAGGAGGCGCAAGAGACGCAGGTTTGATCCCTGGAGTGGGAGGATCCCTAGAATTGGAAATGGTACCCCACTCCAGTACTTTTGCTTGGAAAATTCCATGGGCAGAGGAGCCTGGTGGGCTACAGTCAGTCCATGGGGCTTCAAAGAGTCAGACACGACTGAGCACATATGCACACAGCATACTAAGTGAGAAGTCTGGAGACAGGTAGTAAAATGGGTTAATCGATGTCATCAGAGACTAGGACACTTACATCTTTCCACTCTGCCATTTTTTAAATTGCAGTATAGTTAATTTACAATATTATATAAATTTCAGGTGTACAACATAGTGATTCACAATTTTTAAAGCCAATATCCTACTTATAGTTATTATAAAAGTTTGACTATATTCCCTCTACTGTACAATATATCCTTATAGTACAACATAGTAGTTTGTGTATAGCATAGTAGTACTAAAACATAGTAGTTTGTACCTCATAATCCCCTACCCCTCTATTGTCCCTTTTCCCTCTTTCCACTGGTAACCACTAGTTTATTGTCTGTATTTGTGAACCTGTTTCTATTTTATTATATTCACTAGTTTGTTTTATTTTTTTATATTCTACATATAAGTGATGACATATAATATTTGTCTTTCTCTGTCTAACCTTTCACTAAACATAATACCCTGATCACACAGACTGCCTTGTCTAACTCAATGAAACTAAGCCATGCCCTGTAACACTTTCACATATACCACTATGTACGTGTCCATAGATATATGGATAAGATGTGGTGTGTATATATGTATCTTTTTGCCTTTTTCATACTGTTCATGGGGTTTTCAATGCAAGACTACCGAAGTGGTTTGCCCTTCCCTTCTCCAGTGGGCCACAATCTGTCAGACCTCTCCACCATGACCCGACCGTCTTAGGTGGCCCCACACGGCATGGCTTAGTTTCATTGAGTTAGGCCAGCCAGGTACGACTTAAATCAAATCCCCTATGAATATGCAGTGGAGGTTATGAATAGATTCAAGGGAGTAGAACTTGTAAATAGTATAACTGAAGAACTATGGATGGAGGCCCGTAACATGTACAGGAGGTAGTGAACAAAACTATCCCAAAGAAAAAGAAAAGCAAGAAGGCAAAGTGGTTATCTGAGGAGGCCTTACAAATAGCTAAAGAAAGAAGAGAAGCAAAAAGCAAGGGAGAAAGGGAAAGATATACCCAAATAAATGCAAATTTCCAAAGAACAGCATGAAGAGACAAGAAGTCCTTCTTCAAAGAACAGTGTATAAAACTAGAAGAAAACAACAGAAAGGGAAAGACTAGAGATCTCTTCTGGAAAATTGGAGATATCAAGGGAACATTTTACCCAAAGATGGGCACATTAAAGACAAAAACAGTAGAGACCTAGTAGATGCTGAAGAGATCAAGAAGAGATGGAAAGAATACATGGAAGAACTGTACAAAACACATCTAAATGAACCAGATTACTACAATGGTGTGGTCAGTCACTCAGAGCCAGACAGTCTGGAGAGCAAAGTCAAATCGGCCTTAGAAAGCATTCCTGTTAATAAAACTGGTGGATGCGACAAAATTCCAGCAGAACTATTCAAAACCCTAAAGGATGATGCCATCAAGGTGCTGCATTTAATATGTCAGCAAATCTGGAAGACCCAGCAGTGGCCACAGGACTGGATAAGGTCAATCTTCACCCTAATTCCCAAGAAGAATAGTACTAAAGAGTGTGCTAGCATTGGACAATCACACTCATCTCCCATGCTAGTAAGGTCGTACTTAAAATCTTGCATGCTAGGCTTCAGCATTATGCAAGCTAAGAACTTTCATATGTCTAAGCTGGGTTTAGAAAAAGAAGAGGAACCAGAGATCAAATTGCCAGGATTCACTAGATCATAGAGAAAACTAGGGAATTCCAGAAAAACATCTACCTCTTTTTCATCTATGCCAAAATCTTTGACTGTGGGGATCATAATAAACTGTGACAAGCTCTTAAAGAGAAAGGAATACCAGACCATCTAACCTGTCTCCTGAGAAAACTGTATGCAGGTCAAGAAGCAGCAATTAGAACCCTGTATGGAGCAACTGATTGGTTCAAGATTGAGAAAGGGGTACAGCAGGGCTGTCTGCTGTCACTCTGTTTGTTTAATCTATACACTGAGCACATCATGAGAAATGCTGGGCTGGATAAGTTACATGCTGGAATCAAGATAGGTGGGAAAAACATCAACAACCTCAGATAAATGGATGATATCACTCTAATGACAGAAAGTGAAGAGAAACTAAAGAACCTCTTGATGAGGCTGAAGGAGGAGAGTGAAAGGACCAGCTTAAAACTAAATATTTAAAAATAAGGTTATTACATCTAGCCCCATTACTTCATGGCAAATAGAGGGGGGAAATGTGGAAGTAGTGACAGATTTCCTCTTCTTGGGCTCTAAACTCACTGCAGATAGTGACTGCAACCATAAAATCAGAAGACATTTGCTTCTTGGCATGAAAGCTATGAAAAATCTAGATAGTGTGTTGAAAAGCAAAGACAGTCTGCTCACAGAGGCCCATATAGGCAAGGCTATGGTCTTCCCACTGGTCACACATGGTTTTGAGAGCTGGACCATAAAAAAGGCAGAGCACCAAAGAACTGATACCTTCAAACTGTGGTTCTGGAGAAGACTCCTGAGAGTCCCTTGGACAGGCAAGGAGTCAATCTGAAGGAAAAACCCTGAATACTCATGGGAAGGACTGATGCTAAAGCTGAAACTTCAGTATTTTGGTCTCTGATGCAAACACCTGACTCTTTGGAAAAGTCACTGACGCTGGGAAAGAGTAAGGGCAGAAGGAGAAGAGGATGTCAGAGGATGAGATGGCTGGATGGCATCACCAATGCAATGGACATGAACTTGGGCAAACTTGGGGAGATGGTGAGGGACAGAGAGGCCTGGTGTGCTGCCATCCATGGGGTTGCAAAGAGTAGGACACAACCGGGCGACTGAACAACAACCACACCATGTTCATTCATCTGTTGATGGACACTTAGATTGCTTCCATATCTTGGTTATTGTAAATAATTCCATTTTTAAAGTGTCACCAATGGCTCTCTTCACAGCCACAGGTCAGTATAGCAGTTCCACACATTGTCCTCCTCTTGACAACCTGGCTAATTTCTTCAGGAGTACTCTTAATCAGGTTATTCATGATTGTCAGTCAACAAATAGGCTGGTCCAAAGAGTCCAACATGGTACCCTGCATATGTCTGGGACCTTGTAAGGGTTTTTGGAAGCCTAAGACTGTCAAATACAGTGCCTGCACATGGCCTCCAGAGTGATGGTCTCAGGGAGACAAACCTCTTATATGATTAGTTCAGGGTTTCCAAAAGAGTGTTCCAAAAGACAGAAAGTAGAAGCTGCCTGTTTCTTAAGGCCTGAGCTCAGAAATTGACCAAAGACATCACAAATCTCCCTACATTCAAGAGGAGGGGAGCAGACCTCCACATCTTATATAATGGGAACAGTGGAGAACTGATGGTCATCTTGGGTCCACTCATAAGATAAAACCTAAGCTGTTGTAATAAAGAGACCAAAGATATGGAGACTTAAATCAGATAGAAGTTTCCTTCTCTCACACATAACAGTCTCAGTGATGAGTAACACAAGGCTGGTGGTCTGTTTTCCACCAAGCTCTGCACATGGCTCCCACATCTGGGTCCAAGACAGGTGCTCTAGTTGTTACTTTTCCCAAGCAGCAGGAAATGAAGAGGGGAATGAAAATGGAGGGCAAACAGCTTCTTTAAAAAGATGATCCAGTTGGGTTTGTGGCCCATTACCTGTGTCTAGTACTTCTGGGTTATCTTGTTGAATTTCTCCCCTCCAGGGCTTTGACTAGATACCTGTTAGGAAGTTTATTTTAGAAGAGAATTCAGTCCTGTTCTATCTATTCCTGATAGAAAGGTGTTGCCTGGGATTCTCGTGAACTCAAGGTCATATACGTGGCCAATTAGAGGTAACACGAGCCAATCTAACATTGATGTGAGCTCAATGAGTCAAGACATCTGTATTCTATTGGTATGACCATTTAGCAGTTATTTTTTTTTTGTCTCCATTGGGATTGGAGGATGTAATTAGCCATAGTGAAGCCTTAACAACTTTCACTCAATAAGTTTTAAATAATAGTAACCAGATATTAGTTTACTGAACTCTGAGATCTCTGTGATGAGAAAAGCAGTGCTATAAAACCACATGGCCCTTGGCATCCTTGCAGCATCTCAGGGAGATACCAGAGCCATAGTTCAAACTGAATGCTGTGTTTTCATACCTGATGAATCCTTTAATGTAACACACATGGTGAACAATATGAGAAATCAGATTTCTGCCTAAGTTACCCTAGTCTTGATGTTCTTATTTATTTATTTATTTATTTTTATTTATTTTTTAAAAAATTTTCTTTATTGTGTTGGTTTTGCCATACAATGACATGAAACCGCCATGGGTTTACATATGCTCCCCCTCAAGAACCCCCCTCCCTCCTCCCTCCCGATTCCCTCCCCCTGGGACATCTCGGTGCACCAGCCCCGAGCATCAACCCTGGGCTGGTGATTGATTTCACATATGATAATTAACATGTTTCAATGCCATTCTCCCATATCATCCCACCCTTGCCCTCTTCCACAGAGTCCATGAGTCTGTTCTATACATCTGAGTTCCTTTTGCTGTCTCGCATGCAGGGTTCTCGTTACCATCTTTCTAAATTCCATATATATGCGTTAGTATACTGTATAGTTGTTTTTCCTTTGATGGTCTTTTTTAAAAACTGGTTTGGTGTGAGGCTCACAGCTGAAATATTTACTTATAATCCCACTAATGTTATTAGCTATATTGTTTGTAGTTTACCTGTTTTACAAGATTATTGTCTCTTTTATTACCAAGTGTATGACTGAGCCTCCAATGGAAACAATGATAACTAGACTTGAAGCTGTTGATCAAATGTATAGCTCGATACATGATCAATGATTGTAATAGTGTGGCTCCAGATATGGGAAGATGCAATGAGACTGAATATTTTCCTGGACCATAACTAGAAGACAGGTGTCCAGAGATCTTTGACTATGAAGACCTAGTCCAGGAATAGCACATTGAGTAGCCTATCAGCAGAAACCTTCTTCAGAAGTGGGAATGAGCCTTCCTAGCAACTCGGGACAAAACAATCACGAAATGCCTCCCCAAGTATGGTAGAATTTATGACCACAGAGGGGCCCTGTCAACTACAGATTGGCACTTAGAGCACTGCCATTGACTGAGCAACAAGGGCATTTGCCATCTGCCTCTGTGGAGATTGACCCTTGTGCTGCTGCAGCTGCTGATCTTCAGCACCCCTTGAGGGAGTTCAGGGTGGAGAGAGGCACTCTGTGCTCCAGGGAATCTGGTGGGACAGGTATTTAGATAGTTGGATATTTCCAGAAACAGATTTTATGATCCCTACAGGGGAGCCTGACAGGCTACAGTCCACGGGGTAGCAAAGAGTTGGACATAACTGAGCAACTCACACTTTTATTTTCAATCCTTGCATCTCCTAATATCTAGAAATGTACTAAATCCCTTCATGATGACATCAGATCTTCGTGGCTACCAGAAAACCTCTTGGAAAGGAAGCATTTGATTTCATTGAATTCCCCTTCACCAAAATCTTATATGTTGACCTTACCCCATTTTGCCTTTTTGGAGCAGTTTCTCAGAGCCATCTGAGGTGCTGCCTCATGGGCTGCAGTCCTCATTTTGCCCCAGATAAAACTTAACCCACACACAAAAAACTAAAAGTTTGTATCACATTGGCCACATGTTAGTCACATGGCCACACCTGACTGCAAATTATTACCATATGGAAGATGGAGGGCATGAGTGTTGGTTGGTTCTTGGTATCTCTTGATGGCTCAAGTAGAAATAGGTGATGAGAATCAGCTCTAAATAATAAAGTTAATATCTAAAAGTGGTTTATGAATCAGTCCTATAAGTAGTGTGGTGGTTAGTTGCTCAGTCATGTCCAACTTTTGCAACTCCATGGACTGTAACCCACCAGATTCCTCTGTTCATGGGATTTCTGAGGCAAGAACACTGGAGTGGGTTGCCCTTTCCTTCTCCAGAAGATCTTCCCAACCCAGGGATTGAACCCAAGTCTCCTGAATCTCCTGCATTGTCAGGTGGATTCTTTACTGCTGAGCCACCAGGGAAGTCCATATGTGCAGAGGGTCTTCTTATCCATGACTGGGTAGTGAGTCATAGGAAACTTTGAACACACTGTAAGAACTGAGCCACTCATCCAAGCAGAAGCAAATAATGTGCCGAGACTCCCGCTAAGAGGAGTGACTGCTTGCATGAATCTCTCATTGCCTAGAAATGGTAATTACCAGTTGGGCTTAATTGGTGGTGAGTCCTGTTCTTTAGAAATATCTGATGTGGTATCCTACTCAACTTCACAGAGACTACAGAAGAATTAGTTGACAAGAAATGAACTAAGTAGTTCACTCAACAGTTTATCAACCATAAATATAAAGCAGATCTAACTAGTGCTAAAATCATTCCTATGAGGCAGGCCTCTCCACAACCCCATCTAACCAACCAACCCCACCTCCCTAGAGTATTGGTGAAGCACTTCCTAGGAGAAGGGGATACGTGTCCGGGGTGTTCACTGGGGTTTCTTCTGCCTTCTTCCTGCTTCTGAGCAACTCACAGATCTACTTTTGCACCCTACTACAAAGCAGGTAGATGATTCTCTTGTTTGTATCAGAGCTGAAGCTGATGCTTCTGTGGGAAGAGATCTCAGTTTCTGCCCACAGGGCTCAAGTGCTCATTTCTGCCAGCACCACTATCTATTTCATAAGACTGAAAGTTCCTGTCTGCTTATATATTGTGGTTCTGAATATACTTTTATTTAACAAAATGTATTCCATTACTTTTAAAAGAGGTTTGGTGGCTGCTGGCTTTGGAGGCTCCTTGGGCTCGGGGCACTGCAGTTCACACTCTCTCAGATATTTTCACAACTATTTTCAAGAAATAAATGGTCTTTTCACTGACTCTTGTGGTACAATTGTAATAATATATTTGGGGATGTATTTGAAATGGAATAAGGGTATTATGACTCTAGAATTCACTTATTTATAGGCAAATCTCTTCAGTTTCTATATATTAAAAAAGGAAGAAAAAATATTTCTCTAGTTAAGAGGGAGAATAAACTGACAGAAAAACATGGGTTCTCCACTCAAAAATGCTGAGGTTTAAATCTCATCCCTGCTACTTACCAGTTCTGTAACCCTAGGTAAATATTGAGATCTATGAGTCTCCATTTTCTCATGTATAACAGAATGATATAGTATAATTTCTGCATTATAGTGCTATTATGAGGGTTAAGTTAGCTAGTATATGTAACGCATTAAGCGTAGTGCCTAGTACCATTCATAACTTCCATTTATTCTTATATGACAGGTACTATCTAGGTCAGTGGTTGGCCCTTGGGCACTTGTTAGAAATGCAGATTCCCCCAGGCCACATCCCAGACCCACTGGGTCAGAAATCTGGGGGACAACTGTCCAGGAGTCTGTTTTAACAAGCCCGCTGCTGACACTAACACACACTACAGTTTGCAAACCCCTAGCCTAGATGTTCAAGAAATGGAAAATGTGATATTTCTCATCCACATTGCACTGCAACTAGTAATTTGTGACGAGACACACACAGATGTGCCCTCTTCTGTTTTGTTTGATGATAGCCCCAGAGTCTTCCTGACCTGGTCCCATCTGTGACATGTATGGCTCTCAGAACCGTTCCTTACAAGGAGATGGAAGGTAGCGCTTGGGAAAGCCAATTATTTGATTCCCTCCTCCCTCCCTGGTTCTCTCTTCTTCCCTCAGAGGGTCTGCTTCCTGTCTCTGTCAAGCAGTGTGTGAAATAGTTGGTGGGAACTCAGCCGCTTCAGAAGGAATGAATACTTCCTTCTTCAGGGGTTCATATCCCTCTGACTTGTCATCATGTGAGCCGCCTGTCCCCCTGATAAAATATGAGCTCCCGGAGGGCAGCAACCACGGTGTCTTAATCATCTCTGTGTTCCCAGCACCTGGTCCGCATAGTAGACACCTAATAAATGGCTGGGGAATAAGTGAGGTGTCGGTCCCAGATCGGAGTGACATTTGTTCCAGGAGCATTCGGGTGCTAGGCATGCCCTGGCAGCCAATATATTCCTGGCCCTGGTGACAAGTGGGCAATGGGGTTGCCTAGGGACCTGTGAAATGTGACCCAAGCCATGCCTCCTCCATCCATCGGCTCGGTTCAGTGCCACAAGAGGGAGGTGTGATGGTCTCAGGACAGATCGGACCTACATTAGGAACAGCCCAGCAAAGCAAACTGCAAACATTCTTTTCTTTTCTCTATCGTAATTTGTTTTCCCAGTTGCAGGCGAGGTGGAAATGAGCTCTGTCTGTTGACAGTTTGGATAGAATAACTTTTCTGTTTCATGACTTCTCAACAGCGGAGGGCTGAATTCTGCTCTGGGTTGTGGGAAATGAATGAAGCACCGAGTGGAATGGGTGGCAACTAAGCCCCATAGTTGCCCTCCCCTGGGGTTTTCCCTGAATTGTTCCCACCTCCTAGGGCTTTTCCTGCAGTGTGGCTGCAGAAAGTTACCCTGCTCCCAAGCCTGCCCCCAACTCACTGTCACCTGTGCTGGATGCCATTTTATCTAGCTCACTTGGAAGAACCCAAATAAATATAGATTTCTTCTTCGACACATTAATGTATGGCTCCTTCCTCTTTCTTTCTCACTGCAACATTCCTACCTTTTATGGTCACGTTCAACTTTACTGAAAAACAACAGGAAAATTCATCCTTTGCTAGAATACTTTAACAGTTAAATTCAGACTGTGAAGGCAAAGCTATCCTAATCCTAGCCTCCCCCCAGTTGAAAGGATGGACAGTATGTATCAGGCAAGGTGAGGGACCACTGTCTGAGAGCAGGTAGGCACCCCATGAGAGCTGAAGGAGGATGGAACCAGCAGAGGAGGACCCCTGAGATTTGCTTGTGAGTGGGTGATAACCAAATTCCAGTCATTACAACTGGGGTTTGTCCTCTAAAGTCAAAAGTATATTGTAGAGCTGCCAGCTATTTGTTTGGCATTGTAGCCTGACTGAAGGAAGATGTAGAAGAGAGGGAGTTTCTAGCATGGCCTCTAGAAAGAGGGTGGTCAAAGAGAAGGAATTTGTGAAGGTCTTCTTGCCTCAAAAGAGTAGCCAGCTGACCTGATGTTTGACCTACAAAGCAAGTCTGCCCTCCTAATGGGGGTGAATGCATTTGACTAAAAGAACTCCATGACTCTGTCCATTAAAACCATTTGGCTATACCCCCTTGCTTCAGCTATGTGCTTCCCAGGCAAAATTTTGTTAAGATTTGTTGTTGTCGTTCAGTTGCTCACTCGTGTCTGACTCTTTGCGACACCATAGACTGCAGCACACCAGACTTCCCTGTCCTTCACCATCTCCTGGAGCTTGCTCAAACTCATGTGCATGGAGTTGGTGATGCCATCCAACCATCTAATCCTCTGTCATCCCTTTCTCCTCCTGCCTTCTTCAATCTTTCCCAGCATCAGTCTTTTCTAATGAGTGGGCTCTTTGCATCAGGTGACCAAAGTATTAGAGCTTCAGCATCAATCCTTCCAATGAATATTCAGGATTGATTTCCTTTAGGATTGACTGGTTTGACCTCCTTGCAGTCCAAGCGACTCTCAAGGGTCTTCTCCAACATCACAGTTCGAAATCATCAGTTCTTCGGCACTCAGCCTTCCTTATAATCCAGCTCTCACATCCACACATGACTACTGGAAAAACTATAGCTTTGAATAGATGGGGCTTTGTTGACAAAGTAATGTCTCTGCTTTTTAATATGCTGTTGAGGTTTGTCATAGCTTTTCTGCCAAGGAGAGAGTGTCTTTTCATTTTGTGACTGCAGTCACCATCTGCAGTGATTTGGGAGCCCAAGAAAATAAAGTCTCACTGTTTCTATTGTTTCCCCATCTATTTGCCATGAAGTGATGGGACTGGATGCCATGATCTTCACTTTTTGAATGTTGAATTTTAAGCCAACTTTTTCATTCTTCTCTTTTACTTTCATCAAGAGGCTCTTTAGTTCCTCTTCACTTTCTGCCATAAAGATGGTATCGTCTGCATATCTGAGATTATTGATATGTCTCCCAGAAATCTTGATTCCAGCTTGGGTTTCACCCAGCCTGACATTTCACATGATGTACTCTGCATGTAAGTTAAATAAGTAGGGTGACAATATACAGCCTTGATGTACTCCTTTCCCGATTTGGAACCAGTCTGTTGTTCCATGTCCAGTTTTAACATGTCCAGTTGCTTCTTGATCTGCATACAAGTTTCTCAGGTGGCAGGTCAGGTGGTCTGGTATTCCCATCTCTTTAAGAATTTTCCACAGTTTGTTGTGATCCACATAGTCAAAGGCTTTGGCATAGTCAATAAAATAGAAGTAGATGTTTTTCTGGAACTTTTTCAATGATCCAACGGATGTTGGCAATTTAATCTCTGGTTCCTCTGCCTTTTCTAAATCCAGCTTGAACATCTGAAAGTTCATAGTTCATATACTGTTGAAGCCTGACTTGGAGAATTTTGGGCATTACTTTGCTAGCATGTGATATGAGTGCAATTATGCAGTAGTTTGAACATTATTTGGCATTGCCTTTCTTTGGGATTGGAATGAAAACTGACCTTTACCAGTCCTGTAGCCACTGCTGAGTTTTTCAAGATTTCTGGCATATTGAGTGCAGCATTTTCACAGCATCCCCTTTTAGGATTTGAAATAGCTGAGCTGGAATTCCCTTACCTTTACTAGTTTTGTTCATAGTGATTTTCTAAGGCTCACTTGACTTCACACTCCAAGATGTCTGGCTATAGGTGAGTGATCACACAATCGTGGTTATCTGGTCATTAAGATCTCTTTTGTATAGTTCTTCTGTGTATTCTTGCCACCTCTTCTTAATATCTTCTGCTTCTGTTAGGTCCATATAATTTCATTCCTTTATTCTGCCCATCTTTGCATGAAATGTTCCCTTGGTATCTCTAATTTTCTTGAAGAGATCTCGAGTCTTCCCCACTCTGTTGTTTTCTTCTATTTCTTTGCACTGATCATTGAGGAAAGATTTCTTTTCTCTCCTTGCTATTCTTTGGAACTCTACATTCAGGTGGGTATATCTTTCCTTTCCTCCTTTGCCTTTCACTTCTCTTTTCTCAGCTATTTGTAAGGCCTCCTCAGACAGCCATTGTGCCTTTTTGCAGTTCTTTTCTTGGGGGTGGTCTTGATCACCACCTCCTGTACAATGTCACGAAACTCTGCCCATAGATCTTCAGGCACTCTATCAGATCTAATCTCTTGAATCTATTTGTCACTTCCACTGTATAATCATAAGGGTTTTGATTTAGGTCATACCTGAATGGCCTAGTCGTTTTCCCTACTTTCTTCAATTAAACTCTGGATTTGGCAATAAGCAGTTCATGATCTGAGCCACAGTCAGCTTGCAGTCTTGTTTTTGCTGACTGTATAGAACTTCTCCATCCATGCTACAAAGAATATAATCAGTCTGATTTTGGTGTTGACCATCCGGTGATGTCCATGTGTAGAGTCTTCTCTTGTGTTGTTGGAAGAAGGTGTTTGCTATGACCAGTGCATTCTCTTGGCAAAACTCTGTTAGACTCTGCCCTGCTTCATTCTGTATTTTAAGGTCAAACTTGTCTGTTACTCCTGGTATCTCTTGACTTCCTACTTAATGCATTCCAGTCCCCTATGATGAAAAGGACATCTTTTTTGGGTGTTAGTTCTAGAAGGTCTTGTAGGTCTTCATAGAACTGTTCAACTTCAGCTTCTTTGGTATTAGTGGCTGGGGCATAGACTTGGATTGCTGTGATATTGAATGATTTGCCTTGGAAATGAACAGAGATCATTCTGTCATTTTTGAGATTGCGCCCAAATACTGCATTTCAGACTCTTTTGTTGACTATAAGGGCTACTTCATTTGTTCTAAGGGATTCTTGCCCAAAGTTCAGTTCAGTTCAGTCACTCAGTCATATCTGACTCTTTGTGACCCCATGAACTGCATCATGCCAGGCCTCCCTGTCCATCACCAACTCCCGGAGTCTACCCAAACCCATGTCCATAGAGTCAGTGATGCCATCCAGCCATCTCATCCTCTGTCATTCCCTTCTCCTCCTGCACCCAATCCTTCCCAGCATCAAGGTCTTTTCCAATAAGTCAACTCTTTGCATGATATAAATTTTATATATTTATATATATATATTAATTTTATATACAAAATTATTAATATATATTAATAATTGATATATAATAATATTCTTGCCCACAGATATAATGATCATCAGAATTAAATTCACCCATTCCAGTCCATTTTAGTTCACTGATTCCTAAAATGTTGATGTTCACTCTTGCCATCTCCTGTTTGACCACTTCCAATTTACCTTTATTCATGGACCTAAAATTCCAGGTTCCTATGCAGTACTGTTTTTAGAGCATCAAATTTTACTTTCACTACCCCATACATCCACAACTGGGCATTGTTTCCGATTTGGCTCTGCCTTTTCATTCCTTCTAGAGTTATTTCTCCACTCTTCTCCAGTAGTGTATTGGGAACCTACTGACCTGGGTCATCAGATATGCAGATGACACCACCCTAGTGGCAGAAAGCAAAGAGGAACTAAAGAGCCTCTTGATGAAAGTGAAATTAGGAGAGTGAAAAAGCTGGCTTAAAATTCAACATTCAAAAAGTGAAGATCATGGCATGTGATCCCATCACTTCATAGCAAATAGATGGGGAAACAATGGAAACAGTGACAGACTTTATTTTATTGGGCTCCAAAATCACTGCAGATAGTGACTGCAGCCATGAAATTAAAAGACGCTTCTTGGAAGAAAAGCTATGACCAAACTAGACAGCATATTAAAAAGCAGAGACATTATTTTGCCAACTAAGGTCCATCTAGTCTAAACTATGGTTTTTCTAGTAGTCATGGATGTGAGATATGGACCATAAAGAAAGCTGAATACCAAAGAATTGATGCTTTTGAACTGTGGTCTTGGAGAAGACTGTTGAGAGTCCCTTGGACTACAAGGAGATCCAACCAGTCCATCCTAAAGGGGATCAGTCCTGGGTGTTCATTGGAAGAACTGGTGTTGAAGCGGAAACTCCAATACTTTGGCCACCTGATGTGAAGAGGTGACTCACTGAAAAAGACCCTGATGCTGGGAAAGATTGAGGGCAGGAGGAGAAGGGGACGACAGAGGATGAGATGGTTGGATGGCATCATCAACTCGATGGACATGAGTTTCAGCAAACTCTAGGAGTTGGTAATGGACAGGGAATTCTGATGTGCTGCAGTCCATGGGGTTGCAAAGAATTAGACACAGCTGATCAACTGAACTGAATTGACCTGGGAAGTTCATCTTTCAGTGTCATATCTTTTTGCCTTTTCATATTCTGTTAAGATTATGGCTTCTCAAAAAGACTTTACAGCATGTGGATGTTGTACTACCAAAGCACTCATGTGTCTGTGTGTATGTGAATTGTGTCCAGCTCTTTGCGACCCCATGGACTATAGCCCACCGGACTACTCTATCCATGGAATTCTCCAGACAAGAATACTGAAGTGGGTTGCCTTCTCCAGGGGATCCTCCTGACCCAGGACTGGTGGCTCAGACCCAAGCCCTCATAGATGTACATAAAGTCCACTTGACTGTCCTAATTCTCACTGTTGAGTATTTCTTCTACATCTTGCCAGTTTGGGTAGTAGGAACCATTTCCTCTGGTTGATCCCCTCTGCACATACCACCAAAATCAAGATGTTGGTCCAGGAAAGGAGAGGTATACTCTGGACATGGGCCAGCCAACATCCTAGGTGACAAAGCTCTTGAATTCCACTGTGGAAAGGTGACTGTTCTTCCACATCACTGTCTTCAGAAGGCAGTATTAAAGTTAAGTTACAACGATAATTTTTCTATTATTGCTTTCACAGAGGTGACACTGTTAGGTTGTTTTAAGCACTGCTTTGAAGTGACTTTGCTCCCCAAATTTCTAATTTTTGTTCATTATATATTTGAAAAGGATTTCAAATTGCCTGGGACAGAAAATGAAAACATGACAAGCTATACACTCTGACCTTAAAAACAACTATAATATAACATCATAAAATATAATTAGGATTCCATTTCAATATCACATTACAGATCTATGACTTAAAGGTAATTTCTGTCATCTGAATATGATGGTGAGCTGATGGCTGAATTGGATTTTCAAGATAAAACAATTCATCCTGCATTAGGAGTTATTACTTTAATTGAATAATATCTGGATCATGCCAGTGGTGGTAATGTTAATGTTATTACCCATTATCTTGGTGATATTCACCCTACTGTTTCCAGAGAAAATATAGCCCATTAAATGGAGAGAAGGACTAAAATAGAAAAAAAGCTACAAGCTTTTCATGGCTCATTATGCCAAGGTCAGGACAAAGGAATGGCCCTGACCTCAAAACAGGACAGAGGATCTGGCCTGGACTAAATACTTGAACTGCAAGAGAAGTTCTTTCCACCATGGATGAGTCCTTTCAGCTTTCAGTGTTTGCAATAACCTATCTTTCTGAAAATTAGCATTAATTAATTAATTAATTCCTTTATTCACTTACCCATTCATTCCTTTAAGCAGCTCGTAATCTACCAACATATTTTGTGCACCTTCATGAAACTATGAATGGTGTCAGACCATGAACAACCAAAGATGATTTAGTCAAGGAGGGAGGACTAAGTTTTATTGGAACCTATTATATTTCAGACAATATAGTGGAATCTTCCAGACAATATCTGACTTATTCTCCATTGCAACTCAAAAGTAGATAGCATCACTGTACTCATTTTATATGTGAATAAACTGAGGATCAGACAGGTGAAATAACTTGCTAAAACCTCACAGCTAGAAGGAATTGGAATTCAAACTAGGCCTGTCACATTTTAAGACCTAGGCTGTTTTCACTGCACCTGGAATTTGGACATAGAACATAAACCCAGTTTTTACAAATTACAATGCAGTGTGATAAATGATGCAACTGATATACAATATATATAGCAGGACAACCGTGGTGGGGGAAGTCAGATCCCACTCTAGGGAGACCTCCTGACACTTTCGAGCAGTGGGAAATATCTGGATGGTCCTAATGTGTCCTCCAGAGCTCCTCTACATCCATAACCTCGTCACACAGCTCTCCCTCCATCTCCCCATAATGAAAAACCTGGTTTCTGTGTGTGCCTTCCCAACCTCCCAAGGGAAGGGCATTTGTCCCCTTGCATCCTACATAACTCAGAGCAGAAGTATGGGTCAGGCTTTATCTTGTTTCCATCACCTCCTCACACCCCACCTTATGGGAAAAATCATGCTCCTTTAAGGCTCCTCACACCCAGCTATACCAGCCTCTGGCCCCCTGATCTCTGCTACCTACCAACCTTCTGGTGACTGCTAGCCCTCATTGAAGAGTCTGGCCTTGAGATCACTGTCTTCTCCAACCCAAGTCTGTGGTTTTTGCTGGGACTAAGATTACTTTCAGCTGCAGTGGGAACTGGAGTTATATGGGCCCCATGAGATATTTTGTCACCCTGTGAAGTCCATTGGGAACTCAGTAGCAGGTGATACAATGGGCTAAACTCAAGAGGAATGTGTCTGGCAAAGCTTTATATAAGCACTCAAAAAAAACAAAATCTTTTCAAAGCACACCTTCCCTCATAACACTGCAATCTCTTCCTGTTCAGGCCCTGTATCATTTCTTTATCACCATCATAACCCAGATCCCATCAAACTATGACAGGTGACACAGGGCTTATGTAAAGAGACAGGGGACCTGTTTAGGAAATCCATGTCCTCAGAAATTGCACCTTATCATCTTCTTCTTGCAATGCCTTAGTGTCTTGAGACACACAGCAAAGATCCCCATATGCCATGTCATTGACCAGAATCACTTAGAGAACATTTAAAAACTTTCTGTGCCCCACCCAGAGATCTGAGTTCAGTAGCTCTGAGATCGGACTTGAACATCAGTAGACTTGGAAAGTCTTCAGCGAATTTTGAAGCACAACCAGTTTGGGGAGCAATGACACACAGCCCTTGCCCATGGATCTCTATCTTGACACCCAATGAGTGTCTTGAGTTCTTCCTCCCTTGTATTCACCATCATTAAGTCAGAAAAATACCACTGGCCTCCAGCTTAAGGCTGCCCTCTGCCACCAAGGATGGGCAGATAAATGATTAGCAGTTGGTTCTTTGGAAAAAGAGAAAACCCTGGTTTGTAGTGTTTGCCAATTTCCATGGTATAAATACTCCCAATGCAGCCAATATCAAGCTGCTTGTGTGATGTTGCTGAACACAGAGTTGGAAAGAGATGTGTGTAATCAACTCTCATGAGTCAGATAAATCTGATCCATTATTGTACCACCAGCCTTTACTTATTCCTCAAAATCAAACAAACTACCACCCAAGATGTAGGTCTCACTCAGATCCTCCAACACTGCCAGGGCCACTCAGAAGTCATCCTCCATTTTTTATAAAAGCTCTTGATATATTAAAAAGTGGAGAAGATGCTATAACAGGATTGACAAAATTGGAGTATTGCTTTAATACAAAACTTTCATGCAATGGAATTGTGTTAATCTCAAGATAATTTACAAGAGTTATAAAAATATTTGTTTGTACTTCACCATAGATGGGGTTGGTCAGTAGTGGGAAATGTTAAAAGTTTTAAGATGAGCTTCTTCATTCAGTTCTATTGGTGTATCTCTGTGCCTCTGGAGATCTTGCCAGACTCTATAATCTGAGGCTTTTGTGAATGTGAAAACTAAGTGAGAATTCCCTCGGTCCTGTCTCCACTTTCACCTCCAGTCCCCTAGCCTGCCAACACCCCATCCCAATCCATATAGATGCTGGACATAGTTTTATCCCTTCTGCTTTCTGTTCTTTGCTTCTCAAGAATTTTCAAAGCCAGCCAAGAATTTTCTCCCCTCTGTAAAGGAGGGAAAAATAGTTTTCCCTCTACCTTTCTAGGTTCTTGGCTGAGATTCCCCCTTTCCATAATAAAAGACAGATTAGTGGGGAAAAACAATTTTAATCACATACATGGGTATACTTGTATATACATAATGGGAGCCCCAGAAAGATATGAGACTCAAAAGGCAGCCAGGAAATTGAGGCTTGTATATTTATTATCCTGAGCCAGGGAAAAGGATAAGGGTCTGGGGCCTTCAAAGCAGAGAGAGGCAGTTCACAGGAAGATGACAAGAGGAAAGGTATGGTAAACAAAATCTGTGCTGCCACGCACATCAGTCTCAGATGAAAAAGTGATCTCTAGTAGTAGCGCTCTTCCCTTTCTAATGTAAATTTCTCTTACAAAAGGGTAACCTCTACTCTGTTTCCAAATCTTCTCCTGCGTCTGTGATTTCTCAAAATAATGAGCTCAAAATAATCCTTATGCCAGAGAGGCGTATTTCAGGGTGGCATATTCTGTTACACTTCACCTGCCACTTGACCTTATCTGGATCACAAAAAAGCTAGGTGACAAGGATTAAACGTAACAGAAAAAGATCAGGAAGACCAGCTCCTTTCTGCACACTGAGGTTCCGCAGTTAGTTACAAATGATGGGCTGTTTTCTGTCTCCAGTCCAGGCCTGAGGTCTGGCAGAGAAGAGCTTTTTTCTGGATGCCATTTTCCTCATTTCTCTGAGCCATATAAGCAAATCAAGTTTTGATCAGTTGAAGCCAATCTAAAGGCTCTAGAAGTTGCTGCTTATTCATTCATTTATTAAACAAACATTTATTATCTTCCTTGTGCCAAATCTTGGGCTAGAGAAGGGGGCAGAGGGATATACCAATGAATGACAATCCTGAATATTCATTGGAAGGACTGATGCTGAAGCTCCAATACTTTGGCCACCTGATGTGAAGAGCCGACTCTTTGGAAAATTCCCTGATGCCAGGAAAGATTGAGGGCAAGAAGAGAAGGAGATGACAGAGGATGAGATGGTTGGATGGCATCACTGACTCAATGGATGTGAGTTTGAGCCAACTCAGGGAGATGGTGAAGGACATGGCATGCTGCAGTTCATGGGGTCACAGTCAGATACAACTGAGCGACTAAACAGCAAGACACAGCTGCACCCCCTTGAGGCCCTGGAAGTGGGAGGAAGGAATACTTGGTATGGAAAAGGGTAACTGCAGAGTCAGACACGACTGACGCGACTTAGGACACATGCAGGCCCACAAATGCAGTTCAGTGAGGTAGGACCCATGACTGAGGTCAACACAGGACACCCTGGAAGCACAGAGAAGGAGCGGCTATACCAAACTGAAGGCTTGAGCTCCCTTCTAATGGACAAGGAGGCATTATCTAGGTGAAAAAGGGCTAAGGACACCTCAGGGAGATGGTTGTTTATGCAAAGGTATGAGAGCTTGAAATAAAACATATCTAGCTTAGAAACTGTAAGCAATTCAGTAGGGAAACAGGTATCCTGATACTTATGCTTTGACATCAGAGGATCCTGGGCTCAGAGTCTGGCTCCTCTGATTAGCTGTGTGCACAGGAGAGAATTTTTGGGTTTCTATGAACCTCAGTTTTCTCATCCATCAAGCCCATCTTATTGGACTATTGGCATAGAAATGAGATAATATATGTAACATACCCAATGTGGTACCTATTCACCCAGAACTTGATGGCTGGTTTGGTGAGGAGGATAAAGTTGAGGATGGTCGTAGATAGGATGAAGGATGGATGGGAGGCTGGAAGAGTGGGCAATGACAAAGTAGGAAGCTTTGTGTTCCATGCTAAAAAAAAAAAATTGGACTTTATTCCTAAAGCCAGAGGAAGAATTTCAAAAAGTTGAGTGGCGTGGTCAAATGAATGCTTCAGAAAGGACCCCATGATGGATTGGAGGAGGGAGTGGGAAACTAAAATGGAAGTTAGAAGGCTCTTACACTAATATAAAGGCTTGGAGGGGGACCCTTTCTGTAGTGCAGCTGATGGAGGCTGTTCCCTACGATTTCTGAACACAGGCTGTGAGTTTTATTAGGCCAGGTCTACTCACTCACAGCAGGGCCCAACTACATGGAAGAAGATAAAATCCAGGCTCCTATTATCATTGGAACTAAGCTGCTTTGGTGATTCCATAAATGTCACACTCCAACACACTGAAGTGGATTTTTTTCAGCTTAAAATGGAAAAAGTATCAGTGGTTATCAGTGGGTGGTGGGATTACTGGTTGTTTTTATATTATTCTTTCCCCCTTTCTCTATTTTCTAAATGATCTACAATAAACACAATTTTGTAATAAGGAAAAGTCCATTATAAAAGTTTTTTGTATGAAAACTACACATAGTTTCTGTCAAAACAGCAATTCTTTCCTTACTACCTGAGTAAGGAAATGCTCAGCTGAATTAAAAATGGTTTAAAAAAGTTTTTTTGACAGGATCCAGCTTCAAACTTCTCAGCTATTTATATTCTCCCTTTTGCTTTGGAAAACTGTGCTATGCTCACGAAGATGGGCTGGAGACATGTGAGTGGTCTTGAGTTTGAAAAATAATAGTTGTTTTTATTGTTACAGCTTCAAGCTGAACATGGAAATGAATTATTTCCATGATTTATACTTCAGGAAACAAAAAGTACAGAAAAATTGCCCAATTGTTAGAGATGATTGGAGTATCGATATTTTCTTTTTAAAGAAAATAAAACATCACATCAGAGAGACACCTAAGTGGCGATATCTCCACACTCAGCCTGGCTTGTAAAAGTAAGGAGTTGCAGGTGGGCCAAGTGGTAAAATTCAGCAGGAACTGAATTTCTAAGTTGGCCTAAAGAACTAAGAGATTCCAGCACTGTGCTCCAAAGCCATGGCCTAAATCCAATTTACATCCTTAGATGTACCTTTTACACTTCATTAGGCCATCTTCCAAAGAGGTGGCATCGTAATTACAATCTTCATTTTGGATTTTTCTAAAGCAATAATAATGAAAATTGTTCACATAAATTTATGGTTCATAAATATTTAGTCTGCACAATGTGAGTTGATGTTAGTCCCATTTTAGAAATTAGGGAAGTGAAGCTCAGAAAAGCTGACTGATGGGCTTGAGGTCACACAGCCAGAACATGGAGAGACAGGATTCACATCAGCAGTTTAGAACCTAACAGCTGTGCCCCTTTCACTCCTCCTTTCTACTGACTGGTCTTAGTTATTTCATTTTCATTAGACTCACTAATTGAAAGGGAAAAGTAGGGCCCATAGGAATTATATTAGTTCTGACTGTTGTTGTAATAAGTTACCATAAATTTAGTGGCTTAAGACAACACAAGTTTATTCTCTTACAGTTCTGGAGGTCAGAAGTTCAAAATGAGTCTCAATATCATGGTGTTGGCCAACTTAACTTCTTCAGGAGGTTTTTCATCCTTTCTAGGATATCAGTGATGGCTGGCATCCCTTGGCTTGTGGCCACATCACTCCAGTCTCTGCTTCTGTTCTCACATGGCCATTTCATGTTCTGTAATCAGACACTCTGTGGGTCCCTCTCCTAAGGACACTCAGATTTAGGGCCCACTCTGTAAATCCAGAATAATCTCCCCATCTTGTGATCATTAATCACATTGGCAAAGTCCTCTTGGGCATAAAAAGCAGCATTTAAAGTTTCCCAGGATTACAAACTGGGTGTCTTCAGGGGCCATTAGTTAGCCTACCATAGGAATATTTATTTCATCAACTGAGTGGTCCTTGAATATAAAATTCTCTGAATTTAAATCTAGGCCATAGCTCTCCTTAGCTTTGCTTTACGGTTTTTTTATTTTAGGAAATATTTTTATGTTTTTCAGAAAACACCTTTTTACTTTATACTGGAGTGTAGTTGATTAACAATGTTATGCCAGTTTCAGGTATACAGCAAAGTATACATATACATGTATCTTTTTTTTGTTTCAAATCCTTTTCACATTTAGGTTGTTACACAATGTTGAGCAGAGTTCCCTGTGCTATACAGTAGGTCCTTGCTGGTCATCTATTTTAGATACAGCAGTGAGCACATGCCAGGCCCAAGCTCCCTAACTGTGCCTTATTCTGCCCTTCCCCCAGTAACTGTAAGTTTGTGATAAGTCTGTGAATCTGTTTCTGTTTTGTAAATAAGTTCATTTGTATCATTTTTTTAGATTCCATATATAAGTGGTATCATACCATATTTCATCTTCTCAGTCTGACTTACTTCCCTCAGTATGACAATCTCTAGGTTCATCCATGTTGTTGCAAATGGCATTATTTCATCCTTTTTTATGGCTAATATTCCATTGTATATAAATACCACATCTTCTTTATCCATTCTGTCAGTGGACATTTGGGTTGCTTCTATGTCTTGGTTATTGTAAGCAGAGCTGCTGTGAACATTAGGGTGCAGATATCCTTTCATACCATACTTTTTATTTTTAATCTTTCACTTGAGGCCTTGGGGCTTTACTGTTTGCTTTCTGGCTAGCTCTTAAACAAATTTAACTCTGATTCTCTGTTGGAAGTCACTTACCTAAAACTTGATCTTCTTTCTATCTTCCAGGGATAGAGGCAGACAGCAGAGTTTTTCCAGTTTGGAAAGGGCATGGATAGAGGTGCTTTCTTTACTGTTAGGCCTCTCCTGCCTGTTGCCACTTATTGAGCGCTTACTGAATATCAGGAATTGTGCAAGAATTCTACATTCAGTGATAGCTCATTTATATCTCGCAACCAGCCTATAAAGTAGATCTCATTAGCCCATTTTAGAGATAAGAAAATCAAGGCCCACATAATAATATATCCAAGGTTGCACAGTTAAACCTCAGAGCCTCTAAAACTGAAAAGCTCTTCATACCATGCTGTTGCAAAATTGGATAATTTCCAAACTGGAGTAATGTATGGACCTCTTTTAAAGAGCACATATAAGCTCATAAACCCTTAGGGTTAAATTATAATTATTTTCATCATATTATTATTTAAGTATGGGCAAAGATAACTAGATATTAACTCCCTATGCTTTTAGCTCTCCCGTGACTATAAAAGCAAAATAACAATAATAATAATACATACAAAGCTACAAACCTTTTTAAATGCTAATTAGGAGCATTGCTTTAGTGCAGTGGGTGATGCCGTTTTCTGAAATTAAATGACTGTTCACGATCTAGATTTGATGCTGACTACCCTGCTGTGGGCATTCAGGATTTGGTGAACCTGTGCACTAGCTCTGGTCCTCTGGCCTCACTCACTTCTCCCACTGCTCTCCATCCACTGACATCACACACATCATTTGGGCTTTACCCGGTGAGAATGTCATTGACCTGTTAACTCTGCCTATCTCTTTAGCCACTGACTATAGCAGCTGGGTTCTCTGGGCAGCAGCCTGAGTCAAGATTAGCTGAAGTCATCAGGGAATGCTCTTGGGAGCCACTCCTGAGAAAGGAAGCAGGACGAAGCAGAAACAGGCAGAGGGAGAAGTTGAGTTGTAGGCCCATGGAAGTGCTCTGCCAGCATCACATGGAGCAGTTTTATCCAGGCAGCACAATCTCTCCAAAAGAACTGACAGCTAAGGGCTACCTTTTAGCACCTTTCCCAGCAGCTGAAGACAGACCTGGGCAGAGAGAGACAGTCCACTACACTAGCCCACAGTAAAGGTGGAGGGAGCAGGAACAGAGGTAAACACAGATGCAGCCTGGCTACTGAAATTGCCAGGCAGTGCTTGGTTATAAGATCTTTAAGATCATCTCTATTATTCTTTTTTTATTTAACTTTTTTTTTTAATGTGGACCACTTTTTTTAAAAAGTCTTTATTGAATTTGTTACAGTATTGCTTCTGTTTTATGTTTTTGATTTTTGGCCTGCAGACATGTGGGATCTTAACTCCCCAACCAGGGATGGAATTCACACCTCCTGCATTGGAAAGTGAAGTCTTAACCATTAGACCACCAGGAAAGTCCCTGCATTATTCTTGAATTGATTTTTTTAATTATCATAAAATAAAACATGTTTACATTCCCATAGAGAACTAAGAGACCCCCAGTAACATCTTCACAGATCTGTAGAGCTCCTCAGACCTCACTCTGAGAAAGAAGAATGTTGGGAACCATCCAGTTACTATACTGCTGTGAATTAATACATAAACCTGTAACAGGTCCATGGCATAAAAATCAAAGTTCTATGACTGCTTCTTTAAGTGGCAGTGATAATTTCTAGATCTTCTCATATTTCACATGTAACATTTGGGAATAAATACTTTCATTTGTTAAACATTCACTCAGTATATCTGATCAAGCATCTACTGTGAGACGGGTGCTTTACTAGACACCTTCTGGAGGGAAAGACATGTAAGTGAGCACATAAAGTGAGCAGATAATCACATGATTAAAGTCATGGAAAAGGATAATCTGAGAATCTGCAGCCATCAAAAAGATGTTGCCAGAGGCAAGGGGATGGAGAAATGGGGAGATGCTGGTTCAAAGACACAGAGTTGCAGCTGGATGTCTCAACGTGTAGAATGAATTAATCTAGAGATATAATGTACAACATGATAACTGTCATTAACAGTACTATTTTATATGCTGAAAATTTGCTGAGAGTAGATTTCAGCTGCTCTCATGGAGAATACAATGGCACCCCACTCCAGTACTCTTGCCTGGAAAATCCCATGGACAGGGGAGCCTGGTGGGCTGCAGTCCATGGGGTCGCTAAGAGTCGGACACGACTGAGAGACTTCACTTTCACGCATTGGAGACGGAAGTGGCAACCCACTCCAGTGTTCTTGCCCAGAGAATCCCAGAGACAGGGGAGCCTGGTGGGCTGCCGTCTGGGGTTGCACAGAGTCGGACACGACTGAAGCGAGTTAGCAGCAGCAGCATGACAAAAAAAAGAGACACCTATGTGAGGAGATGAATATGTTAATCAGCTTGACTGCGATGATCATTATGTTATACACCCTAAAGATGTGAGTTTCTGTTCAAAAGAGTAAGGAAGACTTTTTCCATGGAGGAGTTGCTTGAGGGGGCCAAGGTAAGGATATGCCAGGCAAAGAGACTCACAAGTTTTGAAAAGAAGCTGGGCATGGAAGGTAACTAGGAGATTAGGCTGAAAGGGGTTTAGGCAGAAGTGGGAGATTCCACTGAAAGAAGCGGGGGTGGAGACATTCGAATATAAGTGATCATGACTTTTCTTTTCCTTTCCAATTCACCTTGCCCTTTACTTACATTTATCTCATTCAGTCCTCACAGGTTCCTATTAACCCACTAAAGGACGCATCCCACAAGAGTAAGGTCTGTATTGCTGTGTCCACTGCACTATGCCTCAGGCACAGCGTCAGCCTCAAAAACAAGAAACTGACTCAAGAGGCAAAGCATTTATTTAGGAGCAGAGAACTACAATTTGAGATATACAGATTCAGGTTGAAACCCAAATAGTGTCCTAATTATAAAAGAGAGAATCAGGGTTTTTGTTGGAAAAAAAGAAGAAAGTTTACTTTTCAGGAGAGTTCATTGGTGCTGACAAGCAAAGCTGGATTCCTAGCTCAGGTGAAGTGGTCTCTAGGTAAAAGTGAACCAGTCCTTTGAACATTCTTGCTAACTGCTTGGAATATTGGTGGTTTGGTCCAGTTCAGAGGTTGAGATACAGGATTTGCCGGGCAGCCCCCCTGAAATGGCTGTAATTGATTTCCTTTAAAAATTCTTGGTCACACAGCTTGCAGGATCCTAGTTCCCTGGCCATGATCTCACGTGGGCTCAGCCTGCATCAGCTTGAAGCAGCATTTTCGTTCCTGGCCAGAGATTGAGGTCAGGCCACAGCAGCGAGAGCACCAAATCCTACCACTAGACCACCAGGGACGGGGGGCCAGTGACAAGGCCCTGGCCCATCAGCTGTGTGGGAATGAATTGCCACAAAAAAGGGAAAAGTAGTGAAGCAAGTAAAGTGTTTATTAGGAGGAAAATGAGTACGTGTGGATAGACATACTGGCAGGCTCAGAGGGAGCGTCACGTCCTAATGGTAGCTTGAGTCAGTTATGGGGCATTTCTTCCTGGTTTCCTTCGACCAGTCATCTCGCTTTGCCTGGTCCTGAGTCCATATTTGGTTAATCTCAAAGTCCTCCCATGTGTGCCTCCACATCTCTTAGCCAAAACAGATTCCAGCAAAGAGGCCTATGGGCATCTTGACATCACTTACTATGAGGTGACGCCCCCTTCTCTTTTGACCTCCAAGGAACCTTTCTGTGCATGTGTGGTCAGGGAGGTCTCCTTAACTTTACAAATGGGAAATCTGTGGTCTTTTATCTGGGCAGGGCCCAGCCTCTTCGATCATCTTGCTTTATGGAGTTCCTGCTATTATAGTGTTTCTTCTACAGGGAAGACAGTTCAGCCTGGGACCCATCATCTCCTGCCTCAACCAGGGATCAGACTCACACCCTCGGCAGTGAAAGTACAGAGTCCTAACCACTGGACTGCCATGGAAGTTCCTGGGATGGCTGTATTTTAAATGGCTCCCCTCCCATCATCTTCTTCACCCACTAGTGGGCGCTCACAAGAGCAGGACTGTGTCACTTTCCACTGGCCCCATGCCCCTTGCCCAGCAGTTTCTGACCATAGAAGGAACCCAATAAAAACATGTTTTACACACTGAGATATCTGCTCAGAAAGGATGAGCGACTTCTCCAAACTAACACAGCACATAAATGGCAGAGCTAAGGTATGGACTTGGGTCTGCCTTGTTCCATCCCACCACCCTTTAGCCCCTGCTCTGTGATGTTACATAATAATATAACGTAAGGGGAGTTTCACTGTCAGGGAAACTTCTGTTACCAGGGGAAGTCTGGCAGAGGCCAGCTGTGTGTGTGTGACCCTAATTTCCTGGTAGGGACACCCCTTCCATGTCCACTAGACACATAGTTTCTCTTCCGTCCCAGCATCTCCCCAAACCTCTGTGAGTATCTGGGGGTCTCAGGAGTGAAAAGAGTTAAGTTTTACAGCTGATCAAGCTGTTCCTTTGCATTTAAATAGCACCGTTTAAGAAATCGACATTTCTGGAAACTTATTTGATGCTAACGTGCTGAGCACCTTGAGGCAGCTTGCTTCTCCTTCGTCCAGGTCATTTAGAGCTTCATTACTTAATAATCTGAAAGCTTTTTATGGAAATCAGTGGATGGAGGGAGATGATGAAGCAAAATGTTATTATATGTAAGGACCCAGCAAAACCGGCTGGCAGTAGGGTACCTGGGTCGGAAGCTTCTCTGAGGGGAGAGATGGGAGGGAGTTGTTGATATGCAAATCAATTCTCATTTCTTTTTTTCTCTCTCTCTCTCTCTCTTTTAAAATTTTTTAATATTTTTTTATTTATTTTTAAAATTTATTTATTTTTTTCTTTACATTATCGTGTTGGTTTTGCCATACATTGACATGAATCCGCCATGGGTGTACATGTGTTCCCCTTCCAGAACCCCCCTCCCACCTCCCTCCCGATTCCATCCCTCTGGGTCATCCCGGTGCACCAGCCCTGAGCACCCGGTATCAAGCATCAAACCTGGGCTGGCATTTCATTTCACATATGATAATTTGCATGCTTCAATGCTGTTCTCCCATATCATCACACCGTTGCCCTTTGCCATAGAGTCCAAAAGACTGTTCTATACCTCTGCGTCTCTTTTGCTGTCTCACATACAGGGTTATTGTTATCATCTTTCTAAATTCCATCTATATGCGTTAGTATACTGTATTTTTGTTTTTCCTTCTGGCTTACTTCACTCTGTATAATAGGCTCCAGTTTCGTCCACCTCAGTAGAACTGATTCAAATGTATTCTTTTTTATGGCTGAGTAATATTCCATTGTGTATATGTACCACAGCTTTCTTATCCATTCGTCAGTTGATGGACATCTAGGTTGCTTCCATGTCCTGGCTATTGTAAATAATGCGGCGATGAACATTGGGGTACACGTGTCTCTTTCAATTCTGGTTTCCTCGGTGTGTATGCCCAGCAGTGGGATTGCTGGGTCATGTGGCAGTTCTATGTCCAGTTTTTTAAGGAACCTCCACACTGTTTTCCATAGTGGCTGTACTAGTTTGCATTCCCACCAACAGTGTAAGAGAGTTCCCTTTTCTCCACATCCTCTCCAGCATTTATTGCTTGTAGATTTTTGAATTGCAGCCATTCTGACTGGTGTAAAGTGGTACCTCATTGTGGTTTTGATTTGCATTTCTCTGATTATGAGTGATGTTGAGCATCTTTTCATGTGTTTGTTAGCCATTTTTATGTTTTCTTTGGAGAAATGTCTGTTTAGTTCTTTGGCCCACTTTTTGATTGGGTCATTTATTTTTCTGAAATGGAGCGGCAGGAGTTGCTTGTATATTTTTGAGATTAATTGTTTGTCTGTTGCTTCGTTTGCTATTATTTTCTCCCATTCTGAAGGCTGCCACACGACTTGGTAACTACACAACAACAACAAAGTGTAACAAAATCGAACAGGCTTTAAAATAATCAAGTAAGGAACCCATCAGATGTCTTGTCAATTCCATCCCTTATGTTTTCTTTGGAGAAATGTCTGTTTAGTTCTTTGGCCCACTTTTTGATTGGGTCATTTATTTTTCTGGAATGGAGCGGCAGGAGTTGCTTGTATATTTTTGAGATTAATTGTTTGTCTGTTGCTTCGTTTGCTATTATTTTCTCCCATTCTGAAGGCTGCCACACTACTTGGTAACTACACAACAACAACAAAGTGTAACAAAATCGAACAGGCTTTAAAATAATCAAGTAAGGAACCCATCAGATGTCTTGTCAATTCCATCCCTCTGCCGGTACTTCTGTCCCCTCTGCCCACCTTCTCAGCTGCTGCCCTGACTCGCAGTCCATCACCTCTAGATGTTCATCCCACCACGTTTGCACGCAGTGCTTGCCTCACAAATGCTCCCTCCAAAGCCTTCATGGATATTTCTCCAGATGAAAAGCCACAGGGAACAGCCTTGGAGTAGCTTTCTCCCCTGACATTTTTTAATGGCAATGTATCTGAATGGTTCAAAATTCAAAAGCAGAGCAAAGTTAATCAGTGAAAAGTTGTTCTTGCTCCCTAGTTGCCCAGTTCCTCTCCGCTGAGGCACCCTGTCTTTGTGAAGTTCTTATATTTCTTCTAGAGGTAATTTAGGCGAATGGAAATAAAAGCATGCATGCACACACACACATAAGCATATGCACATATATTTTCTTTATCTCTACCATTTCTTTGTAACATGGTAACCAGATTATTATACAAATAGATAATGGGCCCAAAATACTATATAGCAGTGTAAAAACAAGATACCAAAAGTATATACATACTTACTTTTATATTTGCATGTGGTCTTTGGACTCATCATTAAAAGAGTTATATTGGTAGTGAGATTATCTCTAAAATATACTATATTAGAAAGCAAGGCACAGAATGGTTTGTATAACAATCTATTTGAATAATACTCTGGCTCCTATGGTACAAGGAAATGGCAAGGATAAAGAAAATGTGTGTGTGTAAGCTGTAATTTCAACTATGTGACAAAGACACAAATACAGAAATGAATATACTCATTGATGATAGCTGCTAAGTTAGGATGAAGGGATTATGTGTATTTTTCTTCAGCTTCTCTCTCTCTCTAAATTCCTATAATATTGTTATGTTAATTTGAAGGCCTTACCCTATGGAAAAGAATCTGCCTGCAATGCAGGAGACACTGCTTCGATCACTGGGTTGAGAAGATCCCCTGGAGAAGGAAATGGCAACCACTCCAATATGCTTGCTTGGAGAATTTCATGGACAGAGGAGCCTGGTGTGCCACAGTCCATAGGGTCACAAAGTGTCAGATATGACTGAGCAACTAAAACTTGAATTTTTCACACTTGTAAGGCATATTTTCATCTTGTTAGAGTTCTTTCCTGGTTCTTCACATATACACTAGCACCTGTATCTCTACTGAAAATTGCCACATCCCTCCCCATCTGACCCCAGCCTCCCTCTCATTCCACCACCCCCCACCCCACCTCCTCCAGGGAGCCACTCAAGTCTTATACACCTGTCACTGTTCCTTTGTTTGGGACTGCTTCCTGCTCTAGGCAGAAAGCTCCATGAGGGCAGGGGTCGATTGGTGTCTCGTTGGTTCAGGGCTCTGTCTCTGGCACCCAGAGCTGAACCTGGCACAGAGTAAGGACTCAGTAGTTACCTGCTGGATGAATGAATCCTCGTGTTGGCCCCCAGCACTGCCTGTAATTGAGCATCAGTGATTGTTGTCCTCTGCCTTCCTCCTCCATCATTCTGCAATGGCTGGGAGGCCACTGCCCCCTCCATCTTGGGTCTGGATTTCAGCTCTTCCAATCTTGCCAAGGACCTCAAGTCTGCAAGTGCCCCTCTCTCTCTCTCCTATAACAGGAGTTTCTCTTGTTGTATTGAATGATCTCCTCTTCCATGCAAACTTGCCCTAATGTCACTCATCTTCTAAGGAAGAGTCACATATCCTTCCTGCTACTGCTATTTTTCTTGATTTCCTCCTCCCAGCCGACTATCTGTCTGAAAAGGGCTGTCTGGGCTTGCTGGCTCCACTGTCTTTCCTAAAGTAAAGTGAAAGTCACTCAGTCTTGTCTGACTCTTTGCAACTCCATGGACTATATAGTTCATGGAATTTTCCAGGCCAGGATACTGGAGTGGGTAGCATTTCCCTCTGCCAGTGGATCTTCCCAATCCAGGGCTCAAACTCAGGTCTCCTGCATTGCAGGCAGATTCCTTAACAGCTGAGCCACAGGGAAGCCCAAAATTATTGGAGTGGATAGCCTATCTCCTCTCCAAGGGGTCTTCCTGACCCAGGAATCAAGCTGGGGGTCTCCTGCATTGCAGGGAGACTCTTTACCAACTGAGCTACCAGGGAAGCCCTTTCTTCAGTTGAATTTCCAGAAGTGACCTGAGGGGCAGTGAGGCAGCAGTGAGCTAGTAGCAGGGCTAGCGGCAGTGGGGAAGTCCACAAGTACCTGGGGACAGCGAGTGAGGGAAGCAGCGGAGCAAGGGAGGCAGCACAAGGGCTCTGAAGAGGCCCTGGGGGCAGGTTCTAGTAGCCTCCTGTCTCTCTGGCTGTTCCCTCCCTGGCTCTTCCCCACCGTCTTGTCTATCTCCACTCACTGCCCAGGTACTCTGCCTCTTGACTTTAACAAGCACCTGTATGCTCAGTTCAGTTCAGCTCAGTTGTGTCCGAATCTTTGCAACCCCATGGACTGCAGCAGGCCCGGTTTTGCTATGCATCATCAATTCCCAGAGCTTACTTATGTCCATAGAGTTGGTGATGCCATCCAACCATCTCATCCTGTGCCACTTCATTCTCCTTTTGCCTTTATTCTTTCCCAGCATCAGGGTCTTTTCCAGTGAGTCAATTCTTTGCATCAGCTGGCCAAAGTATTGGAGCTTCAGCTTCAGCATCAGTCCTTCCAATGAATATTCAGGACTGATTTGCTTTAGAATGGACTGGTTGGATCTCCTTGCAGTCCAAGGGACTCTCAAGAGTTCTCCAACACCACAGTTCAGAAGCATCAATTCTTCAGTGCTCAGCTTTCTTTATAGTCCAACTCTCACACCTATACATGACTACTGGAAAAACCACAGGTTTCACTAGACAGACCTTTGTTGGCAAAGTAATGTCTCTGCTTTTTAATATGCTGTCTAGGTTGGTCATAGCTTTTCTTCTGAGGAGCAAGTGTCTTTTAACTTCATGGCTGCAGTCACCATCTGCAGTGATTTTGGAGCCCAAGAAAATAAAGTCTCTCACTGTTTCCATTGTTTCCCCATCTATTTGCCATGAAGTGATGGGCCTGGTTGCCATGATCTTAGTTTTCTGAATGTTGAGTTTTAAGCCAGCTTTTTCACTTTCCTCTTTCACTTTCATCAAAAGGCTCTTCAGTTCTTCTTTGCTTTCTGCCATAAGGGTGGTGTCATCTGAATATCTGAGGTTATTGATATTTATCCTGGCAATCTTGATTCTAGCTTGTGTTTCATCCAGCTTGGCATTTCACATGATATACTCTGCATATAGGAGAAGGCAATGGCACCCCACTCCAGTACTCTGCATATAAGTTAAATAAGCAGGGTGACAATATACATATAGCCTTGACGTACCCCTTTCCTGATTTGGAACCAGTCTATTGTTCCATGTCCAGTTCTAACACGTCTATTTGATTCTTGACCTGCATACAAATTTCTCAGGTGGGAGGTCAGGTGGTCTGGTATTCCCATCTCTTTAAGAATTTTCCACAGTTTGTGGTGATCTACACAGTCAAAGGCTTTGGTGTAGTCAATAAAGCAGAAGTAGATGTTTTTCTGGAACTCCATTGCTTTTTTGATGATCCAGCAGATATTGGCAATTTGATCTCTGGTTCCTCTGCCTTTTCTGAATCCAGCTTGAACATTTGGAAGTTCACAGTTCATATACTGTTGAAGCCTGGCTTGGAGAATTTTGAGCATTACTTTGCTAGCGTGTGAGATGAGTACAATTGTGCAGTAGTTTGAACATTCTTTGCATTGCCTTTCTTTGGGATTGGAGTGAAAACTGACCTTTTCCAGTCCTGCGGCCCCTGCTGCGTTTTCCAAATTTGCTGGCATATTAAGTGTAGCAGTTTAACAGCATCATCTTTTAGGATTTGAAATGGCTCAACTAGAATTCCATTACCTCCACTAGCTTGTTCATAGGGATGCTTCCTAAGACCCACTTGACTTCACACTCCAAGATGTCTGGCTCTAGATGAGTGATCACACCATCGTGGTTATCTGGGTCATGAATTTTTTTTTTTTTGTATAGTTCTTCTGTGTATTCTTGCCACCTTTTCTTAATATCTTCTGCTTCTGTTAGGTTCATACCATTTCTGTCCTTTATTGTGCTCATCTTTGCATGAAATGTTCCCTTGGTATCTCTAATTTTCTTGAAGAGATCTCCAGTCTTTCCCACTCTGTTGTTTTCCTCTATTTCTTTGCACTGATCACTGAAGAAGGCTTTCGTATCTCTCCTTGCTATTCTTTGGAACTCTGCATTCAGGTGGGTATATCTTTCCTTTTCTCCTTTGCGTTTCGCTTCTCTTCTTTTCTCAGCTATTTGTAAGGACTCCTCAGAGGCCTTTTTGTGTTTCTTTTCTTGGGGATGGTCTTGATCACTGCCTCCTATACAATGTCACGAAACTCCGTCCATAGATCTATCAGATCTAATCCCTTGACTCTATTTGTCACTTCCACTGTATAATCATAAGGGATTTGATTTAGATCATACCTGAATGGCCTGGTGGTTTTCCCTTCTTTCTTTAAGTATGAATTTGGCAATAAGGAGTTTGTGATCTGAGCCACAGTCAGCTCCCAGTCTTGTTTTTGCTGAGTGTATAGAGCTTCTCCATCTGTAGCTGCAAAGAGTATAATTAGTCTGATTTCAGTGTTGACATCTGGTGATGTCCATGTGTTGTCTTCTCTTGCGTTGTTGGAAGAGGGTGTTTGCTATGACCAGTGCATTCTTTTGACAAAACTCTATTACACTTTGCCCTGCTTTGTTTTGTACTCCAAGGCTAAATCTGCCTGTTACTCCAAGTATCTCTTGACTTCCTATCTTTGCATTCCAGTCTCTGGCAGAGTTGTGGGTTGGCAGTGGCCTGCTGCAGAGTCGGGGGCACTGATTGGGGCAGTACGTGCACCTGACCTTTTGTAGGAGGTCGCCATTATCTTCATTACCTCCACCATAGTTTGGCTTCCAAACAAGAGGGAGGGAATACAGCCCCACCTATCAACAGAAAATTGGATTAAAGATTTCCTGAGCATGGCCCTGCCCATCAGAACAAGACCCAGTTTCCCACTCAGTCTCTACCATCAGGAAACTTCCATAAGCCCCTTATTCTTTTACATCAGAGGGCAGACAGAATGAAAACCACAATCAAAGAAAACTAACCAATCTAATTACATAGACCGAAGCCTTGTCTAAGTCACTGAAACTATGATCCATGCTGTGTAGGGCCACCCAAGATGGTCGGGTCATGGTGGAGATTCCTGACAAAATGTGGTCCACTGGAGAAGGGAATGGCAAACCTCTTCAGTATTCTTGCCTTGAGAACCTCATGAACAGTATGAAAAGGCAAAAAGAAAGGACACTGAAAGGTGAACTCGTTGGGTCAGTAGGTGCCCGATATGCTACTGGAGAAGAGTAGAGAAATAACTCCAGAAAGAATGAAGAGACAGAGTCAACGCAAAAACAACATCCAGTTGTGGATGTGACTGGTGATGCTGTAAAGAGCAATATTGCATAGGAACCTGGAATGTTAGGTCCTTGAATCAAGGCAAATTGAAAGTGGTCAAACAGGAGATGGCAGGAGTGAACATTGACATTTTAGGAATCAGTAAACTAAAATGGACTGAAATGGGTGAATTTAACTCAGATGACCATTATATATATTACTATGGGAAAGAATCCCTTAGAAGAAATAGAGTAGCGCTCATAGTCAGTGAAAGAGTCTGAAATACAGTCCTTGGATGCGATCTCAAAAATGACAGGATGTATACCCATGGCAGATTCATGTCAATGTATGGCAAAACTAACACAATAAAATAAAATTAAAAAAAAAAGAAAAGAAAAGAATAGTATCAAAAAAAAAAAAATGAAAGGATGATCTCTATTTGTTTCCAAGGCAAACCATTCAGTATCACAGTAATCCAAGTCTATGCCCCAACTAGTGATGCTGAAGAAGCTGAAGTTGAATGGTTCTATGCCGACCTACAAGACCTTCTAGAACTAACACCTATACGCTAATGACTTTCAAATTCACCTCCTGCCTGGACTACTCCATTGAACCCCAGCCTCATGTATCCAACTGCCCACATGACACCTCCACTCAGAGTCATCCTTGACCCCTCTTTGTTTTACACCCCACATCCAATCCACCAGCAGATCCTGTTGCTTCTCCCTTTAAAATAATGTCTGACATCTTCCACCCCTGCCATTGCTCTCCCGCGATCCCATGTCACCTGACCAGCCCCCCTGGGTCCTGCCTGCCCTCTTACAGTTTACTCCCCCACCATAGTCAGCACATCCCTCACTCTCTACTCAGAAGCCCTGCAGCAGCATCCGAGTCCCATAGCACTCGCAAGGGTGCCCCTAAGAATTCTTGAGAGGGCAGTGAAGGCCAGAGGCTTCTTCTAGCTTGTCATTAATTAATTGCTTAATTGAATAATCCATTATTCATTCTTAATCATCCCCTGTATGGCTCCCCAGACCACACCAGTGCTGGGGACACAGAGGGGAACACAGTCCAGCCCCTGCCCTCATTATGACTCCCAGGACTAGATGGGAACTATCTTCAGAGGAAGGTGGGGAGGGGGAGACAGGGAAGAGGAGCAAGGGATGTCAAATGCTGCAGCTTTAAGACACACACACACACACAAGATGCTCTCAGGGGCAGGGTTAGGGTCAAGGCCCTTACAGGTTGCCTTACAGGGGCTGGCTTGGCTCTTCCTCCCTCCCTGGCTCCAGCTTCCTTGGAGCCCCTGCCTGTTGGGAGCAGACAGCCCAGCTTAGCCTGCTCTCCCCTGGCTGATGTCAGAATCTTCCCTGGCCTGGCGCCTTTCTTACTTCCCTGCTCCGACCCCAGCACTAATGTTTGTGCTGGAGACAGGGCAGAAGGTGGGGAAGAGGGGCTGGGATGGGAAGCACAGTCAGGCCCCATCTACCCCTTCAGCTCCCTTTCATGAATCCTAAAGGATACATGAAAGTCCAAAAGGGAGGTTAAGCCCAGGATTGGCACTTCAGTCACCAAAGAACAAGCTGAATTGATGCCTGTGGTAACAGAGGCACACGGAAGGCTGGCCTCTCCCTCAGGTCATGGGGTGATGCCCGTCCTCAGAGCTTACACCTGCCAGAGACAGATGTGGGTGCACGGGCAGTGGGCAGGCCCAGGCGGCTCTCTCCGATGGGCCCTTCCTCTCCTGTGTCAGAAACGCCAAGCTGCTTTCACAAAACCATCTTGCAGGAAAATTATTATCTACAGGCATTATGCAATTTTCCCATCAGAATTACAGGCAGTGTTTGAAAAGAAATAAAAAGAAATTGAATTTGAAGTGCTTCTGTGAAACCACATCACCTTCTTGTGGGTCTGTTAATGGGCTTCAGATACCTTCTCTGGCTTTGAAATAGCTGATCAGACAGTAGCTTGTGATGGCAGCAGCTTCTGGGGTGCAAGGTGGGCTCTCAGCACTTATAAACAGTCAGCCCCGGTCACTGGGGTGTCCATCGGAGGCAGACTCAGAGCCTTGAGGCTGACCGAGGGTCCTAAGGAGGCCCTATACCTTCCTCTTCCTTTTATTAGTGCCAGGTCTCTGGTTGGCACTCTCCACAGCTCACCTGGTGCCCACCAGCTCAGCGCCCATGTCCAGTGGTGTCACTTTACTAAGCTCTGGCTTCACACTGTGCCATGGAGTCCTGGGACTCAAAAAGACACCAGACACTTCCTCATCACAGCCTCTCATTCAAACAGCAAAGACTGGGACTTACCTAGTGGTCTAGAGGTTAAGACTTCTCTTCCAGTGCGGGGGATGTGGGTTTGATCCCTGGTTTGGGAGCTAAAATCCCACTTGTCTTGTGCCCCAGAAAAACCAAAACAAAACAGAAACAATATTGGAACAAAATCAATGAAGACTTTAAAAGTGGTCCACATTAAAAGAAAAAAAATCTTAAAAAAAAAAAACAAACAGCAAAGATTGACTGAGAATGCTCTAAACACTGATAGTACAGCAGTGAGTGAGTGGAACAGACAAAGCCTTTGCCCACAGAAAATGCCTATTCTAGTAGGGTAAGATCCATGATAAAAAGTAAGAAAGCCAAACGCATAGGATACTGTGTGTGTTAAGTTGCTTCAGTCTTGTCAGAATCTTTGCAACCGTATGGATTGTAGCCTGCCAGGCTCCTCTGTCCATGGGGATTCTCCAGGCAAGAATACTGGAGTGGGTTGCCATGCCCTCCTCTAGGGGATCTTAGTATACCAGATGGTGACAAATGCTATGGAGAAAAGACAGATAAAGTGAGAGCAGTGTTCCAGGTTGAGGAAGGGGCAGAGAATTGCTATTTTGAATAGTGTGGTCAGCAGAGGCCTCAATGAGAAGGTGACATTTGAGCAAAGACCTGGAGGAGGCAGAGGAAGGAGTGCCCTGGTATCTAAGAGGACATCTCCCCAGGCTCAGGGAACTGCAAGTGCTAAGTGTGCCTAGCATGTCTGAGGAGATGTGCAGGTGGCTGGAGCAAAGCGAGCAAGAGAGGGAGTAATAAAAGAGGAAGCTAGTGAGGTAACAGGGAGGCAGAGCAGGTTATGAGGGGCCATGGCCAAGGTCCCCATTTCCTGTGCAATGTGACGCCATTAGAGGATTTTGACCAGAGAAATGGCATGATGCAGTTATTACATGAAGAGCCTGGAGGAGGGTGAGGGAAGAGGCAGAGAGACCAGCCAGGAAGCAGTTGCAGCACATTTAATCCCAGCTAATGATGATGCCACGTGGCTTGGACCAAGATGGTGCCAGGGACACAGGGAGGTCCAGCCCCTGCTCCAACAATGGTGACACACAGTTGTTGGCTCAAAAATGCATTTTAGAAGTGCAGTTGACAGATGTGCTGAAGGATCGGACATGGAGTGAGAGAAGCATCACGGTTGATAAACTAGAAGGATGGCATTGCCATTTAATGCGATGTTTACAATGAGAGAAGCTAGATTTGGAGAGGAGGGCATATTTACTGGTGGCTCAGACAGAAAAGAATCTGCCTGCCATGCAGGAGACCTGGGTTTGCTGCCTGGGTGGGGAAGATCTCCTGGAGAAGGGAAAGGCTACCCACTCCAGTATTCTTGCCTAGAGAATCCCATGGACAGAGGAGCCTGGCTATTGTCCACCGGGTCGCAAAAGAGTTGGACACAACTAAGTGACTAAGCACACACACAGGTTTGAGGAGGGAAAGATCAGGAGCTTGGTTTCAGAGATACTGAATTTTGAGATCCCAATTCAACATCCAGATGAAAGTGTTAGGCAGTTGGTATACAAGCTGGAGTTCAGAGGCCGGGATGAGGTGAAGATGACAGTTTAGGAGTCATCAGTATATACATAACTCACTTTAAAGCATGGGACAAGAGAAATCGCTAAGGCAGTGTGGAGAGAAAACAGAAGAGCACCGAGAGCTTGAATCCAGGGAGACTTCAGTGTTTGGACAAAGATGAAGAGGGTCTGAGGCTTCTCAGGAGGCTGAGAAGGAATGAGGTGAGGAGAAAATGAAGAGGCAGCAGGTGTTAGACCAGAAAGTGTTTCAAGGCGGAGGGAGTGAGCACCTTTGTCAGATGGTCACGGAAGCTACAGGCTGGGCCCTGACCTTTGGCAGGGAGAGAGGTGAGTCTCACATACTTCCTGAGAGAAAGAGGGACCATTTGCCTGCCTTCCTCAGAGGACTACAGTGCAGCCCACAGGAGACCACGGGCAAACTGTAGAGCACCACTGAATGTGAGCTCTTTTTATTTATGACCCGCTAAACCCAGAACCTGTTGAAATGATGGGAGGACGTGTTAGGCACAATTGATTTTAAAGATGCTTCTGGCTCCATTATCGCCTCATAAAAAGGCTCATTTCCTGCTGCTCCTCAAGAGGACACTCACACAAGGATGAAAAAGTCCCCCTCAGAGGTGGAAGCCATCAGGACTGATGTTTTTTATGGATGGTTAGTGGAAATTCTGGGAAAGGGTAGAAGCAAATAATGGAACCAAACACTGCTCACTGGGTCTTTACGCAAGATGACAGAGGGAATCGGGTGACCCTGTGCCTCATCGCAAGGGCTCCGGGGAGAAAACTATCAATGGGGGGCAGCCACGGTCTCACTGAAAAGCAAGCAAAATGGGGAGGTGGGGGGCAGCAGTGAGAGGGAGCTGGAGAGGAGGAATCATGAGGGAAAGTGGAAAGAGCTTGAGCTTTGGAGTCAGGCACATCTGTATAGGAACCATGATTACTGGATGATCTTTACAAGCCACTTGACCTCCATGGGCCTCAGTTTCCTCATCTGCAGAAGGAAATGGTAGTGATTCCCGAAGGTTTTCCTAGGAAGCCAGCTGATAAATGGGGAGACGCCTTTAGGGTCATTGGCTTCCCTTCCCTTTAGTAGCAACAGTGTCTCTCCAACTCAAGGACCCTGTCCTCCCCCTTCTTTGTCAAAACCAGTTCTCAGGACAGCGTTAACGTGAACAGCATTGTGAAACTGAGAATCCTTCCTCCTCCTCCTCCTCCTCCTCCTCCACCCCGACCCAGGAGGCTGCAATTTTCAGAATTCAGAGTAGGCTAGGACAGCAGGAGCACAGTGGGGGTGAGGGGGAGGACAGTGGGGAGGCAAGAGGCAGGTGTGGGGTCTCTTTCAACAGAGCCTCACCCTCCTGCCCCCTCCACCTGGGCTCACAGGCTGACAAACATGGTCTCCAGAGTCAGGCTGAGGTTTGAACTCTAGACCTGCCATTGACTAACTGTGTACCATTTAATTTGGCCAAAGATATGTGTTTCTGAGGATTAAAAAGTATATACCTTCCTTGCAGGTGTGTTCTAAGAATTTAATGAGATACTGCGTGCTAAGTTGCTTCAGTCATGGCTGACTCTTTGTGACCCCATAGACAGTAGCCTGCCGGGCTCCTCTGTCAGTGAGATTCTCCAGGCATGAATACTGGACTGGGTTGCCATTTCCTTCTCCAGGGAACGGGATACTAGATGTCAGGTAATTAGCAAGGTGCCTAGCACCTAGAAACTAGATTACTGTGGTCATTGTTGTTTCTCCTTGTTTCGGTTCCTTCTCCTCTGTGATCATGGATTGCATCCCATTTCTCTTCTTGCTGATCTAGGGCAGGACCTGCGATGGTGAGGAAGTTTAGCCTCAGTGCTGCCCGGAGCATAGAGGGCCTTAGAGTGAAGATGCAGGTTGTAGTTCAGGACTGGGAGACAAAAACGAAAGATAGGAGCCAGGAAGGTATAGGAACAGAGAGGAGGTGCAGAGTGAGGCAGGGCGGAGGGGACAGCCTTGCCTGTTACTGTGAGCACGGCTGAGATGACCTAGCTTTCCTGCCTCCGGAGCTGTCTGGAGGGCATGGAAGGTCAGTGCGGGGTTAGGTTTGTTCAGGCCACCTGCCCTGGCCCCCCAGACTCATGTTCTGCCTCTCTGCTCTGCTCAGACTTGACATTTCTTGACATCCATGTGATTTCTGCCTCTGACCTGTCCCAGACCTGTTTCCACACGGCACAAACCCTGCTTTCTTAAAACCTGACCTCAGCCCCTGGCCTGATTTAGGCTGTGTGACTCCCACTTGGTTCATGCAGATGGAAGTGTGAGTACAGCTGTAAGACCATCACAATATGTTTACAAAAGCAAAATGAAAGGACGCGTCCCTGTGAAGGTGGACCTGAGGACCCTGTCCTTTCCTGGAGGACTGTTATTTTAATTGACATAGTTCTGGGAAAGTGCTAACATCATGCAGATGAGGTGTGAACTGTGAGTGCCCTGAAATACTTTGTTTGAAAACGGTCCTGTGGAAGATGGATAAGGGCTATAAGGATTCTTGAAAGATCCTTTCTGGGCCTTAGAGATTTGTTAAAGGAGTTTTTCATTTAAGTCTGAAGTTTGGATTGCTTGCGCTGTATTTAGGTCCCTCAATCTTCAGAATGTAAAATACCTGGTGCCCCAAAGCCCCCAGCCAAGGCTTACCCCGCTATATGAACCTTTAAATAAGGGGACATTCTCCTGAGGCTCCATGGCTTTGCAGCTGTCACTGGGTACTCCATTCTCTGTACTCAGGTGGTACAAATCGATTCTAATACCAGCTTGGCCTAAATGTAAATAAGAATAGGGACTTACCTGTGGTCCAGTGGCTAAGACTTCTCACTACCAGTGCAGGGGACCCAAGTTTGTTCCCTGATCGAGGAACTAGATCCTGCATGTTGCAACTAAGACCCAGTGCAGCCAAGTAAACAAAAATAAATATTTTTTAACTAAATAAAAAAAGAATAGTAACTAGTATTGATACTAATACAGGCACAGGATTAGCACATTACTTGAATTATGTCATTTTGTCCCCCTAACAACACTATGCGGTAGATACACTTTTTAACTCAACATTTCAGAGATGAGAAAGGTAAAGGAAGTCAGAGTCTCACCTAAAGGACACAGAGCTAGTCACGGTGCAGTCAGGGTTTGAATTCAGGTATAATAACTAGGGCTTATGTTCGCAACCATGCTACTTTCCTGCCTGCTGGATTAGTAAAGATGAAAAAGATTGATAGTATCCAGTGTGCCCAAAGCTGTAAAAACATTGGAACACACACATTCTTGAAGAAGTATCAGTTGATATAGACATTTGGAGGACAGCTTGGTAGGGGCCACCAAAATTGTCAGTTTGCTTTATTGTTTGATCATTCTTGGAAATTTATGACACAGGAACTTATAAATGAAGAAATACATTCACAAGGGTTCAGTAGAGCATCATTTATAGAAAAAAATATCCACCAATAATGCCAGTTAAATAAGAGAACATCCATGCTATAGAATTCTACCCATACATCCAAAAAAAAAAAAAAAAATGGTGTGGCTTTGCTTTTTCACCAATTTACTAAGTATCCACAGCACTTGGATTTGGCCATGAACAGGCCAGACTCTCTCTAATCCTGAAGAGCTTTGGTTCTACTTTACAAAAAATATTTAAGGACTTCCCTGGTGGCCCAGTGGCTAAGACTCTGCACTCCCGATGCAGGGAACCCAGGTTCGATCCCTGGTCAGGGAAATAGATCTCATATGCCACAACTAAGACCAGGGGCAGCAAAATAAATAAATGAAATAAATGTTTTTTTTTAAAAAAAGAAATAAAAATATTTAGTTTCTCAAATACATTTTTCCAGACAGTTCCTGTGCTCTTATCTCATTGGATAACACGAACAATCATGCAGATGGTATGTAACCATAAAATGAAACAATTGACAGGAAGAAGCTGTTCTAAGGCCTGCACACATGGACAACCATCCTTGGAGCCTCCATGGCTCTAAAAGATACAGATGGAATGCCAGTACCATAAATAAACACTAACGGAGATCCTCAACAATTTCTGAGTTATATACTACAAAGGCAAAAATCAGTATGTCATTAGTTGCAACTTGACAACCCTAGGTTTCATTGTAATACAAGGTATATCTGCAGGGCCAGCCAGCTAACCTAGCGGCCACTTGACTCCATCCACATTGATTTTTTTTAAATTTTTATTTCTCTGGTTGCACTGGGTCTTCCTCACTGCATGTGGGCTTTCTCTAGTTGTGGTGAGCGAGGGCTGCTCATCGTTGCCGTGCTTCTCACAGCAGTGGCTTCTCGTTGCAGAGCACAGGCTATAGGCGTGAGGGCTTCAGCTGTGGTAGCTTGTGGCCCTAGAACACACAGGCTCTAGTAGTTGGAGAGCATGGGCTTAGTTGCTCCGCAGCATGTGGGATCTTCCCAGACCAGGGATCAAACCCAAGTCCCCTGTACTGGCAGGCAGATTCTTATCCACTGCACCACCAGGAAAGTTCCTGCTTTTTTTAGTAAAGTGTTTCTTCAAGGGCAAAAGGACTGTCATCAGACAGTATCTCATGACTTGGATCTCACGCTTGGATCTCTTTTTTCTTAGTCTTGACCTGGCTTACCCTAATTTGAGGATCTCGAACACTCTCAAAATCAACAAAAGGAAGGCTCTGATGCCATAGGTACCAACAAGGAAAGTTTTTCATGATATGATAGTAAGGGGGAAAATATAAAAATCATGGTGCGAAATGAGATTTCAGTATGATGCAGTTTTTGTGAAAGGTTGTATCTAATGTTCATGCACACACACGCACATTGTACCTAAGTATAGTAAAAGATCTTGGATGATATGTACCACACTGTAACATTCTGGAGAGGGAGGTAGCAGAAGGCAGGATAGATGCTAGAATGGAGTGCCCAGCATTTACACTGCACTTCTGTGATGCTAAATTTTCCCACAGAAAGCATGTATTATTCTGAAATTAAAAATCAAAGAAACCAGATGATGCAGGCCACGTAGGCAAAACTTGGGAATTAAGAAATCACTGTGGATTTGGCAGCAGGTAGAGAACATGGTCAGGGTGCCCGTGGTTGCTGGGTTGGTGCGGAGACTCCTTGAGCAGGTCTCTGGTCTCCTTTGGACCACACCGGCCACCCTGCAGGTGACAGTTCATGAGGCTATAAATCAAGGTATGGAGGAGGAGATAGAAAGAGCTGGGAAGGTATTTCTACTTGGGGAAGAAGTTGCCCTGTACGGTGGGGTTAGTTGAGGCCTGTGGAAAAAATTTGGAGGTAAGAGGTTCATAGATACTCCCATATCAGAGTTGGGTTTTGCTGGAATTGCTGTAGGTGCAGATCTGGCTGGGTTAAGGCCCATTTGTGAATTTATGCCCTTCAATTTCCCTATGAAAGCCATTTACCAGGTTGTAAACTCAGCTACCAAGACCTATTACACGTCAGGAGGCCTTCAGCCAGTGCCCTTAGTCTTCAGGGAGCCCAGTGGCACCCCAGCAGGCGTAGCTGCCCAATACCCACAGTGCTTTGCTGCCTGGTGTGGGCACTTCCCAGGCTTAAAGGTGGTCAGTCCTTGGAATTTTGAGGATGCCAGAGGACTTATTAAATATGCCATTCAGGATAAGTCCAGTGGTGGTGCTGGAGGTGAATTGATATAGAAAGTTCCTTTTGAACTTCCCCAGAAGCTCAATCAAAAGATTATCTGATCCCTATAGGAAAAGCCACACTAGAAAGGCAAGGTACACATGCAACCATAGCTTCTCATTCAAGACCTGCCAGCCACTGCTTAGAAGCTCAACAGTGCTGTCTAAAGAGGGACTTGAATATGAGCTGATAAATTTGCAAACCATCAGACCAATGGACATAGAAACCAGTGTCAGGAAGACCAGTCACCTTGTTATTGTGGAAGGAGGCTGGTCACAGTTGGCAGTGGGAGCTGAGATCTGTGCCAGGGTGATGGAGGGGCCTGTGTTCAATTTCCTGGAGGCTCCTTCAGTTTGTGTAAACACCACTGATGTCCCTGTGCCTTACGCAGATTCTAGAAGACAACTCTATACCTCAGGTGAAAGACTTCATATTTGCAATAAAGAAAACACTAAATATCTAGTTTGGACTTGAATTTCAGGTCATTGGGATTTACTTAAAAAACTTGCTGACACTTCATCTGGACTGTCCTGTAAGACCTTCTGATTTGTAAAATTATCTCTAAAAGCAACAACAGATGTTTTTGTACTGGAAAGAAGTTTAAATGTGTTTGTGGAAAAGCTCTCCACTCTCCTGCCTAAGCTCCACACTCTTTTGGTCTGCTACAAGCAGCCAAGTTCTCTGAATAAGCTTCACATACAATTTTACCCTCTCCCTAGAAGGACAGGGTTTAAATGTGGCAGAGTCCTGATGAAAGATATATCCAAAAGAGGATAGCTTAAATGTAAAAATAAAAGCATACAATCTACATTTACTGTTAGACTGTTTTGATGAGGAGAAAAGGAATTCCTACTTTTAAAAGAAAAAGGAAGTCAGCATAGAAGTTATAGGGAGCTGTTGCAGGGTTTAGGCAGGCAGTCTGGGGAAAAGTAAGAAGATGCTGGCGCTGGGGCATCCAGTGAGGAGACGGTGGAGATGCTAAGACTGTGAACACAGTGGATCTTGGAGCCTGGCAGCTGTGAGGGGGTGAGAGGTGGAGAGATGCAGGCAGCTGGGGGATGAGCTCAGCGGGGCTGCTGGAGAAACAGCCGTATTCTAGGGGCAGCTGAAGAACTCAGGCCTGTGTGAGACACAGGCACACAGGAAACCCCGATCACGGGGTCCAGCTCGGGCCTTCAGGAGACAGGTCACCTCTCACACGTGACTTCACGGGGGGCAGTTTCCCTTGGTCACTCAGCGGGTGTGTCTTAGGAGTGAGTGAGGGATACAGTGTCAACAAATAAAACAATCTCCCAGGAGAAGTGTCAAACGCTCTGTTGGAACTTGGAGATGCTCTCCCTGCAGACCTGTGAGTGTGGCGGTGTTTATATATCCACATAATGTTTCTTCTGACCAGAAGGGAGGACCCTCCCCGCCTAGGGAAGCTGAAGCTCAGAGCAGGCTTCGAGCTTCTGAGGAAAGAGGGGGTACCCTGGGGGCCTCACCCACCCAGTGGGTGCCCAGTCCAAGCTGAGTTACTGTCCCCTCTGAGGCTTCTCCCTGCCCCCCCACCCCTTCCCTGGCTGTGGACTAGGTGCTCCAAACCAGAGGCTCTTTATACCTGAGCCTGGAGGCACCTCTGACCTCCTCATTGTATACAGTTCCCTCGGGGCTGTGGGATTTTCTGGGCAAGGTACCCACCAATGAAGGAGAAGTTCACCAATTCATTCCAAATACGTGCTAGGTACCTACTGCCAGGAACAACTCCAAGGACTGGGGCAGAGCTGTGGGCCAGTGCAGCCAGTCTCCGCCCTCCTGAAACTCAGAGACTGTTCAGCATCAAAGCTCTTCCTGCCCCTGCTGGTGACATCCTGGGCTTTTCTGTGCAGCGTAGACAGTGCTGTCTGAGCACTGCTGGGCCCTGGCTGGGGCAGGGGAAGGCAGGCTCTGGGATCAGCTGAATCTGCTCTGGGAAAAACCCCACCAGAGCTGAACTTGTGCACCTATGGAAGCTTGCACCTTGAAAAGCATATGGAAACCCTCAGCCCCAATGTGTTATTGAAAATAAAAACCCAGATCAACCTCGAAGTGAAGCTAAGCAAGACTAACAACATTTTGATTTTTCTCCCCCACATTGGTGATTAAGGCTTTCCTTCCCAATGTTAATTACCAGATTCTTCCTCAAAAACTTCTCTTAGGTTCTCAAGCTTTAAGGGTGCCCTACACACTGCCCAAAGCAAAATAGAGCAGGATAACATGAGTGGCCCAGGAGCGTGGGGCTTAGGCCTCTCTTTAGCCTCCTTGTCCAAAGGAGTCTGATCCGGTGTGTATAGTCTCAGCAGCAGGAGAGGTCGTGGGGGTGACACTCCTCGGGGTTAGGTGTGTCTGGAGCAGACCGTAGTCAGCGTCTGGACCCAGAGAGCATGAACTGCCCGCCAGTCCCGACACAGTGTGGAGGTCTGGCCATCTCAGGTGGAGGGCAGGTCAGAGCCTGGCTCCTGTGGGGAACGGTCTGAGATGGAAACAGTGTGGCTCAGGGGGCCCGCAGGTGTTCAGCACACACCAGGTACCCTGGACACAGCCCCCCCCTCACAGGACTGCCAAGACTCCAGGGTGCCCCCACCCTGGGGCAGGCTGTCTCCATACCTGGGTAGGTAGAGCCTCCGCAGCAGGTGAGGGTGTGGGGTGGACAACGTCCCCATGTCAAAGCTGTCTTGTTCCCTGAGCCCAGCTCTCCTCACTAAATACCTGTGGTCCTTTTTTTACAGAGCGACGAGGTCCTTACCGTCATCAAAGCCAAAGCTCAGTGGCCAGCCTGGCAGCCTCTCAACGTGTAAGTAGCAACAGAGCCCTGTGCAGCCCAGGTCCTGGCCTTGTCCTTGGAGCTGCCCACCTCCTGGCCACCACATGCCAGTCATATCGTACAAGTCAGTGCTGCCTCTTAAGTGAGGTGTGCTGCCCACTGCCCATGGGTAGAGTTTCAAGTATTTCCACTCCTTGAGGAATGTGGGCTTGGTATCTGTGTCCCCCATGGCTTTCACACCACAGAGTACCCAGACTTTGGAGGTGTTAAGAACATGGTTAACTGTAAGACATCAGGGGGAGAATTCTGCACTGAGATATAAAATGGAGGGTCACCAAGGTGTGGGAAACAATCAAGAAATCAACACCAAGGACATGGATGACAGAGAGAGCCAGAGAATGAGAGTAAAGGGCTTGGAACGGAGTCCCAAGGGAGCTCTAACATTTAATGCTGAGGAGGACTTGCCTGCAAAGGAAGCAAAAACAGAGTAGCAAAGAGATTAGGGAATGAAGCTCGGTATCAGGGAAACCAAGGAAAGAACGCATTCAAGGAGAGAGTGGGGAATTCCCCGGTAGTCCAGTGGTTAGGACTGTACGTTTTCACTCCCAAGGGCGAGGGTTCATCCTCTGGTTGGGAAACTAAGATCCTGCAAGCCTTGCAGTGTGGCCAAGCAAATAAAAGGGGGCGGGGGGGTGGGTGGAGAGAAAGAGTGACCAGCTGTGTCCAGGGTAGCTAAGAGATCAAGGAAGGTTGGAGCTGCACAGTGCCCATTGGATTTGTCAACATCATCAGTGACCTTTACTGGGAATCCTTTCTGCTGAGTAATGGGGAGAGGGGACACAGCCTGGAACAGGGTGAAATGTGAACAGAAGGTGAGGTGATGGAATCAGTGAGTGCAGACAACTCTTCCGTGAAGTTTGCTGTGAAAGAAGAGAGACTAGGCAGGAGGTCCAAGAGGATGAAAGAATCAATGGAGCTTCTTTTTTTTAAGATGGGGGAGACTAACTGAAAATTTGAAAAAAATATTTGGGGGTACCTTCTCACCCTTCACCCATCCCTCCTGAGACTCCCTGAAACCCTAGTGAAACAGGATTGATCCATGGCAAACACTGATTTCCCAAACTCCCAAAGCCTCTGCCCTCGGTGCTACCAGCTTGTTAAGGGAAAGGAATTTTCCTTTGGTTTTCCCATACCCCAGTCTCCCCTTTCCTCTTCCAAATCTCATTAGGAAGTCAAATTAGGAAGCCTACATGCAGCCAAGTTTTGCTTTGCAGAAACAGCCCTGCCCCTCCTTGTGAGCCTGCTCGATTGAGGTTAATGGGATTCCAGCCTCCCTCAGGCCAGTGGAAAGCCAGGGTGACCTACTTTGTGAGGTCCTGCCCGGCGAAACTGACTTGTTTTTCAATGATCTTCATCTTTCTCCCCAGGACCACTTCTCAAAGGACAGCCATGAATGAACAAATTAGCTGCTGACTTGTTTAGCTCAATAAATCAAGCTGCAGCGCCAACAGCCCAGAGCTCAGGTAGAGACAGGAAAGACAAATTCTGAGCAAAACGCACATCCTTCACAAGTTCCTCCAGTGCCGGAGTAGAAAATGCCCAGCTTTCCTACAAATGAAAGCTGAATTTTCACCACCCAGTTCCTCCAGTTTAATCTGTTAGGAATTACTGACTCTTTTAAAAATAGTTTTCATTCCCTTTCTTATAATGTATCCTGTAAATCATCCCCTTAATTATTCCCAGCCATTCTGTTTAATTAACATGTGTTTAGACAGATCTGTTTGTGAGAAAAATGAGAGGTTAAATAGAGAAGTGGTGATCACCCTTTCCAAAAATCATGCCTCTGGGGGGTCTGTGCCCCCTTAGTCATTTCTGTCATGGTTCGCAGGGGGCCAGAAACATCTTTCTCTCAAAGCAGGGCTGGAAGTTTCAGAGCCCTCCAGTCTCCCGGAGAACCTGCCCAGGTCCATTGTTTCCTCCGGATTGTAAAAACAAAAGACTGGCTTTGAACCTGAGAAGCCAACAGTAGATCTAAATGGGCCAGATGGACCTGGAGCCCTAGATGCCTCCAGGTTATAAACAGTTTTCCTAGGTAGAAACCTCACTGAAACTTTTCTCCATCCACACAGAACTTCAACTTAGTGAATGACTCTGGCGCCACCTAGTGTCAAGATTGAGTCTCTGCAACTTTGAAAACTATATTGGAGATTATTAGAAATGAAGAGAAGGGACAAAATGCGACTTGAGTCTCACTGATTGTTGTTGTTCAGCCGCTAAGTCTAGTCCGACTCTTTGTGACCCCATGGACTGCAGCACTCCAGGACCTCTGTCCTTCACTGTCCCCTGGAGTTTGTTCAAATTCATGTCCATTGAGTTAGTGATGCTATCTCATCCTCGGCCGCTCTGTTCTCCTTTTGCCTTCAATCTTTCCTAGCATCCTGGTTTTTTCCAGTAAGTCAGCTCTTTGCATCAGGTGGCCAAGTATCGAAGCTTCAGCTTCAGCAACAATCCTTCCAATGAATATTCAAGGTTGATTTCCCTTAGGATTGACTGGTTTGATCTCCTTGCTGTCCAAGGGACTCTCAAGAGTCTTCTCCAGCATCACAGTTCAAAAGCATCAATTCTTTGGCAAGAGTCTAATTGGTACAAATCTGTAACTTAGATTGGTATAGTACTTCTAGATTGGTATAGAAAGACCATAACAATCCTTAATTGCCTCTTTTCTTTCGTCGTGTTTTTCAAAGTTTTGTTTAGAAAAGCTGAATGAGAAGGAAATCTGCATTTACCAAGTCATAGTACAATGCCAGTCATGATGATAAGCAGTTTCCTCACTAAAAGCTCTGGAGTGGGTCTGAGGATGCTCCCATTTTTCAGATTAGTAACTGCAAAAAGAGGTGAAATCAAAGCTGCTGCCACATCCAGCAGTTTCTTCCAGTCTCCTTTGTTCTCCCCCACACCACGCTGCCTCTCTGAATGTAAAAAGACAAAACATATCTCCATGCTTTCATTTTGTTTTAATTTTTCTGGTATGAATTATCCGTTTATAACTTTCCTTTACCTATTACAATCATCAGGATTTGTTCTTACAGATTTAGATTAGCTCTGTACATACTATGCTCATGCTTAGTGGCTCAGTCCTATCCGGCTCTTTGAGACCCCATGGACTGTAGCCCGCCAGGCTCTTCTGTCTGTGGAATTCTCCAGGTAAGAATACTGGAGTGGGTTGCCATTCCCTTCTCCAGGGGATCTTCCCAACCCAGAGATCAAACCCACATCTCCTGCATTGGCAGGCAGATTCTTTACCACTGCACCACCTGGGAAGTCTATACATACTATAGATATTAATATTTGTCAGTCACACTAGAGGGAGACATTTTTTGCCAGCACATCATTCTTCAGTTCTATTTCAACACTGTTGTTTCCATTATGTTTTTAGTTAGTATATTATTCAATTAGTTACTTTTGTGATTGCTTTTATAGTTCCAAAGCTGAAAAAATTAATGTTTCTCTAACAGATCAGAACACTTGACTTCTTTCCTATGATCTGGTTGTTTCCTACTTAACCCTGAGTTTTTGCTGTTTGAGGGAATTTGATGTGTGTGATATTATATGCGAATCCTATATATCTTTAAACTGCAGTTAAGTTGTCCCAACCCCATTTGCTGCACGATATTTCCTCTCCCTCAGTTGTGTATGAGTCCTTATCTAAAGTTTCTGGAATCTTTACTCTGGGCCACTGATTCATATTTCTGTTTTTATATTTAGATTTCATTTACTTATTTTTCACTGAGCTATGTCTTTGTCGCTGCATGCAGTCTTTCTCTGTTCGCAGTGTGCAGGCTTCTCACTGTGGTGGCTTCTCTTGTTATGGAGAACAGGCTCTAGGGTCCACGGGCTCTGTAGTTGTGGCAAACAGGCATGAGGAATCTTCCCGGACTAGAGATCGAACTTGTGCCCCTTACACTGGCAGGGAGATTCTTAACCACTGGACCACCAGGGAAGTCTTTCTTATCCTGAATATTACACCATTTTGATTATCATGCTTTATAATATATTCTGATACATAGTATGGCCAGGACAATGGTCTTTGCCAGAAAAGTGATAAAAATTTAAATCCCAGATAGAAAAATAACATTAAATTAACAAAACACTATGTATGGGAAGACATGGAATATAAGAAAAAATAAGAATTTTTATTATGAATTAAAGAATTCCAATCATATCTAGCATTTCCTAAAGAAAACTCACATATATTTTTATCATTTCATTATTTTAAACAGCATTTTTAATTATAAAAGTAATGTATACTTTGAGGTGATTTTAAAATTATATCTGAAGGCCAAAGCAAGTGCAAGAGCTCTATATTCACTTCCTAGATTAACTCATTTATTTCAAAAAACATTTGAGGAGAACCTACTGCATGCCAGGTTCTGGATGAGGCACTGGGATATAGCTGTAAACAGGACAAAAATGGTTCTTACTCTTTTGGAACCTAACAGGACAGATAGAAATTAAAGAAGAAACTCCAAGGAAAGAGTGAGTTCAACATGCTCTGGGAAGGTACACCAGGGGTCCTAAGTAATTCGAGATGAGACAGGAAACATTTCCTTCAGAGCATGTCAGGTAAGCAGGATGTAACTGAAGATGTTAGAAAACTGTTCCCAGACTTTTAGACATTCAAATTCACCATATTACTCAATTACCGTATTACTGGGTGTTTCGTGCAGGGATTGGTTGCCCCAGAACTTCCTGTCCCTGGAAACTTACCACAGTCTGGAGGATATCTCACTCGGGTTACAGATCTGGCCAAAATGCACTAGCAGAAAGTGATTTGTAAACACCTTGCACAACACAGGAAGTTCTCAGATGGCTGCATCCTTTAGTTGGGCAGAGTACCAGGGTGGTGTGTCGGGTGAGGTTTGGTTTGTGTTGGTTTCTCCAGCTCTGGATTTCTGGGCAGAGCTGTTTTGGTCCTCTTGGGCTGTCATGATGTAGCTTCGTCCATGGGGTACAGGATATGAAAGACTCGCCTGACCCACAAGCACATGCTCAGGGACATAGGAAGGTAACAGGTGTAGTGGTCGGTTGCTGTGAAAATGGAAGAGGAGCCTTCCTCCGAGGCACTGCTGGACTCCCAAGGGGTCGAGATCCAAGCAGTCCCACTCCGCCCACATGCTCATGCTCTTTGCCAGGCAGACCCCAGGCCGTGTGCTGTTAATCCCTAAGTGAGCAATACCATAGCTCCCCAGACTGCAATTCTTATAGAAACCAAGTCTTTAAAGGAGCTGCTCAAAGCAGTGACCTACATGCCAGAAAATGCACGCATGGGAAAAGGAAATGAGGTCCCACAAATTGTGCCTAACTAAATAGCAGACTATGTAAGTGGGGCTTCGGCAGTCTATAAAGGCTTCCTAACACAGCATCTCCTTTGAGCCTCACAGCATCACAGCAGGTGGGTAATGTCACAGGAGGAAACTGAAGCTGGAAGTGTGAGTAAACCTAGTAAGTAGTGGAGCTCGTCATCACACATCCACTTGTTCAGCTGGCCCACTGGACACCTGGTACTGGGATTCCTGCCCTCAAGGGGCTCCTAGCCTACTGGGGGCGAGCAAACAGTGAGGAAGAGGTTACAACCAAAGGGTACAGCTGAGACCCACTCAGACTGTGTGGAAATACAGACCAAGGGTACCAGCCTCAGTGCAGGGGATCAGAACAGCTCCTGGATGAGGTGACTCAGAACCTCAGGCTTGGAAGATGAGTAGACCGGTGAGTCTCAAATTTGAGGCATAACAGAACCATTGAGAGGATTATTAAAGCAAAACGCTGGGTCCTACCCTCCCCTCGCCCCAGAGTCTCTAAGGAAAGCTGGGGTGAGGCCCAGTTATTTGCATTCCCAACAAGTTCCAGCACCAACGCTGCTGGTCCCAGACCACGCTCTGAGGACCACTGAAGAAGAGCTTTCCCAGCAGAGGCCAGTGCACGTGGGACCCGCTGCCAAAGCCAGGCTCAGGCCAGGCTCTTCCTCCACTCGGGTGCCTCCCCTCAACCTAGACTGGCATCAGGCTAAAGTGTGAAGTGCATTCAGGAAGGCCTCCCTCTCCTGGCCTCTATTTTCTGATCTCCATCTGACCCTTCAATGCTGCTTCACTCAGTAATAGTAACATTTTGTCAGGTGCCAGGCACTGGGCTAGGGACCAGATGTGAGTTCTCATTAAACACAATAACCCTTTGGGGTAGATGTTAGGGGGAATCCCCATTTTGTAGATTGGGACACTGAGGCACAGAAAGCCTTGGTCATTTCAAGGATACACAGCTCCAAGAGGCTGTGTAGGGTGTGCACCCAGGTTTCCTGCCTTCTCTGCTCATTGTCTGACCCCATCCGGCTTGTCCAAGGGACCCAGTTCCACTAAGCCCAGCCAGGCCTGGCGTCATCACATTCAGGGTACAGGTGAGAGCAGCCAGAAACAGCTGGTCCCAAACAGAGCAGCACAGGGATGCCCCAAAGAGCTGCCAGCCGGACTGAATAGATGAGCTAGCTGGTCCCCAGCCAAGGATTCCCCATGATCAGCAGTCTGGGAGGCAGGAGAGAGTCAAGCAGAGCTGCCTTCACACCATGGCCTCACCAGCTGCGTCTCTGAGCTCATTAACTTCTGTATGCTTTCTTTCTTTACTACAAAATGAGAAAATAAATTCCAACCCCACAGGAGTGTCATGAAGGGAAAATAAAGTAGCGTAGCTGTGCCACCAAGTGTGCACTGAGTGAGCACAGCTCTCCCACCATGCTTCTTGGTCTCCTCCAGCTCTGGACACTCCTAGGACCCCTTCTTGGGAATATGAAGGGATGATGGTTGAAGAACTGCCTCTCATGGCTTGGGGGTCGTCAGCCAAAGGCCTTTGACTCTATAGCTGGGTCCTTGCTCACCTACTGGAGGGAACGGCCTGGGGACCAGCTGTGAGGCAATAGGTGAGCTCTCATGCCAGGGCAGTGCCCTGCTCTAAGCAGCCTCTGGAGGGCAATGAGGCAGCAGGCTGGGGAGATGCCCCCTGATGGCACAATGTAGCTCTAGAGAGTGAAAGTGGAGGGAACTTAGAAATCGATGATGAAAAGAACACGGACCTCGAACTGAGACTGACTTGGGTTATAGCCTCCGTTCTGCCACTTTGCAACTTTGGACAGGTCACGCAACAAAACCCTCTGAACCTCAGCTTTCCCATCCATAGGTTGGAGTCAGTAATCCTTCCCCCAGGTCTGCTCTGAGGCACCACTAAGAATGTGTAAGGAAAGGCTTGGGGCATCATCATGTAGTTTTTATCTATCATGTTCATCTCACATCCAGTGCAGCTGGGTGCACATGCAGCTTATAGAATTTGTTCATTCATTTATTCAGAAACATTGGTTGAGCATCTAGTCTGTGCCAGGCACTGGAAATAAAGCCATGAGGAAGGCAAACAGAATCCCTGCTTTCCCAGAGCTTACATTCCAGAAGGGAATGACCGTCAATAAACAGTTAAGCAAATGAGAAAATAAAATAGTTACGTGCCAAAGACACATTAAAACTGGATGGGGGGTAGCATATGTTTCCCTCCATGTGTGGCCAATGGATGGGCTCACAGAGAGAAACCAGCAATGGCCAAAGATGGAAACCAAGAATCCCCCTTCTCTCTCTTCCTCTCGTCCTTTAGCCATTATCTGCCCAGATGTCCCTCAGAAGATGCACCCCAAGGGCCCCAGAGGTAATGGTCTCCGTATTTGTTTCCAGGAGAGCAGCACCCTCGGCTGAATTTTCAGTGGACAGGACGCGCCACTTGATGTCCTTCCTGACCATGATGGGCCCCAGCCCCGACTGGAACGTGGGCCTGTCTGCAGAGGATCTGTGCACCAAAGAGTGTGGCTGGGTCCAGAAGGTGGTGCAGGACCTGATTCCCTGGGATGCGGGCACCGACAGCGGGGTGACCTATGAGGTGTGTGTGTGCCTGGAGTGGTGAATGACAGACCTTCCCGAGTACCTGCTCCTTGCCCGGCCCTTTCTGGGGCCCTGGCCTCAGAGGTGAGGCTGGCTCAGGCTCTGAGCCAGATGAAATGACAGTCCAGCAGGGGGGCCCAGTAGAGTCCCATCATCATGTACTCATAAGCTGTGTGACTCAGGCTCTGGGAAGTACCTGTCCAGATGGTCAGGAGAGCACAGGGAGGGGGTCTGCTAAAGAGAAGTTCAGAGATAAGTGAAGGAACGGCAGCCAAAACGTACAGAGGCTGAGAGAAAGAAGGGGGAACAAAGGAAGATGATGTTCATTAAACTGGACCAGATTCCCAAGTCTTCTAAACAGCCTGGCTAAGGAGTTTGGATTCTCCCATGAATGTCAATATTTTTCAGATACAGCCAGCACACCAACTGTATCAAAATCTGGAGCCATCAGAATACTAGGGGTAGAACAATCTAGAACAGATGTTGGTAAACTGGTTTGGAGCCAAACCTGGAGCTTCAGAATCCAGCCTCACACATCTCGATCCCATGGTGTCTGGGGTTGCTTTCTCACTACAACAGCTGAGCTGACTCACTGCAACAGACACAGCATGGCCCAAGAAGCCTAAAATATTTACCACCTGACTCTCTGCAGACAAACATTCACCAATGCCTGGTCTAGTAGGAAGAACTCTGGATTCAGGCCAACCTGGTTCAGCTATTTCCTAGCTGGAAATGGCTCTCTGAAACTTGGCATCTTCATCTGGGATTAATCCTACTGTGTACATGGGAGAATTTGAAAGTATAGGTCTACAAATATCCATGTATAACACATGGCATGAACCAAATTCTATAAATATAAATAACAGTTGTACTTGTTAAGTTCCTATCAAGGTTTTTGTTCCAATCATATATCAAATTGTTAATTTCCCACTCTGTACCTCTGTATTTTTTCCATTGCAGTCACCCAACAAGCCCACAATTCCCCAGGAGAAAATCCGACCCCTGACCAGTCTGGACCATCCTCAGAGTCCTTTTTATGATCCAGAAGGTGGATCCATCACTCAAGTAGCCAGAGTTGTCATCGAGAGAATCGCCCGGAAGGTACTGGGTTACAGCTCACCCTGGCACAGACCCCTCCCATCAGGAGACTGGACCCCTTTCTGGTCTAGAATCATGGGGTCCCTGGTATATTTAGGATGTGGAATTCCTGGGCCTCTCAGTTTCCAAACACAAATTATTCCTATGATATAAATAAGCAAAATCAACACGGGGGAATGATGTGACACTCAACCAAATGATTTGCTCCAGGTAACTAGGCTTCATGATAAGTGCCATAATCAATTTCTAATGTCTGCCATGGGCTTCCCTGGTGGCTCAGTCAGTTAAGAATCCACCTGCAATGTGGGAGACGTGGGCTCGATCCCTGAGTTGAGAAGATTCCCCTGGAGGAGGGCATGGCAAATCATTCCACTATTCTTTGCTCAGAGAATCCCCATAGACAGAGGAGCCTGGCGGACTATAGTCCAAAGGGTTGCAGAGTCAGACATGACTGAGCGACTAAGCACAACACACAGCCATGGGTCAGCAAGTAGGAAGTTGCAGCTTTACTGTCATTTCTTTATTCAGTCAGATTGTAAAAGTTGGCCTGCAATTCTGCCATGGCCCAGGATTTGTACACAGGGTGGGCATTCAATTTTATATCCTCCCTCATCTTTCTCCCATACAGTCCACTCTTTAATGAGAGCCCTCCAACTAAAATTCCTTTTGCAGGGGGAACAGTGCAATATTGTACCCGACAATGTTGATGATATTGTAGCAGACCTGGCTCCAGAAGAGAAAGATGAAGGTAAGCTGCCTTCCTTTATTCCAGGTGGCAACATACATTGGGAATAAAACATAAACTATCTTTGGGGAAAGCAGGTTGCTAACATGTTTTAAAAGCCAAAGAAAAAACCCTTCGACTTGGTGATTCCTTTTTAAAGAAAGAGTTTTGCTTGGGAGATAATTGAAGTAAGGTCAAGGCTAGGCACAAAGTATCAGGGAAATGGTGAAGGCCTGACACTGGAATAGGTATTCAACAGTATCAGGCCTTTAAAGTGTCATGTAAATGGCATCTGCATCAGCTTCATGGGACTCAGATGACTCTCCACTATGATTCTCAACACTAGCCTGTGAGGCAGGAGTGGGTCCAATCACTTCCACAGCAAGAAAGTCAGCCTAGACCCTAGAGTCAGGAGGCAGTGGCAGAGGCCTGGCTTCAGCTCAGGGTATCTCACAGGATCTGGAGCTGAACGAGCTGGGCTCTCCTCCCTGGGCCCTGGGCGAGAAGCCCACCTCTCCACATTTCCTCAACTGTAAGATGGGGATAATAACAGAGCTTGCCTCCTAGGGAGTTGTGGTAGGGAACTGATGGGACAGATAAAGTTCTTAGAATGATGCTGGCACCATAGTAAGTGCTCAGTGAACACTGGCTGTCCTTATTCTCATCGTGACACTGTGTGTGGGATCCTGGGAAGATGAGCAACAACACAGAAAAAGCCTACACGTCACCCAATTGCCCATGATATGCCTGTAGCCGTGTGGAAACGCTGTCTGCCAGAGTAAGGGCTGGTGTTCATGTGTTGAGGAGAAGGGACAGTAGGAAAATCTTTCCTTACTATGAGGTTACTTCGATTTGTATTAGTGGGATGCCACAGTATCATTTTTGAAGGGAAGTGAATGGCTGCTTGTACCCCAGGAGTACCCCACCTCTCCAAGGCTGATCGGCCAGCGGGGATTTTCTTGTCCCCACGTGAACTTGTCCGGGGGGAGGGCCAGTCACAGCTCCCACAGGCTCCCAGGGAAAACATCTCACATACTCTTCCCAGATGACACCCCCGAAACCTGCATCTACTCCAACTGGTCCCCGTGGTCCGCCTGCAGCTCCTCCACCTGTGACAAAGGCAAGAGGATGCGGCAGCGCATGCTGAAGGCACAGCTGGACCTCAGCGTCCCCTGCCCCGACACCCAGGACTTCCAGCCCTGCATGGGCCCCGGCTGCAGCGATGAAGGTAAGGATTCACCCCACAGATGGGCGGCTGCAGCAGTTCAGGAAGAGCAGGTCCTGCCCGGCCATGCCGGCCTCTCCAATATTCCAGGAGAGTCCATGCCGGCCTCTCCTACCTGGTCTGGCAGTGCCCCCGGTGGACACGAGGGCCCCGACTGCCTAGGGTGACCCTTGTCTCCAAAAGTGTCTTGAGGGCTGTGAACACAGATGTCTTATGACATCAAAAGAATTCTTGAGATTGACTGACCCCCAGCCAATGCAAGAAAACAGACACAGTTATCAAGGAGCTGGCACACATGACAAATTACAGATAGCAAGCTGCCTGCTTCTGGGCCTTACTTCCAATTTTTTTCTAAGAAGCAGGTGAACAGGTTGGCCAAGACTGAACCTAGATCCCTGACCTAATTCTGTGTTCTCCATGCACGGCCTGCCTCAGCCCAGGTCAGAGCCCTCGCTTCCTTGCATCAGGGCCTTTGGACTGATCGCAGCAGTTCTTTCCTTGTAACTGGTCAAAGATCAGGCTTAAAAAAGTCGGGTTTGAACTACACACTTGCACCACCCATGTCACGCTGGCTGAAGCTACAACACGTGCTGATTGCTGTGCAAAGGCCAGCTGCCCACTTTGCAAGGTGCAATCCTCTCTCTGCCTGAACAGATCTGTACTTTGATCTTAACTGTCTCAGAGGCGCAACGAGGCGGTAAGAAGGGATGGGGAGGCTGGCTAGTTTATGGAAGGAGGAAAACCACTTCCAAGCTGAGGATAGCTGCAGAGACCTTACTGCCCCCTGGTGGGCCATTCACTTTCTGGCTCTTCCTGGGGCACGGCCTTAACCTCTCCTGGATACACTGCACAGCGACTTACGGCTGGCTGGCTGTGCCCAGGACGAGGCACTGCAGAGGGGAGTGAGCCCCGCAGGCCTAGGCAGGGTGCAAGCTGTGACAGCCCTAGCAATGCTGGAGGCACTTTCTCATTCCTGGGTTGAGGACGGCAGGGCTGGGCAGATGGTCTGAGGCTTATACACGGGGGGCTCTCGAGGTCTTAACCACTACCTCCAGCAGGGAGGGATTCCGGTGGCTCCCAGGTGGTGATAATGGCTGGGCTATGCCTGTTGTTGTTTAGTGGTATACAGCAGCAAATTCACCGACTATTTTTAATTGTACAGTTGGGTGTTACACAATTTTGCCACCATCACTACCCTCCATCTCCAGAACTCTTTCCATCTCACAAAACTCTAGACCTATTCAACACTAACTCTCCAGTCCCTGGGCAACCGTCATTCTGCTGTTAAAGAACATAATATTCTAGGTATCTCATATAAGTGGAACCCTACAGTATTTGTCTCTTTTTTTAATGGTTTGTTTCATTCAGCGTAATGTCCTTAGGTTCATCCTTGTTGAAGAACGTGTCAGAACCTCTCTGGGTCTAACATGGGTTCTAGCTGTCTCCCACCAGCACTGTCCATAGGTTCAGTAACAACATGTAGCCTTCACTCCTGTGTACATGTGACTGGACGTGTGCAAGCTTGCCTCATGTTGAGATTTCCATCCTTCTTTCTAGCTTCATCTCTCAGTGCCACACACAACACACTCTGGACAGGTTGTTGCAAAAGCTAGTCCCTTCGCCTTAAATACCAATATTCTCCATCCGACCAAAGTGCCCTCAGATGTGCCCTCCTGTGTGAAATCTACCCCAGAACTTCAAAGAGCTTCTCCCCCTCCACTTCCCTGGGCTACATCTGCTGTCATAGTTTCAATACCTAGAATTATTGCCAGTTTATGTGTCCATCTCTCTTTCTAGAGATGAAAATCTATACTATACACATCTTTTTAACCTCAGTCACCACATAACACTAAGCAGTCAGTAAATTTTAATTGACATGAGTAAATGGATGGATGGATGACTTCATATCCTTCATCCTTTTTTTAGAACTAAACAGGCATATATCACACTCTTATCCATCCAAACATCTTTCTTTCAAATGTGTTGTCCAGGGAAGGAGTAATCCCCAATGCTCCATGCACCTGGAGAAAGCCATTTCCTTTAAAGAACAATTCCTGGTTTAAAAATATGGGCCCTTTACGTTGGCTTCCATCCTCAGTTGCCCAGATCCCCCTGAATGCCAGCTGACCATGTAGATTTCTGCCCTTGGGGGCGCTCGCTCGGCCTTGGGGGGTCCCAGCACCCTGCTGCCGGCGCTGCAGCGTCCGCTCCGTGTTGCAGACGGCTCCACGTGCACCATGTCCGAGTGGATCACCTGGTCGCCCTGCAGCATCTCCTGCGGCACCGGCATGCGGTCCCGGGAGAGGTACGTGAAGCAGTTCCCGGAGGACGGCTCCGTGTGCACGCTGCCCACCGAGGAGACAGAGAAGTGCACAGTCAACGAAGAGTGCTGTGAGTGGGCGCCGGGCGGGGCGGGGGCGGGGGCTAAGAGGCTGCGGCTGCTGACACCACCGGGCTCCCCAGCTCCCAGCAGCTGCCTGACCACCGAGTGGGGCGAGTGGGACGAGTGCAGCGCCACCTGCGGGACGGGCATGAAGAAGAGGCATCGCATGGTCAAGATGAGCCCCGCGGACGGCTCCATGTGCAAGGCTGAGACCTCTCAGGCAGAGAAGTGCATGATGCCCGAGTGCCGTGAGTGGGCGCTGGGGGAGAGGATGGAAGCCCCCACACTGAGTGTAGACTGTCAGGGCTGCGCAGGTGCAGGGGGAAACACTGGCCCCCAACCTGGCAGGGCACTTTCCCTGTAAGAGTAAAGCTAGAGGTGTGTGGACATCATCTACACCCACAGAGCAACCTCCTTTGAAGGAGCAATGCTGAGGGGGCAAGCTGGTGGCCTCTAAATAGCATTCACCTGTAACTGTTTTTATATGACCCCAGAGTGCCTTTTCACAGTGGGGGGGGTGGTGTACATTCCCCTTCTTGTTCTGTTGGACTTGCCTGTGGCCCCATAAAGCAGTACATCTGCTCTACACACAAATGTCATTGGCCCACATATCACTGCAGAGACGCACACATGCACCCAAGTGTCCAAAAACACATCACTGAGCCTGTCTTTTAGCGCAGGGTTCTCAGGGCATGTGGACTGTTCCTGGCTCTAGTAAGACCCTATTCAGACCCTCAGGGGTTTCAAGTGGGGAAGTGTGTATTCATATAATGGAGCCACACTATGAGCACCAGCTTGGCCAGGGGAGCTGCAGAATGACAAGAACAGTTAGGGTTTGCTGAGCCACTCCTGGCTCCATAAAGGTCACTTGGGTTATATGAACCCACTGGTCAATTTCACTTAAGGGGCCCAAGTGGGGGGCAAAGGGAACATGTTCTCAGTGGCAAACCTGGCTCTTGGTCTAGACACCATCCCATGCTTGCTGTCCCTGTGGTCCGAGTGGAGTGACTGCAGCGTGACCTGTGGGAAGGGCATGCGGACCCGCCAGCGGATGCTCAAGTCTCTGGCCGAACTCGGGGACTGTAATGAGGAGCTGGAGCAGGTGGAGAAGTGCATGCTGCCTGAATGCCGTAAGTCCTGGAGCTCCTGGGAGCCACCTCTCCTCCTCTTAACCAGGCCTGCACACTGCTCGGTCCTGCGGTTTGACTGCTGGCTGAGGAATCCCACTACTGTCTACGAGACACCCAAACTGCTGTTAAGTCTAAACAGGAGACTTAGATGGAAAATGGCACAGGCTCAATAAAACTTAATTTTGTAGTTCCCTACTCACGCCCCTCCCCCAGTTTAGAGGCTAGTCTGACCCATGGGTTTTCCAAGTTTAATTCTATTCCTCCCCGCCCGTGACCGTTTTATTTACCCCTGACCAGAAGGTGGACATTAAACCAGTGGTTCCCTGATTATGAAGACAGGCCAGCAAGTAGAGCCCTCAAAAGCCCCATACCCACCCTCATCTACTCTCAAATCTCTATGACCAGCTGAATTTATTAGCTAAGGAGAGCGAGCCCATTTTTCTGGTTAGTCTTCCCAGAGACCTTCTCTTCAGGTGGTGCAAAGTCAGACTCGTTTGCTAGGATGTTTTTCTGGCTTCCTCTGAAATGCACTCGCAGCCTCTGTGCTGCTTCTCCCTTGCAATTACTCGGGCTGCCTGCCCAGGGGCAGATCCCAGCTCTGCCCCTTACTGGCTGTATAAATCCCAGCACAGTATTCAGCAACCCTCTCCCTCATCTGCTCTGAGAATTAAACCATAGAACCAGTACAAAGTGCTGAGCCCACCAAGGAAGTGTGAGCCTCCACCAATGTTATGTATTATAGTTCCTGAGCTGTTTTAACCAGTCATGTGTGGAGATGACGCAACCACCACATTAAAGCCTCGGGCTTTTACTAAGATTGACCCCGAGTTCTACACAGCTTATTGGAGCTGGGGCTCTGGAATCTTCTGAGACCCCGTTACCAACTTAAACAAAACTCTATATCCACAGGGCTCAGTGAATGGAGGGAGAAGAAAAAGAACATTTATGGAACACTCACTGTGGGCCAGGAATTGGGCTGAGTATTACTTCACTCAATCCTCACAACCTAATAAGAAAAATATTGTTATTCCCATGTTATAGATGGGAAAGCTGCTGAAGCTCCCACAGGTAGAGAAGGGCAGACCGCGAACAAAATGAGTTCTTTCTAGATCCAGCTAGCTTGGCCCCTAGTTTCCAGAGGCAGTGCAGTTTGGAATCGTCTGCCTCCCTAGAAGACATCCCGAGATGTTAGCTTTCCTCCACGTGTGTGAGATGCTGGCTTAATGAGAATTGGCTGGATCTCTTATGATAAGCCATGACCCACTTGCTCCTTCCCTCTTCCCTACTGAATTTCCTGTTTCTGACTCCTGTGTGTTTTGACGACCACCTTATGTAAGACCCAGGATGATGTGAGAACAAGAGACACTGCCTGGCTCTTACTGCAAAAGTCAGTGTCCTCAGTATTAGTCCACAGAGGTAAATGGCACCAGTGAGCTGTGCCTTCCCTCAGGGTCCTTGGCTGTGGAAAGCTGGTCTGTGCCACCTGAGGCTAATTTGACAACACTCTAGAAGCTTAGAGAGAGCAAAAGGCTCTGAACTAACCTTCAAAGTCCCTCCAAAAACCTTTTCAAATCATAAAGAGGGTGGAGTATGTGGGTTTTAGTTGGGGCACCAATTCTGCATCCACTGCTTACCAACCACTTGGGCTGGATACTCAGTCTGTCCCCTGGAGCCTCAGTTTCTTTCTCCGTAAAAATGGGGTAACAGTAGCTGCTTTGCATTTCCCAGAGGCTTGTGTCGAGATGTTCAAAGAAGAGTAAGCATCCAGATCTTATTCGAGACGTGAGATACACTCATGCCCATCTGTGTCTTACCAGCCATAGACTGCGAGCTCACGGAGTGGTCCCAGTGGTCAGAATGTAACAAGTCATGTGGGAAAGGACACATGATTCGAACCCGCATGATCCAAATGGAGCCTCAGTTTGGAGGCACACCCTGCCCAGAGACCGTACAGCGGAAAAAGTGCCGCGTCCGGAAATGCCTCCGAAATCCATCCATCCAGAACCTGCGCTGGAGGGAGGCCCGAGAGAGCCGGAGGAGTGAACAGCTGAGGGAAGAGTTGGACGGGGACCAGTTTCCAGGTACTGCCCCCAAGTGTGGGGCTGGCATTCAGGGAGATGTCAAAGCAGAATGGGTCTTGAACTGTAGGAGTTTGCTAGTCAAGGAAGGGTATTTCAAGGGAACAGGTGTTGTTATCACAAAGGCACGGAGATACCCAAGAACAAGATACATTCAAGTGGTAAGTGAGCTCTAAAAGAACACAGTATAGGGGGAGGCAGGAAACCAGGCCGCAGACAGAAGACAGGGACCAGACCAGGAAAGGTCTACTGGCTGCTGAGGACTAGATCCTGCAGATGAAGGTTTTAAGCAACAGATTGACTTTAACAGGCCTGTGTTGAGTGGTCTGGAGGTGGCAAAATCAGAAACACTAATTTTCTCTGTAGACAAGGAGAGAGCTTATGTGTCCCCCTCCTTCAGTATAACTTAAGGAGTTCCAAAACTTTAAAAAAAAATCCCATCTATGGCTTCATTGCTGAATAAGCTGGTCCCAGCCAAGAGTGCAGTATCAACGAAACAATAGCTATGAATAGCTTTTTGTCTAATATCATTTCCATAGTCTAATATAAAATCAACAGCAAGTCATAAGTCATTAGCAAAACAAAAAAGCTGAGAAACTGTGCATTAAAATGACATATGACATAACCACATCTATTTAGAATGCATTCCAGTATTAAATGACAAACTTCAACAATGCAAAAACCACAATCATTTTCACACCAACCTAATATACAGTGCTATGGAAGTTTTGTTGTTTTTTTTTAAAATTACAATCTAACCTAATCTTGGGGTCAGGGATGTTTTCTTTGAGAAAGGCAAGTCTATTTCCATGGGAAAAATAATCAATTATTAAATATTACATACATACCTGAGTTTACTTGATACTGGGGAAGCTAAGCACTTGGAAGAGCAAAGCATTAGCAGAAGTGGTTACTTGCTCCTTAGCGGGTTGCTGCATTAATGAGCCACTCTAAAACAAATGAAATATACAGGATTCTGTAGGGCAGTTATTTGGATTGACTTTAGCTGCATGAGTCCTGTGGGGTTTAGTTTAGGCTTGAGTGGCTACTGTCTAGTGGTGGCTCAGGAAGGGCTGGAAGGTCTAAAGTGGCCTCACCTGTGTTTTGGGGTCCCCAGCAGATAGCCATGCTTGCTTACACAGTGGTGGAAAAGGTTCCCAAGGGCTTTTTTTCAAGCTATGCTTGCTCATGTTCCATTGGCCAAAAGCAAGTCCTATAGCCAAACCTACATTCTAGGGGTGGAGGAGGAGACTCTGCTCCTCAATGGGGAAGAGCTGCAAAGTATTAATGGAACATTTTAACAGTCCATTACCTATGAGCTAACATATGTTATAAGAGCTCTAATAACGTAATAAGAACTCAACAAATTATTACATTCAAGAGCAGAGAAGTCCAGACAACTACCTAGGTTTGACAGTTGTTTACTAGAGTTCAGTCTCCTTGTTCTTCCCGCTGTGTCTGCTGACCTAACCAGGCTTTCTCATGCTTTCAGGCTGCAGGATGCGCCCTTGGACAGCCTGGTCAGAATGCACTAAACTGTGCGGAGGAGGGATCCAGGAACGCTACATGACTGTGAAGAAGAGGTTCAAAAGCTCCCAGTTTACCAGCTGCAAAGACAAGAAGGAGATCAGAGCATGCAACGTCCATCCGTGTTAACCAGGGTACACATGTCCCAGGGCTGCACTCTAGACCCCCAGAGGTACCAATGGCTGGATCGTTTGCTTGTTTGTTTAAGGCAGTTTAAGTCGTGTATGCTAGTTTTCATTTCTGCAGGGTGGTCTGCCCAGTAGTCCTGTGGATGCCGGGGGCCACCCTTCTGTACACTTCTTGGGGCACAGACTGGGGGTGGGGGGGGGGCTCCCTTGTCCTTAGCCAGCCCTCCTCCAGCACAAGTGCGTAGTGTCAGTCATCTGTGCTGAACAGAACGTGTCCCTCTCGAGCATCCACCTGGGCGGCAGGACAGAGAGCCCGGTCTCCCCAACGTGGAGAGGCAGCTGTGCCAGCAGCTGACCCTGTGCATCAGGGCCAGGGGCACAACAGGGAGACATTCCTGACTGGGTGGGAATGAGGGCAGACCCCCCTCATTCTTGCCTGTGGCCTGCTTGCTCTCGCAGCAAACTGCTGTTTGCTCGTCTCTTCTCATTTAGTGGAACTCTAGGGTCCCTTGCTGAGTCTCCTCAGTCATCAACAGTTCTTGGGGAACGCAGCTGGCAACCATAAAGAGAAGCCCTGATGTTGGGGGGCTTTTCTTCTGTAACTGAGAAATTCTGAATCCAGTATCTCAACCTCTAATACTGGTTCCTGATACTCCAAAGGAAAGAAATGATGGCTGCTTTTTTAAAAAATATAACCAGTTCTTATACCTGCAGTAAAATGTACTGAGCCTAGAAATTATTATTCCCTTCTTTTGGGTTTTTTTGGATATAACTCTCTTAGGAAGCCAGCCTTAGGAACCTTGTGATCCTAGATCCTTACTAGCACCACAGCAGCAAAACTGGCCTCTAGAGCAGTCCCAGGCTTGAGTTTTTTAAACCTCCCAACACAGCCTTTTAAATCAGCAAACCAGTTTCTAACAAGAAAACCTTTTTTTCAGTTATGCAAACATTCTGCCGAGTTTGTCTGCAGCCCACCAAGCCATTCCTTCAACAAAAATACTATCTCAGAACTTGAAAGGGTTTTTATAGTCATTAAATTTTATACGTAGAGAGAAAAAGTGTTTCAGAGATCAAGACAAATCCAGGGAGAAAGGAATGTCACAGAATCAAGTTAGCAGAAAAATCTAGTGGGAAGTCAAACTTATGTACGTCAGCCCTCCACACCAAGGGTCTGGTCCTCTGACACAACCATAGGGAGGGTCGTGGTTTTCTGTCCCCTTCCAAACACAAGCACACCAAATTCAGGGAGACTGACTACCAAGGATTAGTGTAAATGGACATTTTACCAACTTGAGTCCATCAGCAGTTTCTACTCATTCATTTACTGTTAAAATTACTGTTCTGCTCCTGTTGCAGGCCTTCTTTATCGTGCTTAATCCAAATATGTACCATGGATGAGATGCACACAATGCTTTGAATACACTACTTTAAGAATTTGCATTAAATACATCAGGATATTCCAAACACAACATTATATATATATATATATATATATATATATATATATATATATATATATGCTACAGCCTTGAATCTGTACTGTTTTAACTACAAGAGAGGAGAGTATTCAATAAAAAACTGATTGGGTCTGTCTTTTGTGTTTTAAACTAATTCAATGTTCAGCAGGTTGGGTCTTTTTTTTTACAGTTGTTATCCCACTCATATTCAGTAAGAGATATGCCTTTTGCACCCTCATTCTGGAGGGACCACTATTCCCAATTCCTGAGCTTTCTGGGGGTCTGAATTGTTTCCAACATTATTTTTTTAATCCTTCGAATGAACTGCTTTCTCCTCCCTTGTACAAAGCAGTACAAACTGTAAAGAAATAAGAGGTTTAATTTCTATTTGAACAAAAGAAAAAAGTCCTGATAGAGAATCTGCTTGCTTTTCCAATGTTACTCTTAGCTATCTAAAGGCATCCTTCCTCCCAACCCATGAAAATCAAAGTTCCATACAGTGGCAATTCCTAAGGAACTAAGGACAAGCCACCCTAGTATCTCATGTTCTTGTTTGGTCCCTATTTGGGTAAATTTTAATCCAAATTTTGGAGATTTAAGACCAGGCAACTGGTTAATGAAGAAGAATGGGTAACATGTTTCTTGTTACATTAAGTGTTAATTCTTTTTTGTTTGCAAGGGTGAATTTATAAGAAACATCAAATCTCTTTCTTACCAAAGTCTTGTGTTAGGTGGTTTACAGTTTTTCTGGTTAACCAATCTTTTGGAAATAAAGAATTTTTACTACAAAATAAAATTTGTTTGGACTTCCACTTGAGATAGTATAACATATAAGACACCCAGTAAAAATTTCCATACAAAGAACAACTATAATTGTATTTTTATCAAGGCCAAACCACTCAGACTTCAATTTACATCCACATTTTAAAATGAAAATAAGATCAGAGATACATTCCCCAATCAGACATGGGGTCACTCACCTGTCACCTTGCCGATGCATTATCTGAAGAGACTCTGTTGTAGCAAATAAAAATAAAGCCTGGGCTTCTTCAGACCCAGAACTGAAAAAAATGATGTTGTGCTGTTTTTAATTTGGACTTTGTATATTAAACATGTTTTAGATACAGTCAAGGTCTGTGTACTTCTTCCAGGAAGTAAGGATACACTATACATTCTCACATGACCACAATTCTCCAGAAACTTGATCCAGGTCAAGTCCACAGCTAAAATGTCAAGACACAAAAATCTGCAATGTCAAATTACTTCTGTGACCTAACAAACAGCCCACATGTTTCAGTTTAAAGGAGTTAAATATTAAACTGTACTAGGATTGTGCGGTTGGCCCTTTCCCCTCAGAGTTAAATATTTATGTCCTTAAGAAATGGACAGTATAGTCCAAATAACATTATAAACATAAATGTTCAATCTCTAATTACAACACAGCATGTTATTAATTTTCATAACTGAATGATTTAGTTTTTCATCCTACTCAAAATAGGGAGAATGAAAATAATCTCTTCTGAAAGAGAGATGCTGTAACAAACTATAAATAGCAGCTGAATGCTAATGAACATGAAGATAATTTTTCAATTTAAAGCCTTTGAAATCTGTGAGCAAAAGATCTGTACTAAAATGTCAAATTTAAATAATGGCATCCTTGCTCTAGACACACAGTCAAGTGTGCTCTGTTGGGCAGAGAAAGAAGCCTGGATTCAAACCACTGTGTTATTTTACCTTTGCTGGCCTCAGGCTTGGTAATAAGCTTTCTTACACTAAAGGATTTCTCTGCCCACCTCCACATTTGCCAGTTTCTATCTTAAGAGCGAGTCCTGATGGTATCCTGGCAGGAGGGTCACTGAATACCAGTCCCTCACTCCCTTGTACACCAAGAAATGCCTGCTTTGTGTTGAAGCTGGCTTGAGTTGTATTTCTATCACTTAGGACTGAAAATGTCCTGGGAAAAAAATACAGATGCAAAACTTTCACCCAGCTATCATCAGAGAAAAATGCAGTTCCAGACTTTTCACTCAACCTAATGTCCTAACAGGAGATAGCATTTATTATCATTATCACTTTCTCATATTGCTCTACATTCTTCATAAATCTCAGAATATGTCTTTACCTTCTTCCTGGCTTTACAACTTACTGGTAACAGTTCTCATATTTTAATGGTACTCCTATTTAAGGTAATAATTTTCATAGTTTAAAATTGTGTTTAGACAGTTTACTTCAAATATTAAGAATTTTAAGTATCAGAAACGAAAGGGACCAACATCTTATTCAAGACTACTGATTACAACACAGAGTTTGTAAGAGTCTCTCTTGGCTAGTGTAAGCATGTAACTCCTATTGGGTGATCTTAACCTGGAAGTTACCAACCCATCTAAGAACTTGGATGGGCCACTCATGAAGACTCCCTGGATCTCCTGCTCCCTCACACACTGCATTAGTGCCAAGAGAGACGGCAGCCTGAAAACATCCACAAACTGACCATCACCATCCTACAACGAAAGACAGAAGCATTCAGAAACGTTTAATCTGACACTGCCACAACAGCCCAGAGTATGATTAGTTTTCTAACAGTTCATATTTTGTATTACATTTATCATTCCAGGACAGTGGAGATTTTAAAAACAAATGTTTTTGAACTGGCCCTTCACCTCCGTCTGAGAAGCACTGCACTGTGCCATTCTCACTTATCAGTCAGAAAGGAATGCTGCCCGCAAACCAGAAGCTTCTCCCTCTCTCAAGGCTTCCGTACGCAAAGGGGAATACCTACTTCCAAGACGTGCATACCTGCATGTCTATGACTGAGTGCTCTGCACTGGCTCATTTTCTTATTTCTCCAACATCCTACCCTATCCAGCAAGACAGCTGCCCCATCACCCTCTGATTCTGCCACAAAATTTCTCTGAATGGCAACCCTAGCTTCCTTCCTCCATTTCCTTTTCCTTCAATCACACTACAACCATATGACCAAAATGAATCTCTCAAACTCACCAGCTATCTCTAAACTACACACTGCTGCTCCTCATTCCCCAGTCCTTGCACAGCACCCAAAGCTCTTTACTACCCCTCAACCTCCTTAACAGTCTCCTGAACCTTTCCAATTACAGGCTGTTTCTCTTGGCTTTCTTCTGCCTTTTAATTTCCTAAATGTTCGTTTCCCAAAAAAAATGTTTCCCTGGATGTTCTCTTAAACACACTTTCTGCCTCAATTCACTCCCATCTCTCAATCCTTAGCTCACAAGAGATCAACTCCAAACCTGCAGTTTTCAGCTCCAGCCTCTTCTTTCACCCATCAATCTGTATTCCTCAATGCCTCCTGGACTAACTCTGTATGTACCTGCCACAGTCACCATATATTTTGTTTCTATCACTAAGTGGCTATCGGTGCCCCTTGTTCATTCATCAGATGGTTTTCGGCACATGCCAGGCAACATGGGTAAAGCAGTAAACCCAATAGATACAGTTCTGCCCTCACAGAGCTTATGATATTAAGTTATATATGGTGGGTAAGAATCATGAAATACAGGGCAGTGTGATATCAGAATGAGGTGGTCCAAGAGGGCTCTCGGAGGTGGCATCTAAGCCAAGAGCAAAAGAGTGGAACGGCTAATTCCAACAGTCAAGTGAAGCAAGTGATTTGGAAAACACTCGGCATGTTCTAGGGTGTGAGAAAGCAAATCAGCTTGAATGTAAGGAGAAGCAGGAAGATGACAAATTCTGCAAAAGATTTCCTTGTACCCTATGGGAAGGGATTCAAATGCTACTTCAAGTGCACTGAGAGGATGACAGATTTTAAGCAGCAGTGTAACATTTAATTTATGGTCTAAAAAGATCCCTCTGGCTGCACCGACAGAAAGGTTTTGTTGGGGCAAGATAGAAATAAAGACTACTTCACAGGCCATTGCAATAACATGAGTGCGAGACCAGAGAGGCTCAGAGAAGGCGGCAGAACAAACAAAAAGAGAATAGATTCCATGACTCCAATAACCTCTTACCTGACGACCCCTCCTTAAGTCCACACTTCATCATCCTTACAAGACTGGATTCAGGCAACCCCTGTTCAGATGCCTGGTGGTTCCCCATTATATACAGAAGGGCCACCATATTTAAAGCCCTCCACAACCCAAGCCCAGTCTAACTCTTATCATTTTTTCCCAATTGCATTAAAACCGTTTATAGATTAAGGTTCCAATCCCAGAACACACCCTGTGTGCTGCCAACTCTGTGCTTCTGCCTGGGCTTTTCCCCAGCCTTTCCACATCTCACTCTACTCCTCTCTTGCCACCCAAAGCCTACCAATCCATCAAGCTCCCGCAAAAACATCACTTCTAATTAAGAAGTGAAGGTCCCTCCAATTTTCCAGGAGGAATACAAAACCATCACTTCTGCTGGATTTGACAGCTTTCACACACTCCTCACACTCTGCCTTAACTCTACAGTCTTGATATTTGTTTTTGTGACTCTTTATCTTCCCCCACTCGACACTGGGTAATTTGTAGGAAGGAAATCTATCCATTCCCCAGAACACCCAATGAAGTCTTGCACAGAAAATCTATGTCAAATTAAAATGCCTTTAGAAGCCACAAGGAGATGGCAGGAGGGACACTTTCATGACATAATCAAATCCCACGCCCACCAGGTGGGTGGCCCACAAATTAGAAGAAAAAAAAAAAAAAACTGTATCACAGAGGTTCTCCCACAAGAGAGAGAGTCAAGTTCTACATCAGGCTCTCCATCCTAAAGTTCTGGCATCAGGAAAAGGAATTTCCAAAGCACTTACCTTTGAAGCCTGGTGGGGCATGAGTGCAGGAGGTCCGCAGGGCTGGAGGAAACAAGAGACTTCACTCTTGCAGGACACACACAAGGTTTCACATTCACTAAGACTCAGCACAAAGCAGTAACTCCACAGGAGCTGGAGATCCACTGTGACTCATGGTGGGGCAAGAAGGGAAACTCCAGTGGCAAAAGCCCCAGAAAATACTGACAGGCGTGAGCTCTCCTGCTTGTCACCATCTTGGCATCAAGACCTGGCCCTGCTCAGATTAATGTCTCAGGCCAGACCACCAGCAGGATAGGAACGCAGCCCCACCCATCAGTACACAGGGTGCTTCAAGCCACGCTGAGCTCACAGCCACCTATTAGCACACCCTTTAACGTGGCCCTGCCCACCAGAGGGACAAGACCCAGCTCCACCCACCAGTGGGCAGGCAGCAGTCCTTCTCACCAGAGAGCCTGCACAAGGCCATGGACCAACCTCACCCACCAGCGGCAGACACCAGAAGGAAGAGGAGCTATGATCCTCCAGCCAGCAGAAAGGAGACGGCAAACACAGAAACGAAGACAAAATGAGACAACAGAGAAATATATTCCAGACAAAGAAACAAGACAAAAGCCCACAAGAACAACTGAAGTGGAGGTAGGCAACCTAACTGGAAAGTAATTTAGAGTAAAGGTAGTCAAGACGATCCAAGATCTCAAAACAGAATGAGAACTCAAAGAAATTACAAGGGATGTTTAATAAAGAGCTGGGAGATTTAAAGAACAGAGATGAACAATACCATAACTGGAATGAAAAATACACTAGAAGGAATCAATGGCAGAATAAATGAGGTAGAAAAATGAGTAAGTGATCTGGAAGACAGAGTGGCAGAAATTACTGCCACAGAACACGAAAAAGAAAAAAGAATGAAAAGAAACTAGGACAGTCTCAGAGACCTGAGGGACAAAATTAAATGCACCAACATTCACATTATAGGGGTCCCAGTAGGCAGAGAGAGAGAGAAGAAGGGGCTGAGAAATATTTGAATAGATTATAGTCAAAAACTTCCTAACATGAGAAAGGAAACACTTAAGTCCAGAAGTGCAGAGAGTCCCATACAAAATAAAACTCATGGAGGAACATGCCAAGACACATATTAATCAAACACAAAAATTAAAGACAAAGAAAAATATTAAAAGCAACAAATAACATACAAGGGAACCCCCAGAAGGCTATCAACTGATTTTTCAGCAGAAACTCTATAGGTAAGACAGGATGGCTCGATATATTTAAAGAGATAAAAGGAAAAAAAACTACAACCAAAAATACTCTACCCAGCAAGGCTCTTGTTCAGATTCAACAGAGAATCGAAAGTTTTACAGATAAGCAAAAGCTTAAAGAATTTAACGCCACTAGACCAGCACTACAGCAAATCCTAAAGAAACTTCTCTATGTGAAAAATAAAAATTTTCTTCATTTCTAGAATCAAGAAAATTACAAATGGGGAATCTCATAAAGTTAAAATATCACTCACATACAAATAATGGTATAAAAACCAGCAATCATGAGAAAAGAACAGTACAAATGTAGGACACTGAAAATACATTTGAAATTAAGAGATGAGCAACTTGTAACAATCTTGTTCATATATAGATTACTACATCAAAACCTCATGGGAAGCACCAAAAAAAACCTACAATAGACACACACACACAATATAGGGAGAAAATTCCTAGGGCAGAAACTCAGGACTGTTAATTCAGGAAATCCTGTTTGAAAGAATTTCCACATACTTAAGAGCTTCTAAAGTTGGGAATGTAATCTCAAATGTGTTAAGAGAGCAAGACTGGCAAACCATGGCCCACAGATCATATCCAGTCTGCCATCTGTACAGAATGATTTTTACAATCGTAAATGAATTTTTTGAAAAAAAATCAAAAATTAGTATTTCATGACAAATGAAAATGATATGAAATACAAATTTCAGCGTCCACACAAATGAGGTTTTATTGGGGCACAGCAACATTCATTTATAGATTGCTTATGGCTGCTCTGGTGCTGCAGCGGCAGAGCTGAGTGTCTGGGACAAACACCACATGGCTTGCAAACCCCACACGGATATTTACTAACTGACCCTTCACAGATAAAGTCTGCCTGCCTCCTGGTTAGAGAGGGAAAAGAATGACCACACAGACAAGCACTATTCACACCATGAAGCTGGTCACTCTTTGTGAGAAGAGAAGTCATAGATTTATGGCTACAAGGCACCTCTGATTATATGACGGAAATAAACACGGGAAAGACCTCAGCTCTCAGTCATGGAACAGCATGAACCAAATCTTACCCTCCTACCTTAGACAATCAGAAAACCTGAGTAAATATGTGAAACAACTGTTTTCAAACATACACCAGGCAGCACAGGACTGCAATCCCTGATGGAAGGGAAACAAATAAACTAAGCCTTACGATTGTCCTGGCTGTCTGCCTAGAGGCACATTCCAGATTGCAGAGGGGGTAAAGGATTCAAAGCAGGGCACAAATGTTTCCCCGAGCTGAAAAGACAGGCACTGGAGATCAAGAAGTTTGAAGCAGCTGAAAGCCGCAGGACAAACTTTTAGAGGGAAAGAGAAAAAAAAGAGCTCCAAAAATATGCAGAAGATCAATATGTCTTTGTTAAATATTAATATTTGCATGTATAAGGCGAAATTCCAGGAGGCTAAGGGAAGAATGACCCAGGAGCTGTGAAAAGAGCTCATGTGTGGCTAGGAATTGTCTGAGTTCCCACAAGCCAAACTGGAGAGTCCTCACTGATTATACAGAGCACTCGGTAGAGACCCCACAAGGGCCACACCTTAGTCGTGGAGCCAAACTATCCTGGGAAAAAAAGCTACTTGAGACTGCATGAAGCTTAAAAACAAGACTTGAAAGGATCAAACTGAATTACACATAAATTAACCAGCAACCAGAACAAAGCCCAACAATCTTTAATGAAGGCAACAAAACCTAGGCACCCAACAACATAAAATCTATAATGTCCAGCATCTAATAAAAACTTAATATACATGCGAAGCAGGAAAATGAGACCATAACAAGAGGAAAAAAAAAAAAGTGAACAGAAAGAGATCCAAAAAGTAAAAAGATGATCAGTGGACAAGGATATCACACAGCTATTATAACTATGTTCAACTATCCAAAACAGCCTTTCTCAATCAGGGTTCTGCAAGAGAATTAAGCACTACAAAAAAGTTACTTGAGGGATTACTTTCTCAATTATTTAAAGAATGGTACACAGCTAGAACCATTCCAGATGCACACAAGAGAGGTTAATTCACCACATACAACAAGCAAGGTATTAGACTCAATTCTCTAGGAACTCAGCTGAGAGGGGCTGGATAAGAAAAATACATAAACAATGAGAAAAGAAACAGAAGATATATTTAAACAAACAAAAAAAAAACAGGTCTACAGAAGGAGGAAAAACTATAAGGTCTGAAATGAAAAATTCACTGGATGGGATTGACAGCAGATTGAACAACTGCAGAAGAAAAGGTTAGGGAACTTGGATGCCTTTTACTTCTGTATGTTCAAGTGAAGCACAGAGAGGGGGAAAAAAAGTAAATTGAGATAATAAAATTTAATGCCCAGGCTGCTTCGCTACCAAGCATTTACCCAGAATAAAATAAAAATTTCCCACTAAATATGAATGTTGTATAGATTAGTCTCTTACTATCTGAAGTTACAAATGATAAAAAAAAAAAAATTCCCCAACTTGAAAGTATTAACAAGGATATGAGATAGTACTATAGCATCAAAACCCACAGAATAAATGCGGTAGTAATTCTAATAGGCATTCAAACAAATTAGTGTGCTCTGCTTCTTCAGAGAGGGTGTATGTGTGTGTATTCGCCCTCCTCTCTTCTCTACAGTTGGGCATCTCTGTCAGGAGCACTTCACAGAGAAAATTTAAGAAACAATGACTCAAGAAAATATTCAGGAAATCACCAGAAACACTAAAACACAAGATTCCATTTCACTTCAAGTTCACCTGCTAAATAACCAGTACTGATCTTAGATTCAAACCCAAGGGAAACGGCATAGAACTACAAGTAAGTTTCCTCCAACAAACCACCAAAATAACAAGTCATCAAGCATAATCTTGTGATAACACATCAATTTTAATTCTAGCACCTGAAGCTATACAAGGGTACGCTTTATAAACTTCATGAAACTGTTGTACACATTCAATAAAGTGACAACTGTGCAATACCACTTAGTATCTCAAAATCAGGAACAAACTTTTGAATTGTTTAAACACAATCCACAGAATTAAAAGACAAAGTCAGAAGTCATCCACAGTTATACTACTTGTCAGTTAAAAGTGTTACCACTTACTACTTGATAGAACAGTCAATATCTAGTAGGGGATATTGGAAGCGATTTCAGATTCTCATCCTGTTGTACTCTCTTGGGAAGGTTTCTTGACTAGCTATGTGACTGGCCAGAGGTGGGTACAACCAGGACCAGAACAGCATGTAGGATTCTACCACAGTTTTTGTAGTTTTCACTTTTCTTTTCTCTTTGTCAGTTAAAAGTGAACAGTGAGAATTAAATACTTATCTTTACATATACACAAGGTATGCTGTGAAAGCATATTTGCTTACAAACATATAAAAATACTTGTTAACTAGTTTGATAAGAAAATAATGTATAAAAGTATATAGCAAAACATTAATCATCTCTGACCCTGGAAAGATCAATTCCATATTTTATATTACAAACAAAAACAGTTTTAGTTTTTTGAATCCCTTATCCAGAAATACGTGAAAAGGAAGACAGACAGAAATTATTTATTTTTACTCTCAACATGGCTGTGAAAAAGAGTTAAATTAAAATACCAAGAACATTGAAATGCCTAAGTCCAGAATGAGTCCAAATATTTGGCCACACAGAATATTATCTTTAAGAGTAATAGCAAAGGCTTTACACGGAGTTTTTAACCTATAAATACAATAGGCATTTTGGTATTTTGGCCACTGGAAAACAAAGGCTATAGCATCAGGAAAGGTCTGAGATGTCTCACGTTTGTGGATTCAATTCAGTGTATGTAAGGTTAACTAAAGTTGACATCAAAATGTTTAGAGATAGGCAAAAATTCACATTTTTAAAAACTCCCTATGTTTCTATTTAGAGTAACAGTAGGCAATATGATTCCAGAAGTTAAAAGTTATTTCACAACCGATGACTTCAGCTTGGCAAACAGCTTAGATTCCAAAACTGATTCATCCCTATTAAAAGTAAGCTTTAAAAAAAAAAAAAAAAAGAATGTGTCTGTGTATACAGGTATACATTTTAAAGGAATCAGAAAATCTTTGAAGCAGCCTTAGTGTTTCCATTAAATCTGTCTTGAAATGACCATTGGATTAGCTTCATGGAAGGATTAGCCAGCTTCTTGGTCTAAGGCTACCACGGTGATCATTTATCTAAGGCTAGAAAGGTACCAACGTGATGTAAACTGTAAGGAGAGGAGGAGAAGATGAGGGCTTTCCTGGCAGTTGGTAGCTAAAACTCAAGGGATTCTTAGAAAATGACACAATGGCAGCCTTTCTTGTCTTTTTCTTTCCGTGTTGGTTCTGGTGAAGGAGGACATTCCTGCTCTTGAAATTTCCTGTAAGACAGAAAAATCTACAGATAATTGTCTTTTTGGTAATATATTGCTACAAATGCAGGTCACTGTTGGACCAAACTGGTTTTCATGCATATGCATGTCGGTGTTAAGTTTCAACGAGGGAATCAAAGCCAATCATTGGGGCAGGGATACAGAAATGCATAAGCACCCCTGTCTGAGTTTCATTTATGGGCAAGTCTTCAATTAGGTGAGATGCTGAACTCAACAATCTCTAAGATTCCTTTCCAGTTTGAAATTCCGTGACTCCAAGGTATTCTTAGGAAGGAACATCTATCACTAGAGTATCTGCCCTTATGAGGTATGCCATTCCTATTTCGGTTCTGCCACTTTGTAGCTACAAGTCTGTATTAGAAAAGTTAGTTACCTCTCCCCCAAGCTGTGTTATTTTAGAAGGGAAAATAAAACCCTATCTATCACAGCCTCTGGCACAAAAAAAAAAAGTCTCCTTTACCCCCTCCCTCACTCCTGACTGACTGATAAGTACAGATCAATTCTGAGAACCAAAATCAAGGACAAAATATCTCAAAAAAAACAATAAAAAAATTTTAAAAAGCACTGGTTCATATGGTAAAATACTCACAAAATTTATCATCTTAACCATTCTTAAGTGTACAGGACAGTGGCTTTACATATATTCACAATGTTGTACATCACTATTCACTTCTCAAATCTTTTCCAACTTGAGAAACTGAAACGCTACATTCCTTAAAAAATAACAGAATTTGGGTTTTAACAAGCTACTAAAAAAATAAAAAGACAATTTTTACTTCTTTTCCACCCCACAAAAAGAATGCCTTGAAAGGGGCTAAAAAAATAAAAATAAAAAGTACAATAGAAGCCCATAGCTCAGATGTCAATTCACCTTAGATGTACAACTAACTGGAACTAGGTCCATATACTTGTCAAACTAACTAGCAGAGAAACCAGCAGATCTAAGAAAAGAAGGTGAAGTAGGAGCCAAACCAGCAAACTAACCAAACCCCACCCATTAAAGCAACTCACTCTTTCTCACACACACAAACTCCAGCCTATCTCACTCACCATCTCAAGCTTCCTGGAACCCATTAACACTTTCTGAATCACAGGAGCCCCCTAGGCCAGCTAACAGAAAGCCTCTATAAAGTGTGGATATCATACTTCGTGTCCTTCGGGACTGTTGAAGCCTTAAGGCCTGGTTTCCTGGTAGCCAGGGGGGAATGGGTGAGAAGCAAAGCTAAGCGCACACACAGGCTCTGGAATCAGAGACCCAGATTTAAGTCCCAGCTCCGCCATTTCAATATGCTCCAATCGTTTAGCCTCTGCGTACCTGTTTTCTCAGAGTAGGGCCGTTATGGGCCTATGGTGGGGGTTAACTGCAGTAATACACACTAGGCACTTAGAACAGGATCTGACAAAGGTCACTTTCAAGTGTGAGCTGCTGCCCTCACTACCTTCACACCACTTCTGCCTTTGGAAGCTGCATTGATTCTTTTCAAAATCTATGTATACTCTACTTCAACATAATAAAATTAGGCTTTTTGGAAGCAACTAGAATACATACATAATTAAAGTTTTTAACATACTATGTCAAAAATGATTCCAAGAATCACTCCTACAATTTCCTCCTTCTTACCAAAAACATTTAATGGTGATTTTTTTCCCCCAGTTAATTATTTTAAAAAGCACAGCATGACTGCCCATCAAGTTCAGTAAATTAAAACAAACTTCTGGTATGTGTTCTGCTTACCTTATAACCCGGACAAGTTCATGGAAAGCTTGATCTACATTCATCCTAATCTTTGCTGACGCCTCCATGTATGTTACCTTAAGTTGCCGTGCTAACTGCTGTCCTTCTTCCTGTGTTACCTGAAATTCCAAGAGTGGTGTTTGAGGTACAGTATTAACAATTAGATCTGCCCTATCTACTGTTTGGCCACCAACTGCACTCTTAATCCAGCCAGAGACCAAGTCTGTCTGTTGTAAGATGAACCAAGAGACTTAACAGCTTAACACATACAGCTGAAGCCCAGCTCTGCTGAAAAATGCAGAACATGACAGAGGCAAGATGTTAGCCTAGTGATTACTCAAAGGTATTCAATACAACAGTGAGAAACACTGGGAAGTATACAAAGTGGTATGAGAGTCTATAACCCTTCTGGGCCGGTCAGGGAAAGCCTCCTTGAAGTGATATTCAGGTTAGGAACTAAACAAAGACTATGGAGTTGGATCAAGGTGAAGAAGTATCCCTCTTATATGCAGAATCCAAAAATAATGATACAAATGAACTTATTTACAGAACAGAAACACACTCAGACTTAGAGAACAAACTCATTATGGTTGCAGGGGCTGGGGAGAGGATGAGGGAAAGGGACTGTTAGGGAATTGGGCATGGAGGTACACACAGTGCTATATTTAGAATGGATAACCAACAAAGCCCTACTATAGCACATGGAACTCTGCTCAACATTATGTGGCAGCCGGATGGGAGGGGAGTTTGGGGGGATACATGTACATGTATGGCTGGGTCCCCTCACTGTCTACCTGGAACTATCACAACATGGTTAATCGGCTACACCCCAGCATAAAATAAAAAGTTAAAATAAAGTATCCCTGACAAAGGAAATAGCAGGTGTGAGGGTGCTCCAAGTTCTAGGAATTGAAAAAGCCTAGAATGGCTGGAATACAGAAAGTCAAGAGAGAGCACAGCAAGAGGTGAACCTGGAGAGCAGGGCAAGCATCAAGAAGCCATGGATCTTCTTCCCATCTGCACTCCCCAGTACCTGGTAGGCAGCAGACTCCCAATGAATATGTGGGGGAAAACCAATGAATAGGACCACACACTCTCAAAATGACTTACTTACACGAGGCAGTGAAGGAAGGTAAGCATAGAAGGGTGGCTTTGCTGATGACATATAAATGCCAGGGCAGAATAAAAAAATGCTAATATAATATAAGTAAATGTCCTATGTGTTTTAAACGTAGAGGGATGAAATATGATTACTATTATTGATATTTTACAGTTAGATTTATATGGTGGAGCTGAAAATATGTATTTCAAAAAAAAAAAGACTTTCACTGCTGCCATTATCGCAAAAAAATAAATACAGGTTAGAAAACTATAGATGAGCAAAAAGGAAAAAATAGAAAATTTAGGAACCTGTCTTCCATACAGAACCACATTCTTCTCATCTTTTTTCAGTGATATCGATTTTTCTCTGCAAAAACAGAATAATTTTTGTGCCTTTATCTTAGACCCTTGAATTATGCTAAATCCACTTACCTAGGTGTTTTTTGTTTTTATTTTTGTAAACGCCAGGGTCTCTTTTAAATAAGCAATCATGCCATTTGTTAATAAAGACAGTTTTTTGTTGTTTTCTTTCTAATATGGATGCATTTTCACTCTTTTTCTGGCCCTTCCATATTGCCTGGAACCTCGAAGACAACAGTGGAAGGGGATACTTTTGTTTCTGATCTTAGGGACAAAGCATTTAGTCTTTCAGCATTAAATAAGCTGCATTGTTTTCACAATTCCATTTTATCATCTTGTTTGGCTAATGAACTAGATATGTATTATGTTATTTTTATAATTGCTTTAGTTTATAATATACATGTTTCACTTCTAATTCAAATGGAATGTCAATCCATGTATAGTTTAAGACTCTTAACAGTATGTTTCTTCCTCCTAAAAATTCTTATTATTACCACCTACACTATTTTTGTTTTAAACATCCCATTATGTTTTAAGGAGATTTAAGTAACAATAATAAAAGTAATTTATGTTTACCCACATAAATGGGTAAAGGTGTTCTTCATTTCTTTGCATAGATCTAGATTTCCATTTGGTATAGTTTTCCTCTTCTTGCATTTCTTTTAACCTAAGTCTGCTGGTAATAAATTCTTTCCATTTACAAAAATGGGAGAAGTCTTTACTTCACCTTTGCTTTTGAAATAAATTTTTAGATATTAACTTCTAGGTGAGTTTGCCACTCTGGTTGATTAGAATATGAATTATTCCTGGCCCTATTTCAGCTCCAAGTATTGTCCCATCTATTCCTTTCATATAGCTTGTTCTCCTAATTTAATATTACATTCACAAAATTTAGTACCTTCAGTGAAATATCATTAGGCTACTACATTAGCATGTATACATCTAACAATTACTTTATAACAGATTATACCCTGTTGTGTTTCAAAAGAGTGGCAGGCAGGTTCTACACAACACTGGTATATGTAAGTTTAACAATTTTAAAATTTACTCTGCCTCTCCTTCACAACAGTACATGTACCATAAGGCCTATGGTTTGAAATATAAATCAATCAAATTAAGCGAGCAATTAACAATGAATAAGGAAGCCAAGTATGAAAAGAAAGCTTTAAAGAGCTGCCAATTTAGAAAAGAAAATTCGTTTTTAATAAAAGTTGACATGAAATTCCTTCCTACAAAAAGAGCCTCATGTCAAAAATTCTGTTCCTTCTTCCTAGTATGTTCTCCCTTCTCCCCCAACTCTATAAATTACTATACTAACTTATTTCATACTAATAATTCAAGACTTGAGTAATCAAAAACTTTCTTACTGTTGTTTTTACAATATCCCAGAATGCCCATCACATTCTTTAATGACTAGCAAAAAAGTCAACACACTGCAATTTTTGGTTTTGTCTTTTCATTCTCCCACCATTATGTCATTTTTAGCTAAGTTGTAAGGTCTACTAGCCTTTGTACACCCAGAGCCTGGAAGAGCACATAGCAATTATTTAATAAATATATGTTAAGGAAATAGAGTATGACCAAATACTTACGTCTTTCTTCTTTTACTTTGAAGTAAGGTAAAAATAAATATTTGAGACATGTCAATCTCAATAAATTACTTACTTTGCTAATATAAGATAATTTGATTGTGGGAGGGAAAGACATATCTTTAAGAATACTACTCTTTCTGCTCAATTACTCCTCAGAAAGCTACCTTGTCCTCTCCTTCCTACATGATATAATTCAGCCAGAGAGAAACAGAAAATGACCCATCTTTATACAATTAAGAAAAATTAATGAATTAATAGTCTAGATGATTAAAAAAAAATCCCACTGCCAAGACTGTTCATGTGCTGCATCTGTTTGTTTGTTAGCATGGTCTCACATCAGTCTTCCAGGAACCGAGGTCAGCAAAGTTCACACACACATTTCTGGTCAAGATCTCTCTAACCACATACAGTGCTACTTACGAGCTTACTGAGCATACTTTTAGTGAAGAAGTAAAAACAGCATCATCACCACAAAAGCAAAAAAATACAACAAAAAGGACACCACATGAGACAAAGCCAAAACACTGTGAAGCCAAAAATCAACAAAAAAACTGAAAGCCACATAAACAAGGATTTCCTGGAGGCTCCCCAACCAGGGAATTTTATAAAGATATCAAATCCTAAGCCTGGTTTTGGTAGATCTGAGTGCTACCCAGAAATGTTTTGTTTTAAAGAGCCAAGGTGAACCTGATGCAAGAAATTCAGGTTTACATTTGGAAACCTCCAGTGAGACTCAGTTCAAAGGCACAAACGAATCTCAGTGGAAATCCACAATACAAGTTTATCTAACACTATGTACTTTTAAATAGAGAAGAGCAAAATGGAAATGATGAGAACAATTTTATTAAACAAATGGGGTTTAATAGGAATAGACTACAACATCTGCAGTCCACAGAAGCAAACTTTTTTTTTTTCAAAAATATCTATTATGTAGTCATTTTAATACCACATCTTGATTCACTGATGCCTTGATTCATTCCTTCAGCAACTTTGCTCTGTGTTAAGGATAAAATATGAGCAAAACAAAGTGGTCAAAACTGAGAAGCCCTCATGGTGCTTACAAACCTTTTAGATGCAGACAAGGCACCAACAGGTAAAGCCAGAAATGGCCCTCACTGTTGTGGGGAGGAGCCTGTTTTCCCTGGGAGAATGCAGGGGCACACTGTTGTCAAGGAACCAACAGATAGGAGAAGAGGGGATAAGCACACCAAGGTAATACACTGTTACAGGGGAAACAGGCTCCTTTCTCAAGTTATTGATGACAAGCACTTAACAACGGGGAAAGGAGAAACTCAGCCAGGAGAGGTAAAAGGGAGAAAATCAAAAGAACAAAAAAAGAGAGAGAGAGAGACAAAAACTCCTGATTTCTAAACCAGGTTGAGTCAAGGACAAGGAACTTGAAATCAGAGCTATCGTAAAGTTCACAGTTCAAGCCCACACACAGCTGCTGTATTAAATTTCAGAATTAATATGCTGTCGTATTTAATAATGTTTACATTTTAGCAAGGGCAAGCAAATCATTTACCTATATTTTCTTACTACACCTCTGACAGGATAAACAAAATGATCAGTCTCTCTAAGGGCTCAGGTATGCATTCAAATTCTACAGACCTCTTTTTATGTCAGTGATTTTGTCTTTTTCTATCATCAGTGCCTAGAAAGTGTTCTATAAAAGCTGGATGAATAGGGGATGCAAGAAGCAAGTCCAGAGACATACAGAGGCCAAACGGAAGCAGCAAAGCCTCTTCCAGCTGATCTCCCCTCCCTGATGGGTTCAGAATCTCAGGGCTGACCCACATATAAAGAACATGGGGAACTGGCATTTGCTCTACAAGAAAAACAGGACATAAGCTAGAGCAAGTCCAAAGGATCATGCCTAAGACAAAGGCAGGAATTAACAAGCTGACCAGCAACTGACTGCAAGCAGACTGGTTAGTGGCTATGAACCCAAAGAGATAGCCAAAAAGTCAGCATTTCCAAACAAGGGGAAGTTTTTATGGGGTGCCTGTGGCCTGTCCAGGTTCGGCTGGTAGAGCAAGTAAGGATGCCAAGATATATCACCTTTCATTCTGAAGAGGGTTTTCAAAGGTAAGAAACCTTTAGTATAGCATTTCAACTACTATGAGTAAGGCCCTCAAGGCTAGGAGGGGAAAGGTATGTTTGTACACCCAGGGCCTAGAAGAGAGTCTGCCTCAGCCCTAAGATACCGGACACAGACAAGGAGCTATCAACAAAGGGAGGAGGGAGGAGGCGCAGGGAATACTGCTCCAGAGCTAAGTGAATGAAGTGTTTCAAAAAGGAGAATGTGAGTATCTGTGTCAAATGTTACTGACATCTGCGTTAAGCGGTAACCCTGACCGGGTGCTACATGCCTGCAGTCAACGCCAGAAAGGAAAAGAAGTAGAGAATGAGTGTATAGATAACACTTCTAAGGAGTTTTGCTTACTCGGAGGAGCAGCAAAAAGGTTCTCCAAGAGGGATGTGAGATTAGCATTTGCTCTGGGTACTTTTTGTTTTAAAGATGAGAGCACTGCAGCATGTCTCAGGCTGATGGAACTGATCGTGCCGGAGAGAACTGGAACACCCGGATGGAACAACTGCTGGGTGATGCCCAGGAGGAGGAACGGATGGGCTCCAGCGTCTGCCAGAGAGGTTGGTCAGAGAGGCGAAATTCCTCCACGCAGGTGGGGAGAAGCAAAACTGATGGGGCGCACGTGCACGTAGACTAGTACACGCGCAGGTGGGAACAGGGGGAGGTTTCTCAGGGAAATAGGAGAATGCCACTCATCATCAGTCTGCTGAGAATGAAGGGGTGAAGTGTTACAAACTCAACAATGAGAGAGTCAGTATTAGTTATCCAAACAGGTAGGAAATGAATGGACTAGGGCAACGTAGGAGGATTTCCAGTCAGCACTAAAGGCTCTCATGTAAGAGCACGGACAGTGCTAAGGGAGTTAGCTAACACCCCAAGTATGGGTGGGAAGGAACCTAGAAAAAAGAAGATAAAGCAGGGGAGGAGTAAGATGTCTCTTTGTGCCTATCCTTCAGAGACGAGAACCTCTAGGAATGAACAGAAAACTAAGCAGTTTTCAGCCATTTGCTTTTCTCCCTTGGATATATATATACATTTGAATTTTTCAGTCTTTACACAGCAATTAACATCTATGCATAAAGCCCAGAAATAAAGAACTCACTTCAAGCTCACTGCCTATCTTTGAGGTGGTGAAAACATCAAACTTATTCCCAATATTGCTTCTCTTATCACTATGTTATTTTACTCTGAGACTCTATTACTTTTATTAAAAAAGAAAAAAACTTAAGATGAAAAATTTATAAATCTATGGTATAAAACAAAGCCAAAGTACCACAATATGTTAATATCTGCAGACAGACGGAAACCACAGTCCAAATACTGGCAATCTTCACTATATAAATGGCTTAAAAATAATTCATACTGATCTCCTGCCCCATACTGATCCCAAGCTAATGATGGCAAGACTTGATTAGTTCTAGTGGACACACTCACCCCTCCTCTGTTCTCCCTAATCTTGCCAAATACATCGAAGACTCCCACCTCAGCCCCGGCCTGCCAACTTATTCCTTTACTGGAATTACCACCATGAAAAAGCTTGAGAAAAACCAGGGCAGGAAATATAGCTATCTAGCATTAGATACAGCCAAGAACCCCCTGTTCCCTGCAGAGCTACTCTGCCATTAGTTCTCAGATCCAACATCTACAAATGTGTCTAGTACTAGAAAGGCCTGAGAAGAGCAGTGAAAAAGGTCCTACTGAGCAATATCTAATAAATATAATTAGATTGAGAAATGCTGAGGAAAATGGTCACCTCAAGATAAAACATAACCTTTTTAAAAAAGATGGACTGTCTACTCCAGGTTTTAGGATGTGATAAATGCCATATCCTAAATTCCTTTCAACAGCTTACACTGGTTTGAGATAAAGATAGAATGTTTTCACCTTAACTTTATAATAAATCAGATCTGAAAGAGAAGTAGTGGTAAAATTTATTCTACATCAGGTAAACATTTCTAAATCTTAGCATTACAACAGTATCATCCTCTCAAGCTCACGTTTTAAATTTGGTATATCTTCAACAAAACTTTACAAATAGAGCACATGAATCAAAGATTATGTTTTAAATAATGGTTAATTACAAAATGGAAGTCTGTCCTCACTGCTGTTTGTCAATCCATTTTTCCTGATGTTTGCACTTTCAAACAAAATCTGTCAACAAAAGATTATGTTAACACCAAGATTATATATAAAAAGAGAACTTAAATACAGCAAAAGTTAAGAAAGTATTTAAACAACTGTATTCCAGAAGAGGGGTAGAGACTAAAGACCTAAATAATGCAGCACCTCCATTAACTCATATCTGATCTTGTTCCCCTCTCCCACACAAAGATGAGTGGCCCACATGTAACAAACATTTTAAAAACCAAACGTGAAATAACTGGGGAAAGAACAAGCGAGTATAAATAAGCTTGCAACTGAATACTAAAAATATTGTTTTCCTGCAGGTTATTGAGCAGCTAGAGCTGCCCATGTGATTAACAGGACTTAGGAAAAATTCAAATACTGTCATTTAAACTAAAGTCATTCTCTAAATGAGGTAATTCAGCATTAACACTGAATTAGGCTACCCAGGTGACGCACATGGTAAAGAACACAGACATGGGTTTGATCCTGGGTTGGGAAGGTCCCCTAGAGGAGGGCATGGCAACCCACTCTAGTATTCTTGCTTGCAGAATCCCAATGGAAAGAGGAGCCTGTGGACTACAGTCCACCGTCAAAGAGTTGGACACAATTGAGCAACTAAGCAAAGCACATGGGTAATTTTAAGAGAATCTAACTAAATTATAGCTGCAGGTCCTACCTTAGAAATTATATTATGTGGATGGAGCTGGTATAAAATACCTGCAAGTTTACGTCCACTGAAGTTCTGCATAATATGTAAAAATTTAATATCCCCAAATCTACTTCCTCTCAATTTGTCACCTGTTAACAGTATTCCTATCAAATCCAGTGTGCCACATTCAGCACAGTGTTTTTGATCATGGTGCTTCCTCATTACATAATTACAAATAATTGGTTTCCCAAGAGCAAAATCTTCTCACCTGTCTCTGATGATCCAGATCTGCTTTATTACCAATTAAAATCATTGGAAACTCATCACGATCCTTTACTCTGAGAATCTGTCTTTGAAACTTATAGATTTCTTCAAAACTAAAAACAAAAACAAATTCATTAATTTGGTCAAGTATTAGAATTCAGATTCCCCTGCCCCATTTAGTATTTTCTTAATTTTCCTTTTTCTATACAAACCAGAATGCAAATTTAATGAACAGTGATCTAGACATGAACAGATCTACAATTATATACTGATACAAACCTGCCTCTATCTGTGACTGAAAACACCAAAAGGAAACCCTCGCCAGTTCTCATATACTGTTCTCTCATAGCTCCAAATTCCTCTTGTCCCGCTGTATCCAGAACTAAAGGAAAAACAAGAAATGTAATGACGTTCATGTGTTCATCTCACAAAAATGGCTCCCTCACATGGGCAGGTTCAGTTAATTAATTCACAGTTAATATGAATCCTTTGGAAAACATCACATTTGGTAAATTTTATAAACAGCATTCCCCTTTTAGTACTTTATTCTCAATGCTAAAGACAAATTTATTCTAATGGCAGACAGTCGCAGAGTTATCTTCTTCAGTGCAGGCTGATTTTGTAGTTAGAATACATTTGCATAGCAATGACAAGGTTAAAAATATCAAATCCATATAGGCAGACAGAGTCAGATAACCTCTGAAGTCACTTGGATGTTTACCTCCTCTATGAAAAGAACTGAAAAAAGATACTTGTAAATTCAAGAAGGAAATGCTGGTGTACCCCACCCCCCAAATACCATACTGAATGTACAAGTGCTGAGGGGTACATTGATCTCTGTGAATAAAGAATCATACAAGCTAAAAGAACAGCCCTTTCTCTTGTGGAGGGGTGTAATGTTTAGCCAAGCACAAAACACTATTTGCTAAGGCCTCTGTGCTATAAACTCTTAGCAAGTTAGCAAATATTGAAGCTTTTCTACATTTACTTCACCCATTTTAGACTTCATCAAAATGTAGGAAGAGCTAAAACCTCGGGGTTTTTTCCCCGAATGTCCCAATAAACACAACTTTAACAAGTTACAGTGACATGACTAATTTTACCTACTCTCAATCCAGTTATTGTTTTACATCACATTTAAATTGCCTAACATGTAGATTCATCGATTAAAAGTAATGAAAAAGATGAACTTATCTTCAAGATCACCAAACATTTCAACTGTAGTTATTTAATCTAGCAAAACTTCAAAGCTTACTTTAAAAAATATGATACGTGAACCATCAAATAAAAGGAAGATTACTTACTGTCTAGCCGGGCCGCCCGGTCATCTATCACGCACTGCTTTGTGTAGGAATCCTCGATGGTTGGATCATAATCCGTTACAAAATAAGACTGTAAGAAAAATAACATAACTTTAAAATTTATGCTTACTTGCCCAAGTACCAACGTAACTTTACCCAGAACTCATCAAAATATTCTCACTGTATTAAAGTGTATCCTACTATGTCAATTCCCTATTAAATGAAATCTATTCACAGCAGCTTCCAAGTGGAGAAAGGGTACTAAACATCCCTGAATTTTCACATCTGAACCATGTGAGAGATTGTAAAAGCTCTACTGCAGTTTTTTCTTTTTTCATAATTAACTTATATACACCTAAAACTCTAGATCTCAAGCTCCAGAGAAACTAGAAACACACCTTTAGCTGTAATTCAGGTCTATCTCCAACCCATAGGCAAGCATCAGTCCTTAGAACAAACTAACAGTTCTGGAACAAAAGAGACAACACGAAGTCTGCCTGATTCAATGCCTGATCTTCTCTTCACTTTTCTCACACCTTGTCTTAGTTCTCTTTGAGTTGTCTTGTGTATTACCCTAAAGGACATGATTTCAGGATGTTTTATCTGCATGAATCTCTAACTTATTCTTTCACTGATATTTTTGTTAGTTTTCCAACTATTTCCTCTTCTGTTAGCAAAGCCACCCAACCATCACCTTATGAAGCCATCACCCGAACCAGGACACTTAAGGCAGCAGAGAAAGGAGGGAGGAGTCCTAGCAAATCACTTTATGTTTGATCATTACATTTCATAATCTTTTTAAAAGATTTTAAAAAGAAACCAGAAACACACATCTGAAAGACAATGATTTTCCCCTTCATCCAGAAGGACACTACCTAGGACACTGATGTCAGTTCTGAGTGTCTCCCTTACTCTCCCTCTTGACTGGCTTCCTCAAAGCCTATTTTGCCACTAACTCATCACAAAATCTGAGGGATGACTTGGAGGAAGGCAGCTTAATGCTAGAAATGAGCGCTGAAGGTGTTCGGTCATTCTTCAGGCAAGGGCTCCTGGAAACTGGCCCTGCTGGCTCCAGGGACACATGGTTGTGAAGAGACAATCCCTGCATGGTGAGTTGTGCACACACCAGAAAGCTACTTAAAAGGAAGCACTCCTCGTATGGGGGCAGAGGGGGAGGCGGCAGGGACTACTCTGCTTGCTACCCTGACTTTACATATTTAATTCTGAATGATCTTTCCTATTTTTTATTTGTATTTTTGGAGTAACTCTGGTTATTCAGAATTTAGCCGTAATTCTACTTCCTTTTTGGTGGCTTCACTTAAGTGATCAACTTGCCAACATCAGTTGGGATCATCAAAAAAGCAAGAGAGTTCCAGAAAAACATCTGCTTTATTGACAACACCAAAGCCTTTGACTGTGTGGATCACAACAAACTGTGGAAAATTCTTAATGACATGAGAATACCAGACCATCTGACTTGCCTCCTGAGAAATGTGTATGCAGGTCAAAAAGCAACAGTTAGAGCCGGACATGGAACATGTCAAGGCTGTACATTGTCACCCTGCTTATTTAACCTATATGCAGAGTACATCATGAGAAACACTGGGCTGGATGAAGCACAAGCTGGAATCAAGACTGCCAGGAGAAATAGCAATAACCTCACATATGCAGATGACACCACTCTTACGGCAAAAAGCAAAGAACTAAAGAGTCTCTTGATGAAAGTGAAAGAGGAGAGTGAAAAAGCTGGCTTAAAATTCAACATCAAGAACACTAAGATCATGGCATCTTGTCCCATCACTTCATGGCAAATAGATGGGGAAGCAGTGACAGACTATTTTGGGGGGCTACAAAATCACTGCAGATGGCGACTGCAGCCATGAAATTAAAAGACGCTTGCTCCTTGGAAGAAAGCTATGACCAACCTAGACAGCATATTAAAAAGCAGAGACATTATTTTGCCAACAAAGGTCTGTCTAGTCAAAACTATGGTTTTTCCAGTAGTCATGTATGGATGTGAGAGTTGGATTATAAAGAAGGCTGAGTGCTGAAGAACTTATGCTTTTGAACTGTGGTGTTGGAGAAGACTCTTGGGAGTCCCTTGGACTGCAAGAGATGCTACCAGTCAATTCTAAAGGAAATCAGTCCTGAATATTCATTGGAACGACCGATGCTGAAGCTGAAACTCCAATACTTTGGCCATCTGATATAAGAACTGACTCATTTGAAAATATGCTGGTACTGGGCAAGATTGAAGGTGGGAGGAGAAGGGGGACGAGAGAGAATGAGATGGTTGGATGGCATCACCGACGCAATGGACAGGAGTCTGAGTAAGCTCCGGGGGTTGGTAATGGACAGGGAAGCCTGGCGTGCTGCAGTCCACAGGGTCGCAAAGAGTCGGACATGACTGTGCGACTGATTTTTTTTAAATTACCAACAGGAGTGGCTTTGAGTAGAAAGTCATTTCCATCACCACCCCATTCCCATTTTAAAATAAACAGGTATCAAAACAATCTTTGAACTGACTCTCTGGAACCCACACCTCTTCTGAAAGTAAACAAAACTGGCAACAAATTCTTTGTACCTACTATTCTAAACAACACAGAAAGCAGTCTTTCACCAAACAACCTAGGTAAAGCAAAATATTTAAATCTTAGAGTAAGTTTCCTGAAACACGTCTCTCCATAGTAACCTGACACTTCCTGCCATGCTTTCATCTTGTAAAACCTAAGTTTCATTGACTACTCCCAAGTTAGCCCTTAACATGCCAAAATGACCCTCCCAGTTTGTCTGAAAACGCAATGGACAGACATTAAATATATTTTTTTCAAATGTTCAAGTCATGTATGATAGCTCAAATTCTGCCACTGTGATGGGTTCCTTTGCATTGTGATACCAAATTAAGAAAATAACACATGAGGACTGTTAGTTTAAGCAACACGGAGGGCAATTAAATTGTTTTTCCCTTCTATGACTATGGAAGTTTCATATTTTCTTTAGATGTCTTGGCTCTTGAAATACAATCTTAATGTTTTAACAATTTTGCCTCTTCACCAACACTGGCATGCATTTATTCTACTCATTAATGTTTAAGATAAGTTAACTGTTGCAATTTCTGGATATTTAGGTCTACATTTCATCTTTGCCATTTCCTATTTTCAAAATTTGCAGAGACCTTGCTATATATAGATTTTAAAGAACCATCTTCACTAAAGTATCATTGCCCCTCAAAAGAGACCCATCTTAAGGAACATTACTCTGTCACATAATCAAAGACCCCTTTCCCTCTCATCATTCTAATAAGCCACAAGTCATAATGTGCCTAAAAATAGCATTCATCACATGCAGGTAGGAAAGATAATTCATCACCTCCGGTCCCAAAGACTTAATATTTTTGTTACTTAAACTTGGGTCCCAGCTATTTGAGGCAGCAGATCACCAACAGGAAATCAGTCTCTGGTGATGGAGAGTGCTGGATTTAATTCTAACTCTACTACTTTCTAGCTGTGGAACCTAAGGCAAATTACGTCTTTAGCCTTCAGCATCTGTAAAACAGGAGAGTAACACAACCCCATGGAATGGATAAAATGAAGTAATGAATGTTAAGTGCCAACACATGCTGATGACTAACAAGTGTTGGTCAGTGTATTGTTCTGTCATGTAGTTAAATGGTATGAACTAGAGTTTTTATTCAACTGAAAAGATGTGCTAAAACCAGGAACGGCTATTGTAATTCCAATCCTAGTTATACCACAGACTAGACTTGTTATCCAAAATCTTGTGCATCAAGATAAAAGTTCCCCATCTGAAGTTCTGGAAATATTTCTTTGGATTTGAGCAGTAATTACACAAGTATATATAATACACATGTAAAAACTCATCAAGCTGTACATTTAAGATATGTGCATTTTTGTACGCATACAAACTACACCTCTATAAAATACATTAATGGTTTCCCGTCGCTTCCAGGAATCAGCACTCTCTTTACACAGTTCACAAAGCTCTCCAGTTTGATGTGTGTTGTTCACCAGTCAAAGTGCTCTTCTTCACTACCTGAATCCCTTCTGCTGACTGCTCTTGCTCTTGGTTTCATTCACTTGTTTGACAATTATTTATGGGGCATCGCTGGTGGCTCAGATGGTAAAGAATCCGCCTGCAATGCAAGAGACCAGGGTTTGATTCCTGGGCTGGGAAGATCCCCTGGAGGAGGGGCATAGCAACCCACTCCAGTATTCTTGCCTGGAGAAACGCCATGGACAGAGGAGCCTGGCGGGCTACGGTCCACTGGGTTGCAAAGAGTTGGACATGACTGAGCGACTAAGCACAGCACAGGGACAAGGTCCCTACTTTCACAGAACCCACTGCTTTTTACACACCTAGCAACTGTGTTGTAACTGGGACAAGGGTAATGGGGAGTATTAAAGGTATTGGCCAAAGAACAGAAACAGCACGAAATGCCAGTAACATGCTTGTTTAGAAGGCAACCAACTGTAAGCAGTTAATGCTGCAGGAATACATAGGAACTATGTGTACCTTCACTTAAAGAGTCCCAGCAATTTGCCGGAAAAGAAAACAGTCTCTCCCCTGAGGTTGAAAAAGTTACTAACAGCCCAAGACGGATATTTCCCAGCAAAAAGCAAGGAGAAAAAAACGCAGTATTGCATTGTGGAAGACTGCAGAGGCTCCGGAGAGGGCAGGAAAGGACAGTGGACTAGAGTTCAGCCCACTGAAAGGGGGAATGAGAGTCACGGGTGCAGAAAGTATGTGCTTTCCTGAACTCACAGGAGGGGATGCATGGAGAAGGATCCCAACTAGAAAGAAATGAAGACCTCTTTTCAATAGGTGGGCTGCCTTCCAGGTAGTAAGAAGGGCAAATGTGTACCTAAGTCTCTTTAAGGTTGCTTGGAGTTATGGAGAAAAGCTTAAGATTAGGGAAGCTATCCCATTCAGACAGGGAGATTCTCCCTGATAAAATAAGGTCTGAGTAGGATTGTCCAAAGCATAACAAAACAGTGATATCTAGGAATGTTTTTCCTGCCGAACAACAGAAGCTCCACTTAGCTTTAGAGAACTGCCACTTCATTCTTTTCCTATTCAAACGAGCTGCCTTAAGGAAGATAAGGAGGGGCCGGGGAGGAAAGAAAATAAGCTGATGTAACTTCTGCAATTAGTGGCAGGAGTGACAAGTCTCTCTCCAGGCACCAAGGTCCTGGTGAAAGTGCAATTCCCAAACACTGCCACAGAGCGGTGCCTGGTCTACACCCTGGGATGGGTAATGAATTTACTGGAGATTCTGGGAAACTCAGAAAATCCAGCTCACTGGTTAAAGTCCACTACCCTTGCATATATAAAGGACGGGAGGTTAGACCTAAGGTGCCACAGGGGAGCTGTAAACAAACGACAGGGCACTGCTGAGCACAGTAGTGTTGTCAGGAGTCCTCTAAACTCAGGGGGTACAGAAAGAGGAGGGGAAAGGGAGAGAGCAGGGGAAGGAAACTGGCATGGGAAAGCCCTGACAACTCCTGAATCTGGGTAATGTGTATACAAGTATATATTACACTGTTCACTGTGTAATTATACAATGCATATATTATTCAAAATTTTTTAAAAATCTGGTGGTAGTATGTTAACAGGAAGGGTCAAATTAAAGGAAGAATATACTAGATCCTTTTTAATCCTAAGCTTTCACCTCACTCCACTCAAGACCAACAAACTCACCTAGAAATCTGATTTTTTTTTTTCTTTTTTGATCAGAATATCTTGCAGTTCTCTTTATATTTTTTTCTCTTTTACTGTCCATCATTCCTTCAACCCAACTGGAATACAAGCTCTATGAGGACAGATTTTTGTCAGAGGTAGAGTGACTTGCCTAATGTTTAAAGACCAAATGGATCCAGCACTAAAATCAAAAGTTTCCAGGCTTTTTGGACAACACTCCTGCTCTACTCACCCTCTCTGGAGGTAAAGCCCACTCATTCTCACCCTCCATTCCTGCTTCCACTGCTCTCATTTTTTTTAAAAAACTGAAATATCCAAGTCACCATTTATTAAGCATCTGCTATGGGACATGCAGTTTGAAAATGATACACATACATTTTTCCTAAAGATTCTTCAGATATGTATTTCCCTCTTAAAATTTTAAGTGAGGGACAGAATTACCTTTTCCAGGTCACCTAGCTAATAAGGAGAACTAGGACTTAAGCTCAGGTCTTATCCTAATGAATGTTTTAGAATTCTTGCTATTTAATATAATTCATAAAATTTCAAATCTTTCATTCCTTTACGGCCTATAAAACAAGGAGGTAAAGTACCAGGAAAAATACAAAACAAGGAAAACTAAGACTAACAATTACATGGTTCCATTCTTTCCTTCCTAGTCGTCCTACTCACCTCCGCCCTGCCCCTCGAGGGGCACAAAGAACCCAGGTCATGAAACAAGCTAGACACAAAATTCTGTGGTTCTCTGCTCCCCTCCACTTTAAAAAGTCATTACTTCTAGCCTCAAAACCTGTACTGTTTTTTAAATAATGATAAAATAAACCCAAACATGAGGTTTCACGAGGGCTTGCTTTCTACTAATACATGCAATTATATATAAAGTCTTTACTGGAGCATAACATGAGAAGAAAATGTATGGACTATGGAGTTTGAGAGACCTGACAAACACAGATGCTATTCTATTTTCTAGCAGCTTGATTAACATCGCTAAGGCCCATTTTCTCAACAGAAAAGAGTGAGAACAAGGCTAATTTAAGGAGGGCATATTCCAGTGCCCACTTCAGGATAATGGAAAAGGCAAACCAGAAAGGAAGGGGTGAGGGCTACTCAGAGCTGCCCCGAGGGACTGCGGTCACCAGTGAGGCGGTGTGTGCCACTCTCCTCTTCCTGCGCATCCCGGCCCACTGCGCCAACGGATCCCAGTGTGCAGGGAGGCAGCAGAGTGAAGTGGGAAGAGCTGGAGGTGTGAGTCAGAGGGACCAGAATACAGTGCTACCATTTTTACCCGCTGTGGGAAACTGGAACACCTCATTTAACCTGCCTGAACCTCAGTTTCCTTAACTGTAAGATGGGAATACTAACCGAAGCCCAAACCACTTACTTTCTTTTGCAAGGCCTCCAACTCTCTAACCAGAAAACAACCTCAATATGCTCTGAATTCCTCCTATCCTTTCAGGTGATGATAGTTTGGATTTCCCCAACTTTGAATATTCTGTCTTACTGTTAAAAGTTGTGATTTGGAAAACATATATATCAAGCTTTATGTATACTATGTAATTGGTACTTACAGTTTCCTAATTGCTCATCTTTTCACATATGTGTACATGTGTTAGTCGCTCTGTCATGTCCGATTCTTTGCAACCCCCTGGACTGTAGCCCACCAGACTTCTCTGTCCATGAAATTCTCCAGGCAAGAATACTGGAGTAGGTAGCCATTCCCTTCTCCATGGGATTCTCCCAACCCAGGGATCGAACCTGGATCTCCTGCATTGCAGGCAGATTCTTTACCACTTGAGCCACCAAGGAAACCGAGTATATATGAATATGTGTATAAATGAAACACTGAGCTAATAAACTCAATATATTATAAGCAGAAAACTTTTTTCAAAGCCCTCCATGTGGGTAAGCTTTTCCTTGCAATTTAGTGAGATCTGAGGTAAATCTCCTAATTTTTTCTAATCATTCTTCAATTATAAATGCTTTTCAATTATTTTCAGCCCAAAGAACATTGTGATTTCAATAAGTAAGGTGGCCAGTCGGCAAGTGAAAAGATGTTCAATATCACTAATTATTAGAGAAATGCAAATCAAAACTACAACGAGGTACTACTTCACACCAGTTGGAATGGCCATCATTAAAAAGTCTACAAATAACAAATACTGGAGAGGTGTGAAGAAAAGGGGAACCTCCCACCCTGCTGGCTGGAATGTAAGTTGGTACAGCCACTGTCAAAAACAGTACGGAGGTTACTCAGAAAACTAAAAACAGAATTATCATGCAATCCAGCAATCCTACTTCTAGGAATACACATGGACAAAACTAAAATTCAAAAAGATACATGTATCCCTATGTTTATAGCAACACTATTCACGAGAGCCAAAGAACATAGAAACAACCTAAATGTCCATCAACAGGTAAATGAGTAAAGAAGATATATTCAATGGAATACTACTCAGCCATAAAAAAAATAATGCCATGTGCAGCAACATGAATACAACTAGAGATTATAGCATTAAGTGAAGTAAGCCAGAAAGAGAAGGACAAATACCATATAACATCACTTACATGTGGAATCTAAAATATGGTACAAATGAACCTATCTACAAAACAGAAACAGGGGCTTCAACAGTGGTTTCAGTGGCCCAATGCAGGTGGCCCAGGTTCGATCCCTGATCAGGGAACTAGATCCCACATGCTGCAACTAAGAACTTCATTCTCATGGCACAATGAAGATCGAAGGTCCTGTGTGCCACAATTAATAAAATATTTAAAAACAAAAACAGAAACAGACTCAGACTATAGACTTGGGGTTGCCAAATGGGGCAGGAGAAAAGCTGGGAATTTGATGCTGGAACATACACTATTACATTTAGAATGGATCAACAAGGTCCCAATGTATATAGCAAGGAAACTATATTCACTATCCTATGAAATCATAATTTGCTGTTGTTCAGTTGCTCAATCATGTCAGATATTTTGCGACCCCATGGACTGCAGCATGCCAGGCTTCCCTGTCCATCACCAACTCCCCGAACTTGCTCAAACTCATGTGCATCGAGTCAATGATGCCATTCAGTCATCTCATCCTCTTCTCCTGCCTTCAATCTTTCCCAGCATCAGGGTCTTTTCTAATGAGTCGGCTCTTCCCATCAGGAGGCCTAAGTATTGGAGCTTCAGGCTCAGTATCAGTCCTTCCAATGAATATTCAGAGTTGATTTCCTTAAGGACTGACTGGTTTGATCTTGCTGTCCAAGCGATTCTCAAGAGTCTTCTCCAACACCACAGTTCCAAAGCATCAATTCTTAGGTCCTCAGCCTTCTTTATGGTCCAACTTTCACATCCATACATGACCACTGGAAAAATCTTAACTTTGACTAGACGGATCTCTGTTGGTAAAGCAATGTCTCTGCTTTTTAATATGCTGTCTAGGTTGGTCATAGCTTTTCTCCCAAGAAGCAACTGTCTTTTTCTTTCAAATCTGCAGTGATTTTGGAGCCCAAGAAAATAAAGTCCATCACTGTTTCCATTGTTTCCCCATCTATTTGACATGAAGTGAAGGGACTGGATGCCATGTTCTCACTTTTCTGAATGCTGAATTTTAGGATAGCTTTTTCACTCACCTTTTTCATCAATAGACTCTCTAGTTCTTCTTCACTTTCTACCATAAGGGTGGTGTCATCTGCATATCTGAAGTTATTGACATTTCTCCTGGCAACCTTGATTTCAGCTTGTGCATCGTCCAGCCCAGCATTTCACATGATATACTCTGCACAGAAGTTAAATAAGCAGGGTGACAGTATACAGCTTTGATGTACTCCTTTCCCAATTTGGAACCAGTCCATTGTTTCTTGACCTGCATACAGATTTCTCAGGAAACAGGTAAAGTGGCCTGGTATTCCCCTCTGTTGAAGAATTTTCCACATTTTCTTGTGATCTGCATAGTCAAAGGCTTTAGCGTAGTCAATGAAGCAGAAGTAGATGTTTTTCTGGAATTCTCTTGCTTTTTCTATGATCCAATGGATGTTGGCAATTTATCTCTGGTTCTTCTGCATTTTCTAAATCCAGCTTGAACATTTGGAATTTCTCAGTCCACGTATTGTTGAAGCCTAGCTTGGAGAATTTTGAGCATTACTTTGCTAGCATGTGAAATAACTGCAACTGTGAGGCAGTTTGAACATTCTTTGACACTGTCTTTCTTAGGGATTGGAATGAAAACTGACCTTTTTCTAGTCCTGTGGCCACTGCTGAGTTTTCCAAATTTGCTGGCATATTGAGTGAAGCACTTTCACAGCATCTTTTAGGATTTGAAATAGATTAGCAAGAATTCCATCACCTCCACTAACTTTGTTCATAGTGATGCTTCCGAAGGCCCACTTGACTTTGCACTTCAAGATGTCTGGCTCTAGGTGAATGATCATATCATCATGGTTATCTGGGTCACTAAGATCTTTGTTGTATTGTTCTTCTGTGTATTCTTGTGACCTCTCAGTATCTTTTGCTTTTGTTAGGTCCATACCATTTCTGTCCTTTATTATGCCCATCTTTGCATGAAACATTCCCTTGGCATCTCTAGTTTTCTTGAAGAGATCTCTAGTCTTTCCCATTCTATTGTTTTCCTCTATTTCTTGCATTAATCACTTAGGAAGGTTTTCTTATCTCTGAGTACTGTTCTGTGGAACTGTGGAACTGCTTGCTCTTCTGTGAACCCATCTGCATCAGATGGGTAGATCCTTCCTTTTCTCTTTTGCCTTTTGCTTCTCTTCTTTTCTCAGCTATTTGTAAGGCCTCCTCAAACAACCACTTTGCCTTTTTGCATTTCATTTTCTTGGCAATAGTTTTGATCACTGCCTCCTGTGCAACATTATGAATCTCTGTCCAGAGTTCTTCAGGCACTCTATCATATTTAATCCCTTGAATCTGTCACTTCCATTGTATAATCATAAGGGATTTGATTTAGATCATACCTTAATGGCCTAGTGGTTTTCCCCACTTTCTTTAATTTAGGTCTGAATTTTGCAATAACAAGTTTATCACCTCAGGACAATCGGTTCCCAGTCTTGTTTTTGCTGACTATATAGAGCTTCTCTATCTTAGGCTGCAAAGAATATAACCAATCTGATTTCAGTATTGACCATCTGGTGATGTCCATGTGTAGAGTCACCTCTTGTGTTGTTGGAAGACGGTGAGAAATCATAATGGAAAAGAATATTTAAAAAAGAATGTATGTATGTGTATATCCGAGTCACTCTGCTATACAGCAGAGTGTCACAACACTGTACATGAATTATACTTCAATTTCAAAAACCGAAAGAAAATAAATTTAGATGTCTAGTACAATGTCTTGGGCTTCTCTGGTGGCTGAGTGGTAAAGAATCCACCTGCCAATTCAGGAGATGTGAGTTGACCCCTGGGTCAGGAAGATCCCCTAGAGAAGGAAGAGCAATCCACTCTAGTATTCTTGCCTAGAAAATCCCATGGACAGAGGAGCCTGGTGGGCTACAGTCCACGGGCTGGCAAGAGTCAGACACAACTTATCAACTGAACAACACAGCACGACATCGTAATTACATTAGTCAGTACTCATCTAAAATCAAAGTTTCTCTCCGTTCTACACAGAGCTGAGACATCTGTGACTGGACTGGGGTAGAGGGATAATTAAGACCAGTCATCTTTGATTTCTCCATATTATTATGCATCTTTTCTACCCCCAACAAGACTGCCTCTATTCTGGCTCCTTAAGGCTTGGGAGCTGAAGGAGTGGAGAGAAATAAGGGAGGCTGAGAAGGCCTTACCAACGAGAGCTGATGCCCGTGATAACTTTCTCATGAGGGCCTGCAGGTTTCCCAGAAGAGTGCATAAGTGAGACCCTCCACGTGCAATTCCCAGGAGATGAGGAAGTCCTGGAAAACTCTCAAACCTTGTGGAGTTCCCAAGGACACCTCCTCCTGACTGACATCATCTTCTAGGTAGCCACACACAGTGTCTCTTTTCAGAAGGTTTTTAAATCTGGTTCCATCCAGAAACTCAGGGGTACCTATTATTGTCTTTTAAAGTGCATACTACTACTAACTAAACAGTCCTCTTCCTTTCTCTCTGCTCTGCTATGAGTCCACAGACTTGCATACTAATCTTTATGTTCTCCAAACACCAGGAGATACATGTCAAGTTCTCAGAATGGTTCTATTAGAGCTTCCCCCATCATTTGGCTTCAAAGAAGGGGGCTTAAGAGAAGCATCCTCTCCACTGCATGGAGTGTAGAGACGGGAAAGGGCAAAGAACACACCACTACTGACAGCTCTCTCTCCAAAAATATCCTTGTCTCAGAATCCTTAACTCTCCACACTTTTACTTCCTGGAGTTAAAAGTATGGGCTAAATGTGCAAAAGCAATTTAAGGCCATCTTCTATGCAAGTCCTTAAAATATGAGGGTCACCAAGCAACTACTTTATTCCCAGTCTTTGAGGCTTCAAAAGAAACTAAAATAAGTTAGAGTTCCAGTTAAAACCCTGTTAGATGTGTCCAACTAGATTTGATGAATCCAAGGCCTGTCTCAAGCTTCTCAGAATTTCTTTGGTGTTAAGCAAGGTACTCTGCACATACACAGTTAGAGCCTCAAAATATTTTGCTGTTGGAAAACCCAGTAATTATGAAAGTCATAATGAGGAGCTAGGAATCAATTTCTAAGAGCACAGTAAGGACCTGGTTAGCTATCAGTGGCCTCTGTTTGCTAAAACAGGAGCGGTGCAAATTCCTCTGGTAACACTAGAGAAGACTACAGCAACTTCAGGCAGCTGTAAGCCAGACCGGGCGCTTCCTGGTGTCACTTTTTAACAGCAGCTGTCAAGTCACAGAGAACCTTTGTTCCCTGCAACATCCTCCCTTTTTTTTTTTTTTTTTTTTTTTTTGGTCAAATGTTTCCAGTGTGCTTGATATTCCTACACTTGAGTACATATTTTTGTTCCTGACTGAAATAACCATTTCACTTAACATGCATAGTTACAGAGCTCGCCCTAATTTATCCTCTAGAATGCTAATGCAGAATAATAAAAGCTACCCCAAACTCTATAATCCTTTTAGCATCTCTTTAACAAAACTTCAGTCAAAGGTGTTAACTGTCTCAGACTGTCTAGAGCCACCACGTGCCTTTCATGTGACTTCTGCACAATCTCAGGGATGATATACACACCTCAAGTAAAGCAGGTGGCTGCCAATCAACAGGCCTGGTATGCACTACGAAAAGCAGGGTACAAAGTCAACTTACAAACTGGTTATAGCACAATAGTTTGCTTCTAAAGTCTGTTATTTGGTGCTCGCTTATTTCCCCAGGGAAAAGCTGTTCTAATCTGTGTTTAGGTCCCTAGGCCAGACCACAAAAGCTGCCATTGACAAACGGTCCTGAGCCAGTATTAACCCTGAGTCCTAACCTCTGAAGCAGAGTCATCTGGCCCAAGAAGAAATGGGAAGGGAGTTTTATTTCCTTTCCCAGAGTACAGAGCCAGCCCAAAGCTATACTTATGAGGAAAAGCTTGTCAAGGGGCACCCCCTTGAACACCCAGCCTCTTCAATCTGCCCCAACTTCCCATTACTATGCTCATACCCAGGCTTTAGCCTCTTTCTGAAAACATTCTAAGTATAAAACTACTCACCTTTCTCCCCACTGTTCCTTCCACTCTCAAAGTAAAACTAGCAATTTCCTCACCCAGAGGCACTAGGCAGACAACTACCAGTCCAAATTAGAGAATGCTGCCAGTATGAGACAGCTTACCCTGACCCTGCAAACGTTTATTCTTTTCAAGAGCAAAATCAATCTCTAGTAACATTTTCAACACCAGTCAAGAAGAAAAGCTTCAGACTGTGTGAAGGGAAAATTATTTTGGGGTGGGTAAACCGCCATGTCATGATGCCAGTTCCCTATACTCCTCACAGCTTTCATCCTTCCAAATCCAAGGCTTTAAAAGCAGGGAAGAAAAGAGAAAGGGTTTCCTCTTTCCCCATCCACCAATAACCTTGCCTACCCAATAGGTTAGCTTCATCAGATCACACATTTTTCATTCACAGTACCAGTGAGTGATTTTGAAAACTGTCAACAGGAGAAAAAGGGCTGCACACAGCCCTGCCATGGCTACAGCCACGATTCACATACATGAACCATTTGTATGCAAGTCAAGCTTGACTCAGTGGCTGCTTACCTAACTAGATGGTCATCTTTCACTGTTGGCATAATATTTACAAACCACTGAGCAACCATAAGCCAGTGGCCTCTATCACAGAGTACGATAAAGTTTATTTCACTCCCCTGAACTTAATAGTTGTTTGCTGTCATCTCTCAATTACTGTAGTTGTTTACAGATAACATGTAAAGCCTAAATAAACTTTTAAGGATAAGAATTACTAAAAATTTTTTAATTGACCCACTTCCCTGAATACCTTAAACTAACACAACACTGTAAACCAACTAAAAAATCCAATAAAAAAAATTGTTTTAATTACCATTTTTTAAAAGCACAGTGATTACTGGCACAGACAAGAACAGATAAACAGAGAGAGCCGTATAAGCCTCACACCGTCCCCGTGGGGTCTGACTGATTCCCAGACACACTCTTTTTCGCACCAAGGCACTAGGTTTTCTTAGTCTTTCAGTTCTTGCCTTGACTGAACCTCGCACTACTGGAGTTTCCATACCCACCTCCCCTCCCCATTCTCATAACTACTAGTTAGTCAGCCTTCCTTACCTCAAACCTCATGTGGGCCATAGCTGCCTAAACAACATCGTGCTGGCCTCCGTGGGACATTTTAGATAAAAAAACGCCTAACCTCCAGGGGCACAAAACTGTCCAGGCCTAACCTGGGTCCCATCTTGGCATCTTTCCTCTACATATCAGGGTCCTCCCCACACTGGGAGCCCCTCTGCAGGCTCAGCACCACCACACAGACCTCAGGGCCATATCAGCTCTAGGCAAGAAGCATTCTCAACTATGACATGGTCCACATTCAGAGTCTCAGCACTGTTAGCTTTATTAGTTGTCTGACCTTGGCACAATACTACAGTGCTCATAATTGCTTCTTTTTTATTCCCAAACCCCAATATCTCCATTTCGTTTCTCTTTTAACAGGCTGTTCCAATCAACAGGTGTTCCAGTTCATTTATAATTGGGCTTCTTCTACTCTCTCTCCTTAACCTGATGATCTGCTAAGTAACCCACGCTCTTCCTAGAACCAGGGTCTCCTTTTTGTTTGTTTGTTTTTGTTGTAGTTTAGTCACTAAGTCATGTCCAACTCTTTTGTGACCCCATGGACTAGAGCCCACCGGGCTCCTCTGTCCATGGCATTTCCCAGGCAAGAAATCTGGAGTGGGTTGCCATTTCCTTCTCCAAAGGATCTTCCTGACCCAGGGATCAAACCTGCATCTCCCATTGGCAGATGCGTTCTTTACCACTGAGCCACCAGGGAAGCCCTTTAAGACCATTACTGGGATATATTTAGCATAAAATTCACACCTTTTAAAGTACACTATTCATTAGTTTGTATCAACTTGCCAGGTTATGCAGCCACCATCACTAATTCCAGAACCGTTTCACCACACCAAAAAGAAATCCTATACCCATTAGGAGCCATTTCCCATTTCCCCCAATCCCCTGCCATTCCTATGACCACTGAACAACTCATCTACTTTCTGTCTTAATAGCTCTGCCTGTTTGGGACATTTCATATAAATGGAATCATATAATATGTGGTCTTTTGTCTCTGGCTTTTTGCACTTAGCATAACGTTTTCAGTGTTCATCTGTACTGAACCATGTGAGTACTTCACTTCTCATTCCTTTTGATGATATGCCATCATATGGATATACCTCACTGCATTTACCCATTCATCAGGTAATGGACATTTGGGTCATTTCCACATTATGGCTATCATGAACAATGCTGCTGTGACCATTCACATACTATCTTTTTGTATGAACATATGTTCTTTTCTTGGGCATATAAATAGTAGTGGAATGGTTGGATCACACGGTAACTTTACGTTTAACTTTTTGAGGAAATGCCAAACTGTTTCCCAGAGTGGCTGTTCCATTTACATTCCCATCAGCAAAGTTTAAGGGCTCTCATTTCTCAGGATCTTCATCAATACTTGTTACTGAAAATGTGTCTTTTTGATTCTAACCATCCTAGTACAAAGCAGTTATCTCTTTACAGGTTTTTATTTTTTTTTCAATTAACTTGTTTTATTTATTGGCCAAAGGATTCACTCAGGTTTTTTCCTAAGATATTACAGGAAAACCCAAATGGACTTTTTTGTCAACCCAATATTTATTTGGGTGGGACATAGAGGATCTCAGCTCCCTGAGCAGGAGATCACACCTGCCCCTCCTGCAGTAGAAGCATGGAGTCTTAATCACTGAACCGTCAGGAAAGTCCCTCTTTGCAGTTTTGATTGGCATTTCCCCAATGGAATGTTGAACATCATTTTACATGCTTATTGGCCATTTGTAAATCTTTGGAGAAATGTCTGTCAAACTTTTGCCTACTTTAAAACAGTTGTGTTAATTTATTAAGTCCTCCTGCCAAAAGCTAATACATATTTCCTAAATTTCAACCACAGGCCAAAGTCCTGTTATTCACCAACAATCTGCCACAATTCCAACTTCTATATGTCACATTTGTGGGTAATATCTGCTCCTGTGTTCCAAACATAGCACTCTCCTCCCACTACGTGGTGGATCTGCAATTTCCAATGCCAAACCCACTCCCCTAACACCCATCCACACAACTCTCCAACCCTGAACTTCCCGTCACACTGAACTTCCTCTGCCTGTACGATGCCCTAGCACAGTTCACTTGTGCCAGTATTTGCAATCACCCTACTTATTCAAATCTAAGACAGCCTCAGTGATGAGACCATCATTATTTTATATGCCAAGAATGAAAAAGAAATGCTAAAACTATGGCACGTCTTTCATTATGAAGCATCTCAATGTCAATACCAAAATGCAGAGAAGAAAAATACTATGAGTTAGAATCAATGAAAGACAGCGGTTCTAGACAACAACTCCGAAAGGTTGGTGCTATTCACACTTTACAGATAGGGTCATTGAGGCGTGGCAGTTAAGTGACCTGCTAAAGGTCACAAAGTCAGTAGGTTGGTGGAAGTGAGATCCAACTCCAGGTCTGACTCCAAAGCAGTATTGAGTCCATTACACTTTCTTTAACCTGTCAAAGAAATACAGCATACAGTGTGCACCAGTTTAAAAAAGAAATGCTATTACTCTTAAAATGTTATTTTTTTAAATTATAAACTACTGTCAAATAGAAAAACGTTTAAAAAACAATCTTATTCAAAATGAAAATATTCCATTTCTATGTTAAGGTAAAAAGTTCTATGTATGGCAATATTAAAAAAAATACAAAAACATATACTCTTTGATCTACCAATTTTACTTACAGAAATTTATCCTACTGATACATTTGTACAGAAAAGTAACATTACTGAATTGTTCTTAACTTTAAGAACTGGATAAATGTAAAATGTCCTTCAGTAAATGACTGGCTAAATTAAGAAACACTCAATGCAACCAATTTTTTAAAAAAAGTAGAAAAATGACATCACCTGTTAATATGGTGCCATGATATGCCATTAAATAAACACACCATTTATATATCTGCTTTACATATATAAAACATCTCTGGAAAGATTCACAAGAAACTGTTAACTTCAATTACCTGTAAAAAGAAACAGGTTGCTGAGAGACAAGAGTGGGAGGGAAAAGTAATTTGCAGGTTTGAAAACTTGAAACATGTGAATGAAAGAGGGAATCAAGGGTAAAGACCTACACAGATTAAATATCAACTGTTAAGTAACACAGACAAAGCACAGAAGTGTGAGGAAACCTAGATTCTAGTCCCAGCTCGACAACCAGATGAATGTGCTTAGATGAGTCAACCTCTTTCTTGGCTTTTAGCTGTAAATGAGGAATTTCCTCTTTATGATCTCTTAAAAGACTCTTTCCAGCTCTCTAATTTTATTATGACATATTTAGCTCCTACAGTGTGTCAGATCTAACTTGCAGGCGCTACTGAACATGTCTTTGGCATAACAGAATATCAGATTATAAGCCCTAGCTCCTGCTACTTTCTAGCTGTAGGCTTTGCAGCAAATAGCATCACTGACATCATGTTTTATTACCTTAAAGCTGAGGTATTACCCATGAGATCTGGGCAAAGTGATTTAATCTCCTAAAACTCAATTTTCTGACCTATAAGATGGCCATAATAATTCTTATTTGTAAGGGCTACTGTGAAGGTGAAAGTACTTAGCACACTGCTTAGCTCAAAATGGACATTTGAAAAGTGGTTCTCTTCCTCTCCAAACTTAGAAAGTTTGCCCAGCAAGCAGAGAGCTGACCAACTCACTTCTGACTATAGTTTTTGCTTGCCAGAGGGTGAGCTGTTACTTCCTTTTTCATTTCCTTTCCCCTCCATCCACTGCTACCTATGAATACCCTATGCGCCATTTTCATTTCTCATCTCTTTTAGAGCAGAAAAGGGGCCTACAAGAGCAAAATCAGTAGTAAAAGAGGGTGATGACTTTTCCAGCTCACATTCTACTAAACTTTTAAAACTTTCATGTGAATCTTCCTTGCCTCACTGACCCACTCAATCTAATGATGCTAATGAAGCATCTGCAATGTGTCAGAAGCTGAGGGTGGAATTCTAGCTCTCAGGAGGCTTGAAGTTTTTTTAGCAGTTGACCATCAACAAACCAACAAACATTAATATGTCAGGGGTGATGAAAACTCTGAAGAACTCAAGGGTTGACAGTAGCAGGGGCTAGAAAGGAGGATGTGATATTGCAAACGATGGCTGAGAAGGAGACAGGGACAGTGTGACACCTGAGAGAATCCTGATCAATTGAGGGAATGAGCCATGCTGCTACCTGGGGGTAGACCAGGACAACAAACCCATAAAGTTCACAGGGAGGCGGGCAGAAACAAAGGTTTTGGTAAGGACTTTGGATTATACTCCAAGTGAAATGAAAGCTCCTGGAGATTCTGATGTTCTAATCCCATCCTATATTGGCTATTGTGCTCCTTCCCAGTCTTACTATATATAATGCACAAAAGGGTTATGATCATTCCTTTCAAAAAGATTAAGCCAGAATCGGTCCCACAGAGGGTCAATTATGCCTGAAAATTATTCCAACAGTACATTTTAAAATGTGCTAAACAGTTTTACAGAAAGATGGTATAAACAGAAGATATCAAGATTGCAAGCTACCACAGATAACTTTTACAGATATGCATACACATAAACAAGATGTTCAGGCAGCTTTGTTCTTGTAAAAAACTCTTGATAACTTCAGCGTCGTAACAGAGAACAATTAAATGAATTACAGTGTCTACTGTACCTACATTATAGAGGAGTAAACACCCATGAAAGAGAAGGAGATAAGCCTCTATATGAATTTCAAGAGTGTCCATTTATTCAACAAGAATTTTGCCACTTTGGACCTGGGACATAGTCCTGAATGAGAATAAAACTGACATGTCTCTGACACTTGTCAAGGGACTTACATTTAGAGTAGGAAACAATATATAAACAAGCAGAATGAAAGCAACAATTTTTGAAATAAGTACTACCAACCCCCCCCCCCCCCGCAAAAGATTCCCCTAAATACGGAATGAGTGTGGGAGAAGTACTTTTATAAATTATACTGTCAAATTTTATAGCTATGGGTCTATAGCACAACTTTAAAAAACTATCTGAATGAGCCTGCACTGCTACTGTTTTATCCTAATAACAATAAGAACTAAGTTCCTAATACCCTCATATCTCAAAATGGGAGAGGAGGAGGACAGAATGCTCTTAAACTGTCTCTCCAAACCAACCACATGTCAGGGGGCTGGGCCAGCACTGCTCAGAAAATGGCTCTGTCTAGTCACACCAAGGACCACCCTTCTTACTTTTGATTATCTAACTCCATTTATCCTCCCAGCGATTCTCAGTAGTTTCCGTAAAGTCCCTCCTTGTGGCACACAAATTTAAATCACACTAAATCACTCAATAAATTTAAACTCTTTTAAGTGGAGACAAACATGATTCATATCAAAAAGAACCATATAAACACTCATCTTACAAAAATGCCCAATATGTAGGTTTAAAAAGTCGAACTAAATAGCCTATGTTCACAGAACTTAAGACTTTGCTCACATCATTTAAAGGCACAAATTATAACTCGTCTGTATGTGTACGGCCTAATTTCACAGTGAAAGAATGCCACATCAATTCCAAACCACATTAAGAGAAAGTAAACATGCAACTAAATTCTGAATCACACTTACATGCATGTAAGTCAGATTCTATAACTATTATTCCATTAAGTAAAAGTGCAGCACTTATCAGCAAATTTACAGTGTACTATAATGCTTATAAGCAAATTCAGAAAAGGGTTTACTCACTGCAGTGGGTTGAAATGCAGCACCCAAAAAGGTATATTTAACTCCTAACAATTGATACCTGTGAACGTGACCTTATTTGGAAATAGGTCTTTGCAGACTCAATTCAGTCAAGGATCTCCAGTTGAGATCATCCAGGACTTAAATCCAATGACTGTGTCTTTCTTAGAGAGAAGAGAAGACTTGAGAAGACCACCTGAAGGTGGAGACGGACGTTAGGGTGAGGCATCCACAAGCCAAGGAATCGCCATGGGCTGCCAAGAATCACCAGAGGCTGGGACGGAGGCAAGAAACAGATTCACCCTCAGGGCCCCGGGAACCAAGCCCGTCAGACAATCTGATTGGAAGATTTTGTCCTCCAGAATTGTAAGAGAATAAATTTCTATTGTTTAAACTACAAAGTTTGTGGAAATTTGTTAGAGCAGCTAGGAAAGGAATACACTGACCCATAAAATTTGATCTCCCCATTCATCATTATTTTCTGTATGGAGTTCATAAACCCAAGAGGACTGGTTGGCAAAAAAGAATTTTTTTTTCCTTCTGCTCACCAGTTATTGGAACTCAAATACTGAGCTGTCTTCACAGTACTGGGACTACAACTTACAGCAAAGATACACAGAGACACACAAAAGAACTATTTTCATACTCTAAATGTGAGAGGCTCCATTATTTAACAAAAACATGAAAATTGAAAGAAGGTAAACAGATTTATATGTTTCCAAATTTCTTTTAAAATACAATAAGCCAAGATTTTAGCAACTTACTTTTATTATTGTCAATTTAGTTTTTCTTATTATAAAATAATAGATTCTCACTGCAGAAAGTTTGGGAAAGAGTACTAAAAATTTCTAGAATCAATGTCTCGCTTCACAACTTCTCAACTTGAAATGTAAAACTAGACATATATTTTCAGCTGCAAGCTGAATAATTCTTTCTGTAATTGCCTGAATAAGGCCCATCATTAAAAGCCTTTGTTTACAATCAAGTTTGTGTGGCAGTTACACAACTATGAAATTGAGAGTCTACAGTGGAAATTCTGATCTAATTTTAACATAAGACTTATAATTGAAACACACAAATGGGAACTATGAGGAGAGCTTTATTGTCATGGGGGTTTCCGACATGGTGCTTTCCCTTAATCATTTTGGGTCCTGAACTGTTCTGGTCTCTAATCGTAATTTACATATCAACTAAGCCCTCAATTTTAGAAATAATATTTTTATGTGCAGAAAAGCAATAAATGAAGATCAAAATATCAACAAATTTTATTCAAGAGTTTTTGACTAATGATCTCGCACATTTCCCTTTCACTTTATTTTCTCAAATATAAGTATCAAACAGGCAGCACAAAAAACAGCTAAAGAGGAACAGCTAACAGATGCAATAAGCAAAGGCTCGAACACTGAGAAGGTTAAGCTTGAAAATTTTTTCCAAACCAAATCTCTGAATGCTGGTACATTCCTTAATGTTTTACTTAAACACTGATGTTTTTGCTAAAAATAAAATTTTCACTAACTTCAGATATTCTGCTGCTCCCTCATTTACATATGTTTGTTCAAAATTACACAGCAACTCCACACCCTAAGTGGGGGCTGCACAAAATGACTTCCCTCCAAAGAATATAGAAAAAAAAAGCAAGAGGAGTAACTTTACAGTGGAGAAGTCAAACACACACTACCTCAGCCAGATGATGAAGGTCACCATCAACAGTCATAAACCTTGCCGACAATACGCACCCTTGATGTGATCTGATTAGTATGTACCCTTGATTCGATGTGATGAAAGTGGTACTTTACCTCTGTGGTCTTCGTCCCCAAAACACATAACCCCAATCTAGTTATGGGGACTACACCATACAAATCCCAACAGGGGGCATTCTATAAAAACACTTGACAAGCACTTCTCAAAATGGTCAAGGTCACCAAAAACAAAGAAATTCTGCTAAGAGGAGCCTAATGAAGCAGGAAACTAAATGTAACATGGCATCTCGGTGGGATCCTGCAACAGGAGAGAGGCATTAGATCAAAGCTATGGGAACCGAAATGAGATGTGGACTTTAAGTAATAAAAATTTATCAACACGGGTTTAATAATTACAACAAATGTTCCATATGATACGAGATGTTAACAATGAGGAACCACCAATGTATGGAGGCTTTCTCCTTTATTTTTCAATTTTTCTGTAAATCTAAAACTCTTAAAATAAATAAATAAATAAAACCTATTTTAAAAATTTACGTGGCAGTCACTTTCAGAAAAAAATACTAATTAAGGTCCCAGACCAGAATTTTCTAATTCCCCACACATAAAAGCTTAAATTAAGGAAACAACTAGATCCACTAAGCAGTTTCTTTAAACACCAAGATTACATCTAGATTTTTCAAGACCAATAATTAAGATATTCAGAGGCAAGATAAACGGAGTTGAAATCCACCTCACCTTCTCAACCAAACATCTGGTTTATTATAATGGTGTGAAAACCCGAAGCCTCATAATCACAGAGCTATTTATAAACCAGACAATTTTAAATGAATGAAAATAATGAAAGGTAATTCAGAAGAGGATTCTTCTACAGCACAAGACTTGAGCAAAAAATCTGGCCTTTCCTTCACCACTGAGGGCCTACAATTACAGCCCTAAACACCACCCACCCAGCCCCAGCCCATTTCTTCATTTACATAAGAGAAAGTGATTTGGGACCATACAATATTCAAAAGATGCTCTAAAAATAAGTGTATCATAAAAATATAATATTCTTACTCTTTCACTTCACTGCCATCTGCTCAAAGCAACCGATACAGGAAAAATGTAATGTTTTGTCTGTGATGTATGCATCAGCAGGAAGCAAAAGAGAATCAACCAAAAGAGAAAGAGAAGGGGAGCAAAGGAAGGAAAACAGAAGTAGCATTTAACTTATCAGCAATTACCAGACCCTCCTCTTAAGTGTTTCTCCCTGCAAAAGTGTCCTGATGAAAGTCTCACTTTAACTAATGCTTACTGAGATGATCTTAAAAATTGCTACACTGTAGTTCAGCAAAAGCAAGAGCTCTAAATGCACAGCAGACATTGGAGATAAAAATAAATGAATATCAGTTCTTGCACTTAAGGGGTCTATTCATTGTCAAGCAGGAGGCAAGACAAAAAAACAAGTACAATCTTTTCTCAACTCAAGGACATCGTCAATTGAAAGATGCATCCTAATTACAAGGATAATAATTTTTAAGGTGTCTTAGAGTGGAAAAGATACTATACTTTCCAAGCGGTAAGCCCTGGAGTAGGTTCAGCATAAGGAACTATAAGGGAGCACAGACGCCAGGTGAATGTCCTACCACCTGACATTGCTAGCTTTTACTGGGGGGCGTGGTATGAGCAGTTCCACAAATTCTTAAAATTTATACATCTCGCCAGGAACAGATTTATTTATAAAAGGCAATACAGACCTGTAAAGAAGCAGAGTACCTTTATTAATATTAAAGCTAATATGAATAAACTCTTATTGACATTTTACTAAATTATGTGGGAAACAAAGTTTTGTTCTGTGGGAAACCAAAATTCACAGGTCATTTTTTCACCTACGGAAAAAAGCCTTTTTATCAACTTAGAAGATGAGAATTTCACTGCTTTTTCTCTTGATCGTCTATAAAACAAATCATGGTAAAGCTTTTAGTGTACAAAGGGGGACACCCGTAAAATAAACTACATCACTGAAAGAGAATCAGGTGCTTTTCGGAGACAGCAGAAAGAAGAGAACATTTTCATGATGTTTTTCCCCTTCAGTTAGGACTAAAACTGACAGGAAAACCCTGTTTTTGCAAACTCCTTTAAGGTCATGCACACAAACTCTAGAGAAGTAGTAGGTGAATGAAGCACTAGCCGAGTAAGTCCTATTTGGATGTTTACTTCTTTTAACACTAGAGTGCCCAGGAACAGGTTTCCCAAGTGGCGCTGGTGGTAAAGACTCTGCCTGCCAATGTAGGAGACCTGGGTTCGATCCCTGGGTCAGGAAGATCCCTTGGAGGAGGGCATGGCAACACACTCCAGTATTCTTGCCTAGAGAATTCCATGGATAGAGGAGCCTGGCAGGCTACAGTCCTTAAGGTCGCAAAGAGTTGGACACAACTATGCTTCTGAACTGTGGTGTTGGAGAAGACTCTTGAGAATCCCTTGGACTGCGAGGAGATCCAACCAGTCCATCCTAAAGGAGATCAGTCCTGGGTGTTCATTGGAAGGACGGATGTTGAATCTGAAACTCCAAAGCTTTGGCCACCTCATGTTAAGAGTTGACTCACTGGAAAAGACCCTGATGCTGGGAAGGATTGGGGGCATGAGGAGAAGGGGACGACAGAGGATGAGATGGCTGGATGGCATCACTGACTCAATGGACATGGGTTTGGGTGGACTCCGGGAGTTGGTGATGGACAGGGAGGCCTGGCGTGCTGCAATTCATGGGGTAGCAAAGGGTCGGACACGACTGAGCGACTGAACTGAACTGAGGCAACTTAGTACGCCCAGAGATGAGAAGGCACTTGTTCAACTAGGTGCTCTAAGGAGAGAAGCAAAACTCTTCTCTCAGAGCAGGACTCCTGCACCCAGCCAGCCGGAGCCCTCACACTCTGTCTCCCCTGCAGTGGTCATCCCAGCAGCGAGCCCAGCCTCAGCCAGGCCATGGAGCAGCTAAGAGAGAAGAGATGTTTCCACAGGGAGGCAGACAGTATAACAATAACCCAAAGACAGATTTTATTGATTCTTTCATTCTCCACTTTTGGGGCTATTCAAAAGTAACTATAAATCAGACTTTTAGAAAAATTAAGCTTCACATTTCGAACTACTTTGGGGAAACATGTCTGTACACTTTAAGTCACAGTACCTCTACAGAGTTTACTATGTGCCAGGCACTAAGTGCTTACAGATATTAACTGAAACCTCACAAGAAGTCCATGAAGTAGGCAAGGACTCTCATTACAGTCTCCATCTTACAGGTGAGGAAAAGGAGACAGCGGTTAAGTAACTTGCTCAAAGCAACAGGACAGTCAGTGGTAGAGCAGAGATTGATTTCAAGCAGTCTGGCTCGATTCGATGCCCCAAACCACTACATTACACTGGGAGCTACCTTTAGAAAACAAAATAAATGTACTGCCTCTATTTTGTCTGTATTTATGGAATAAAACGTCCAGACCTCAAATGCTTCTCCCCACAGACCTCAGTCAACCTTTACACTGGCAATAAGCTGGCAAACAGGCAGTTTTTCCTAGGTACGTAAGCATGCCTCGCATTGCAATAAACACAGATATAAACTATCCAGACTCCCTTTCTGCCTTCTAAGAAAGAGCACAGATAACTGCAAGCTTGCCATACATAATGAAGTATTTCTTCTTCCCCTTTAAAATATTATCAAACTATCTCATATCAACACTCAATAGATAAAAGGCCATGATCCTACCCAAAAGGCTTATGGTAGAGAGATGCAAATATCAGTTTTATTTTTCTGAGTGCAAAATTAATTATGAGTAAAACAATAAAACCTGAAGAATAAATGAGCAAAAACAGATGTAGAAGAATCCAACTTGACAAGATAAAAGGTGATAGTTCCATTCAACCAATATTGTGAGAACTAACATCTCTCTTACCTTAAGGTGCTCAAAATAGTAAGCTATCAGCCCAAAAGAAAGGGCTCACTAAAGAAATAACAAAAATAAGACTATAAAAATATTAAACACCTCAATGTAATTATGTTCTATATTTACAATGAACTAGTCTTTGTGAAAATGTTTTTTGAAAAAAAGGAATGAAAGCCCCCCGCCCCAACACAAAGTCACAATAAAGGTCTTCCTGCACAGTTCAATTTGTTTATTTAGTTGTAGCACTGCCCACCCACCCCATCCCACAAGAAAGCCACATTCATTTGAGGTCATTTTACCTCTCGCTATTTCCTTTGCAGTGAGTCTGCAAAGTTGTGATGCATCCTGGTGATCTTACTCATCGAACAGAAAGCAACTGAGTGAAACACACAAGCAACTAAACCTCTGGCACCCTGTAAAACCACAAGAGAGCAAGATCTTTTTTCCTCTGTTCTAACAGATTTTTAAAAAGCTGTTTTCTTAAGTGGCAATATACCTAGAATGACTGCATGCTTATCAAGAGCCACATACTCTCTACCAAAAGTCAGAAGTCAACTGACACTGAGACTGGAAATGAACTTTTAAGCAATTCTCACTTATTTACTTGCACATTTAGCTAATTTCAAACTGTAAATGTAAGTAGTAGAAAGTTTCTTTCTGCAGATCTTAGCCTTCAAAAGTTAAAAGAGATTCCCCATTCCCCAGAGATTTCCCTTAATCAAAAAAAACTTTTTTTTCAGAAAGTTACGTAAAAACATTGGGTAACAATGACTTACGATAAAAGCACAAGAACAGAACTTTTCTAAAAGGCACTAAGTATACTGTCAGTTTACAGAAAGTAACTTGGATTGGCAAAAATAAAAATGTCAAATAATTAAACTTACTTCAAAATTCATCTCTCAAGACCCTGACAACCAATTATGAAAAGAAGCATGACATAAAATAGGAAAAGACTTTTTGAAAATGTGAGTGAATCTTCATAGTAACTTAAGCAATTTAATGGTAAAAGATAAACTGACTGTCAACAAGTAAGTATACATCAATATTTTAAATACATTCCCCATTAGGGAACATCCATACTGTTTTTCCATCTACTAGCATGACTGACTGAGAGAAAATTTTAGATTTTTCTCATTAATGTCCCTTCATGGAAGGGTGGCGGGGTGTGGCTGGCAACTATGCAAGGATGGCACTGGAGTCCTTCATTCTTCATACTGACACTCTGAGGAATGATCAACAAGTATTCAAGTATCTGAAATCCTGCACAGGGTGTGGATGGAGCCTAAGTCTATCATTTCTGCCCTGTCTTTGTCTTCTGCTAGTGCACATTTCAGAAACCAGGGGGAGCAGGGAAAGTAGGGGGCTGTCAATCTGCTAAGAACTTAGCCCACCTATGACCACTTTGGCCTGGTTGGAGGGACTCCTCTTAATAAGTGAAGTCTCAAATTTAGCTCCCTTTCCACCCCTAGCATGTTCCTAGCCCAAAGTTTAGCACCTAATTGAAAACTCTGACTTGTTCCTGAAATTCTGCATTTCCTATGTTTTCCTGTCAATAAATGTTCCCTTCTCTCACTTGAGCTCCCCCTTCATCAGGGATACACTAATTATGAGCTTCCCAGGTGGCTCAGCAGGTAAAGAATCCTCCTGCCAATGCAGAAGACTCAGGAGACACTGGCTCGATCCCTGGGTGGGGAAGATCCCCTGGAGAAGGAAATGGCAACCCACTCCAGTATTCCAGCCTGAAAAATTCCATGGACAGAGGGAGCCTGACAGGCTACAGTCCACAGGGTCGCAAAGAATCAGACCAGAGTGAAGCAACTGAGCTTTAGTTGCTTGTTTAGGGATACAGTAATTAGGAAGCATCAATAATTATAGGACCAATAAAGGAGGAAAAATTAAGAAACAAAATAACCTTGTCACACATACACAAAAAAGCCAAGTCCAGAAGTTGTAAAAACAAGGAGCAGGTAATTCCTGTATTACACAAATTCTTCAAGAGAACAGCAAAAAAGGAGACATTTATCAACTCATGAGGCCATGATACCAAAAAAAGACAGAGACATTAAGAAAAATGAAAATTATAGGCCAACTTCACTAAAAAGTAATAGATGCAGAAAAATTAAAAACCCATAAACAAAACATTAGCAAACAGAATCCAACAGTAAGTAAACAAATAAGAACATACATTATGATGACTGATGACTGATATATCCTAAGAATCCAGGAATACAAAGATATACAGACCTTTTGAAAAAAAAGGACAAATATAATTCACATGAACAGATTAAAGGAAAAACAATATGATTGTAAGAAATAAAAGCATGAGAAAATGACATATTTATCTTACAAAATTCATAAAATGGGAGACTAAGGGGGAACCTAAAGCCTACTGCAAAGAACAATTTTTTAAACAGCCAAACTCTAAAATCAAGAATGTCCACTATTGTGAAGGTTTCTTAAAAAAACTAAAAATAGGCAATTCCCTGGTGGTCTAGCGGTTAAGACTTGGCACGTTCACTGCCAGGACTCAGGTTCAATCCCTGGTCAGAGAACTAAGATATATCCCACAAGCCACGATCAAAAGCAAAAACCCCCAGAGGTAAAACTACCACACAACACATCAATTCAACTTCTAGGTATATATCCAAAAAAAGCAAACACACTAATTCAAAACGATGCATACACCCCAACATTCACAACAGCATTATTTACACTTGCCAACAGAACAGAAACAACCTAAGTGTCCATCCACAGATAAATGGAGAAAGATGTGGTACACACAACAGAATACTACACAGCCATAAAAATGAATGAAACTTTGCCATTTGAAGCAACATAGATGGACTTGGAGGGTATTATGCTAATGAAGTCAGATAAAGACAAATACTGTATGATCACTTACATGTGGAATCTAAAAAATAAAACAAACTAACGAGTATTAATTAAAAAAAAGAAGCAGGGGGACTTTCCCAGGAGGTCCTGCAGTTAAGACTCTGAGCTGCCCCTGCAGGGAGCACAGGTCCAACCTCTGGTTGGGGAACTAGGATCCTACAAGCCACATGGTGTGGCTGAAAACAAAAGCCAAAGTCCTTCACTGGAAGGACTGATGCTGAAGCTCCAATACTTTGGCCACCTGATATGAAGAGGCAATTCATTAGAAAAGACCCTGATGCTGGGAAAGATTGAAGGCAGGAGGAGAAAGGGACAAGAGAGGACAAGATGGTTGGGTGGCATCACTGACTCAATGGACATGAGCTTGAGCCAGCTTTGGGAGATGGTGAAGGACAGGGAAGCCTGGCGTGCTGCGGTCCATGGGGTTGCAAAGAATCAGACATAACCAAGGGACTTAAAAACAACAAATGGGGAGAAGAAATGAGGGAGGGCAGTGGAGGGGTGGGGATTAAGAGGTACAAACTATTATGTATAAAATAAGCTAAATGGGATATATTGTACAACATTTACAGCCAACATTTAAAGTAGACTATAACCTTTAAATTGCAAATCAATATGCTGTACACCTTAACTCATTAATATTGCACATCAACTGTATTTCAAATAAAAAAAATGAATGTCCACTGTTACTACATTATATTGGAGATTGTAACCAAGGCACTAAATCAAGAAAACAAAATAATATAAGAACTAAAAATAGATTACAGAGACTTCCCTGGTGGTCCAGTGGTTAAGAATCTGCCTTTCAATGCAGGGGACATGGGTTCGATCCCTAATAAGAGAACTAGGATCCCACATGTCAGAGGGCAACTAAGCCCACTTGCCACAACTAGAGAAGTCTTTGTGCCACAACTACTGACTGAGCCTGCACGCTCTAAAGCCCATACTCCATAAGAAAAGACTGTGCACCACAATGAGAGAAAGACTGCATGCCACAAGAAGCCCTCACACTACAGTGAGGGTCCAGCACAGGCAAAAAAATTTTTTTAAATTTTTTAAAAACAGATTACAGTTAGAACAGTATCTCTGGTTTCCTGAAAAGACTGTCTCCTGCGTTATAATCCTCAGGTTGATATGAATAAAACTGTTTAGTTTTTTTTCCATTTCTTAAACACACATAGACACACTACAGTTGACCCATGAACAACACAAGTTTGAACTGCATAGGTCCATTTATGTGTGAATATTTTTAGAAGTAAATACCACAGTATTATATAACCCATGGTTGGCTGACAGAGAAACCACCTTTATGGAAGGCCTTTTTGACTATAAGTAGGGTCAGGCATCCCTAACATCTGCATTGATCAAGAGTCAACTATATTTCATGACATGATTATCCACATAGAAAACTCTACAGAATATACAAAATAATTATGGGAACTAGAGCTCTGCAAGGTATCTGCACAAAAAAATTAAATATAGACAAGTGGCAGTCAAAAATAAGCCATTTCTGTATACAAAGCATTAGAAAAAATCCAAATATATGATATCATTTACAACAGCAAATATATATCAATTCAGATGCTCAGTTGTGTCCAAATCTTTGTGACCCCATGGACTGCAGCACGCCAGGCTTCCCTGTCCTTCAACAACTCCAAGAGTTTACTCAAACTCACGTCCATCGAGTCGGTGATGCCATCAACCATCTTATCCTCTGTCATCCCCTTCTCCTCCTGCCTTCAATCTTTCCCAGCATCAGGGTCTTTTCCAATGAGTCACAGTTCTTTGCATCAGGTGGCCAAAGTATTGGAGCTTCAGCTTCAGCATCAGACCTTCAGGATTGATTTCCTTTAGGATTAACTGGTTGGATCTCCTTGCAGTCCAAGGAACTCTCAAGCGTCTTCTCCAACACCACAGTTCAAAAGCATCAATTCTTTGGCATTCAGCTTTCTTTATAGTCCAGCTCTCACATCCATACATGACTACTGGAAAAACCATAGCTTTGACTAGATGGACCTTTGTTGGCAAAGTAATGTTTCTGCATTTTAATATGCTGTCTAGGTTGGCCACAGCTTTTCTTCCAAGGAGCAAGCGTCTTTTAATTTCATGTCTGCAGTCACCATCTGCAGTGATTTTGGAGACCAAAAAAATAAAGTCAGCCACTGTTTCCCCATCTATTTGCCATGAACTTAGGGGACTTGATGCCATGAGCTTAGGTTTCTGAATGTTGAGTTTTATGCCAACTTTTTCACTCTCCTCTTTTACTTTCATCAAGAGGCTCTTTAGTTCCTCTTCACTTTCAGCCATAAGGGTGGTGTCATCTGAATATCTAAGGTTATTGATATTTCTCCAGGCAATCTTAATTACAGCTTGTGCTTCATCCAGCCCACCATTTCGCATGATATACTCTGCATACAAGTTAAATAATCAGGGTGCCAATATACAGCCTTGACATACTCCTTTCCCAACTTGGAACCAGTCTGTTGTTCCATGTCCAGTTCTTACTGTTGCTTCTTGCTCTGCATACAGGTTTCTCAGGAGGCAGGTCAGGTGGTCTGGTATTCCCATGTCATTAAGAATTTTCCACAGTTTGTTGTGATCCACACAGTCAAAGGCTTTGGCATAGTCAATAAACCAATGTTTTTCTGATATATGACATACTACTTTAACTGAGAATAAATGAGAAATATATGATAGCTGAGAATAAAGCTAACTGGGAATAAGCTACTAAAACATGTTCTAGATCTTCTTTATAGATCATGGAAACTATAAAGCTTTAAACAAAGGCCACAAAGGAGGAGGGGGATGGGAAGGGAGGGAGATACTTCTGAAAGCAAAGGCATTCTATGTTCACAGATAAAACTGTCAAAACGTAAAATTTCCCTTATCTCATACAATTTCAAGTTTTTAAAAGCTATCAGGTTTTTAATGGAACTTGCAAGCTAACCTAAAATTCTAAAATAAACAAGACAAATATCCAAGAAATTCTTTACAAGACTGATCTCTGAGAATTTTGTTCGGTGCTATTTTCCCAACACCTACATAGTTCCTGGCACTCAGAAGGTTGCCCAGTAAATATTTTTTCAATGAAACTTTTAAAAATAACTATGTATTTATTTTCAGCTATACTGGGTTTTCCTTGCTGCACCTGGGCTTTCTCTAGTGGTGGTGAGCACAGGCTACTCTCTTGCGGTAAGAGGGCTTCTTCTCATTGCTGTGACCTCTCCTGTTGTGGAGCACAAGCTCAAGGGTGCACAGACTTCAGCAACTGCGGCACGTGGGCTCAGCAGCTGCAGCTCCTGGGCTCCAGAGCACAGACTCAACAGTTGTGTCACATGGGCTTAAATGCTCCTGGCATATGGGATCTTCCCAGATCAGGGATTGAACCCGTGTCTCTTGCACTGGCAGGTAGATTCTTTTACCACTAAGCCACCAGGGAAGCCCTCAATGAAATTTTTACTGAATGAACACAGCAGTGAAGCTTATCCTAACCATTCATGAAATTAAGATAGAGTGGAGGGACTTCCCTGGTGTCCAGTGGTTAAACCATGCAATTCAGGGGACATAGGTTTGATCCCTGATCAGGAATTAAGATCTCATGTGCTGAGGGACAACTAAGCCCACACACTGCAATGAAAGATCCCATGTGCTGCAACTAAGATGCACCGCAGCCAAGTATTAATAAATAAATAAAAAGATAGAGTGGAACTGATGCAGGAATAAGGGAAAAAAAAAAAACACAGAAGGCCAAAAAAAAAAAATCTACATATATGAACTTTGGTATATAAAGAAGCAAACTAGCAGATCATAGGTGAAGATCTGAATAGTCAAAAAATACTGAAAAACTGCTTATGCACATGGGGAAAAGTGAAATTTGGAGGGAGAGATTACGTAAGACCCTTTATAAACTTATAAACTATTGCTATTGTTGCTCAGTCGCTAAATTGTGCCCAACTCTTTGTGACCCCAAGGACTGCAGCACGCCAGGCCTCCCTGTCCATCACCGACTCCGGGAGTTTACCCAAACTCATGTCTATTGAGTCATGATGCCATCCAATCATCTCATCCTCTGCCGTCCCCTTCTCTCGCCTTCAATCTTTCCCAGCATCAGGGCCTTTTCCAGTGAGTCAGCTCTTAGCATCAGGTGGCCAAAATATTGGAGTTTCAGCTTCAACATCAGTCCTTCCAATGAACATTCAGGGCTGATTTCCTTTAGGATGGACTGGTTAGATCTCCCTGCAGTCCAAGGGACTCTTAAGAGTCTCCTCCTGCACAATTCGAAAGCATCAGCTCTTCAGCGCTCAGTCTTCTTTATGGTCTAACTCTTGCATCCATACATGATTACTGGAAAAACCATAGCTTTGATTAGACGGACCTTTGTCTGCAAAGTGATGTCTCTGCTTTTTAATACACTGTCTAGGTTTAGTCATAGCTTTTCCTCCAAGGAGGAAGCATGTTTTAATTTAGTGGCTGCAGTTACTGTCTGCAGTGATTTTGGAGCCCAAGAAAATAAAATCTCTCACTGCTTCCACATTTTCCCCTTCTATTTGCCATGAAGTAAATGGGACTAGATGCCAAGATCTTAGTTTTTCAATGATGAGTTTCAAGCTAGCTTTTTCACTCTCCTCTTTCACTTTCATCAAGAGGCTCTTTTGTCCCTCTTTAGTTTCCACTGTTAAGAGTAGTATTATCTGCATATCTGAGGCTGTTGGTATTTCTCCTGGCAAACTTGATTCCAGCTTGTGATTCATCCAGTCCAGCATTTCACATGATGTAAACTTTGCACATAGTTAAATAATTAGGGTGAGAACATACAGCTTTGTTGTACTCCTTTCCCAATTTAGAACCAGTCAGATGTTCCAAGTCTGGTTCTAACTGTTGCTTATTAACCACGTATAGGTTTCTCAGGAGACAGGTAAAGTGGTCTGGTATTCCAATCTCTCGAAGAATTTTCCACAGTGTGTTTTGATTCACACAGTCAAAGCCTTAAGCATATTTAATGAAGCAGATGTTTTTCTGGAATCCCCTTGCTTTCTCTATGATCCACTGGATGTTGGAAATTTGATCTCTGGTTCCTCTGCCTTTTCTAAACCCAGCTGTACATCTGGAAGTTCTCAGTTCACAACATTGCTAAAGCCTGGCTTGAAGGATTTTGAGTACAACTTTGCTAGCATGTGAAATGAACTTAACTGTATGGTTGCATTAGCTCTAGAACCACCCCAGAAAAGTCTCACAAATTTTGACTTTTTAAATATATTTAGATGCTATTCTAATTGGGAAAATATAGTACTTTGCCTGAACAGTAGTGCTTAGTAATATAAGTGCTTACTATATTATTAGCGATTACTACCTCTGAGCCTTCAAACACCTTCTTATGATGCCTTGCTTCAACTACTTCCTAGCTTTTACAGACTTGGAGAGGTTCTTGATTTCTGAGTTTCATTTTACTCATCTACAAAATGAGCTTACACTAATACTCACCTCAACAGAGTTAACTGCCTGGTAGAGCCTTTTTTTCTTGTTTTAATCCTGTCAGTTTTTATTTCGGAATGCCATTAATTTCTAGTACTGACACAATAAAAAGCTGAATCTTCAAATCCAAGAGTGTAGTGTGCTTTTCTATTACTGAGGCTCTCTATGTAAACTGTGGTCCTAGTTTTAGGTCTCCTAATATAGTTCCTCATTTTTTAAGTGTGCGGGAGAACTGTCTGTGTTTGCTATTATACAACAGAATTCCTCTCCCAATATATGTTTGGGAGATTAACTAATTAATGTAAAACAATTTTTGCATAGAACACCACTGTCCAATTATGAAACGGAGTGGGGCCTGAGGAAGAAGTAGCAATCTATCCCATTCTGAGGGAAGATGGAGTTCAGAATCTCACCAGGTGTCTCTCAACTACTTCCTCAAATTTAAGACCTCTGTCTGGGAATATTAAGGCAAGCATTAAGCAAAACACAGACATATTAGAATCTCTTCAAGAAATTTTGATTTTCATTCCCTGAATAACATTAAAAGTGACCTCACTCTCTCATGGCATGGAACATGAAAATAGCAGTGAAGGCTTCAACAGGATATGTGCAAATATGAAAAGCTCGGGGCACACACCTAATGCTTTATTTTTCATAAAACCAGAAACAGTAACAATTTAAAACTTCATGTAACTAGATTACATAGCTTCTAATATGCTGCTCTGAGGGGAAAAAAACGTCAAAGTGTTAGTCGCTCTGTCATATTTGACTCTGCAACCCCATAGACTGTAGCCCGCCAGGCTCCTCTGTCCATGGGATTCTCCAGGCAAGAATACTGGAGTGGGTTGCCATTCGTTTCTCCAGGGGATCATCCCAACCAGGGATCAAACCTGGGCCTCCGGCATTACAGGCAGATTCTTTACCATCTGAGCTACCAGGGAAGCCCAATATGTTGCTTCTATTATATGATTTTTAACATTTTGCATACTGAATTTCTGTGCCAGGAAGTATGCAACTGTTAACTATTTTACAAGACACTTCTATTTTAAATAAAAAGTTATGGCACATGCTAGAGTAAACTCAGCTATACCAATTGTTGAGAGTGAAACTTATTTCAGGGAATATACGTTTTCCAATTCTAATAAAGTTTTGAAAAAGACTGCAAATTATTCACAAACTTTCACCAGTTCTGAAATCTGTTCAGTAAGCTGTGTGAAAGCTAAACAGTGCTAAGAAAAACAATATTAAGGGGCAAAAGTTCTACTATACCTTTATACCAGCTGACATAACAAAATTAGGAGTTAACTCAATTTAGGACATAGTTTCCAACACAGGCAAAACATCTGTCCTCTACTGAGTTGCTGTGGGTGGAAGGGTGGGTACCCTTAGCAAACCAAGCAGTTATAAATGATTTAAGATATGACATAAGTTACATGTTAAACAGAGAAAACAAACATTGCAAATCTATTAAGAGTATGAGTTTGGCTGTGGAAAAGTAGACATTCAATTGTTTAAAAAAAACTAAGATAAAGCAGAGATAACATAAAACAAGCCAAATTAAGTCAAAACAAGTGATGTTTTAAGACATAATATGCATGCATGAATTTCATTAAAGACGATATTGTAGTTAAAAACCACAGGGTATACACAAAGTGACAAGAAAAAATAAAAATAACTGAGAGGGTGGTCAAACCTCAAAACAAGTCCTATAACCACCACCCAAAAATGCAAAATAAAGGAAGCTGTCTTGTTCAGAGTAAGAGGTGGTAAAACAGTCTTGTTCTATCTACTAACTTTATTCCACTTGGGAGTGGGGATCAGTTCCAAGGCCTTCCTAAATGTTTAAAGAGCAAATACAAATTGTCATTACTAACACTAGAAAGGCAAGTGGTGCTGTGTTAGGTTTGGAAGCACTTTAATCTATATTAGCAAAACTGCCTTTTAATTTTCACCAGTCAACTAAGAGCTAAGCAACTAAGTTTGCATTGCCTGAATGTACACACACACCCTAAAAGGACCCTAGAAGGACTGTGGGGATTATAAAGCTAGGCAATTTCACATGATTTCATTAGAAAGACAAGTTATCGGTCAAACTGCAACTGAACTGTGACAATACAAATTCACGCAACATAACCCAAGCTACATGAATTCTCCCCTACTTACGGAATCTCTAAATGCTTTAGGGAAAAAAGAAAAAAATCATGGATGAAAACTATTTACTCTCCCTCCCCCAACATACACACATACAACCAGCAGTAAAACTGGATGCTACTCCTTAAAATGGAGTGAAATTAAAAAACCTACAAGACAGGTCAAACACAGAAGGAGAGAAAAATACACAGAGGCCAAACTGAGACCAAAATAACTGCAATAAACTTACAAGGCTTCCTTATAAAAAGAAGCTCCATCAAAAGAAAAAAAAATAGAAGGCTAACAATAAAAGGGTAAGCAAAAAAATACAACAAATATAGTCAGCAGAAGAAAGATAAAAACATCAGTATTAAACATGGTAAAATTTGGCAAACGCTATAGTGAGGTTTTATAATATCATTAAGCAATAATGAAACAAAATTATTTACACAACAAAAAATTTAAGTCAATGCAAGAATTATTAGAAACACGGGGAAAGTTTAGAAAAACAATTCAGCATATAATCAAAAATATAGAGGACAGAAGATATAAGTAAGATTAATGAAGTCTCAGTGTACATAAACCAAATTTTGTACTTTAGAGCAGAGGCAGTTTCACCACAAAATGAATTAAGACCGGGCTTTGAGGTCCTTTGTTTATACAAATGCCTCTTTTCTTATTCTAAACAAATATTCAACTGTGTACAGGATTCTGTATTCTTTCTTAAAGAGGGTCCCCCAAACCATGTAAGCTTCAGGCCCCCTCAACACTTGGATCTATCTCTGCACTAAAGAAAAATCAAGTTCCAGGTCCCTAGCCACAATGTCAAAAACAAAACAAAGTATAATTAAATCTATTGTATGCTCAGTTTTATGTTTTTACCTCCTATTTAATGACTATTTCCTCCTTGTTAAACAGTCTCCTAAAAATTAATTTTAATGTCATGGACCATTATTTAATCCATCTTTATTAGTGATAATATAGGCTATTTCCATAATCTTTTAAGAAGCCCTGTCACAAAACTTTGTATATAAATCTTTATAGCTTATAGCAAATTACTTCATCAGGAAAAATACCTTGAAAATTAACTTCTGGGTCAAAGTTTATGACACGGAAGACTAATACAGTTTGTTGACTTACAATTTCAGTAGCAATGTGACAATACCCATATCCTTGCTTCTTTACCTTATAACAGGTAACCTTTTATTAATATTTGTCAATGGATAATTAAAAGTGGCATTTTTAAGCTACTGAGTAAGGGATGACAATATAAAACACTGTACTTCATTTAATTGTTTGCTGCTCACCTGTTGCCATTGTTTCTTCTGAAATAAGAAATGTATCATCAGAAGAATTTTTTACAATATGCGACTGTGAGACGTACGAAATTAATTAATTCCACATTCTCAAGGCCATAAGGGAAGTACCCCAATACCCCCTCATTGAATAGTGTCAGAGAAGGCCAAATAGGAAGTCAGAACTTTCATCCCCATGGACCAGTGATGAATCTTACTCCACAAGAGCATCATTGAAGATCATGAGGGAAGACTGGACTTCCACTCCCACCCAGCAATAATGAGTGTCTCCCCTCACCTCAATTTTCAGTGGAACCTTGAAGAGGCACTGGATGTCCACCCCTACCTGGCAGCAGTAAGGCAGCCCCCTCCATCTCCCTTCTACTGCTAGGGCAGCCTCAAAGAGTCAGCTAACACTGACGTCTGACTAAGATCCAAAGGCTCAGAACAAAATATGGTCTGGTTTCAACAGAAAATTCAAGGATGATCTCAAACTGAGTGACAAAAATGCAATCAACAGACACCGTCACCAAGACGACAGAGATGTTAGAATCATCTGACAAAGACATTAAAGTTGTCTGGACAAAAATGTTTCAACAATTATAAGCATGCTTGAAATACACAGCAGGGGAAAGAAGTCTCAGCAAAAAAATCAAAGTGTCAGCAAACAAATATGTTAAAAAGGACAAAATGGGAACTTAAAATTGAAAATAGAATAATCAAAATAACTGGAGTGGAAGGATAGAAATAATCAATGAATTGGAAGATAAGACTATGAAAATTATCCAATCTGAAAAGCTAAGAGAAATAGTCTGAAAACAAATAAATAAACGAAGGCTCAAGGTCCTGTGATACTATAACAAAAGATCCAACAACATCAGCATTTGGGAAGGAGAGGACAAAATAGTGAGGCTTAAAAGTACTTGAAAAATATAACTGAAAACTCCCTAAATTTGGCAAGCCAGATCTACTAATTTAAGAAGATGAGTTAAACTCTAGAAAGCTAAAAAAAAACCCAAAGAAATCCACACCAAGACACATCATAATTAAACTTCTAAAAACTAAAAACAAAGAAAAAACCTTGACGGCAGAGAAAAACATCAACCTACAGGGAGCAAGAGAATGACAGCAAATAGCTCATCAGAAAACATTAAGACCAGAAGTGGCACAATTTTTCAGGTGCTGAATTGTCAGTCCACGAAAAAAGTCCTCTTACTTTTATATTAAGTAAATATAAAAGAACTTGTCACCAGCAGACTTAAAGAATGACCAAAGAAGTTCTTCAAACCAAAAAGAAACACTAATAGAAGGAACCTCAGGAAAGAAGAACAGTTAGCAAAAATATGGACATGTACAACAGGTTTCTTACTATTAGGTTTTCTAAAGTATGCCTGAAACTTCAAACAAAAATTATAATATGGCCTAATGCAGCTTTTTAAATTAGTATATTATTAACAGGGGAGTAACAGACTGGTTCCAAATAGGGAAAGGAGTACATCAAGGCTGTATATTGTCACACTGCAAATTTAACTTATATGCAGAGTACATCATGAGAAACACTGGGCTGGATGAAGCACAAGCTGGAATCAAGACTGCTGGGAGAAATATCAGTAACTTCAGATATGCAGATGACACCACACTTATGGCAGAAAGAGATGAACTAAAGAGCCTCTTCAGGAAAGTGAAAGAGGAGAGTGAAAAAGTTGGCATAAAACTCAACACTCAGAAAACTAAGATCATGGCATCTGGTCCCATCACTTCATGGCAGATAGATAGGGAAACAGTGAAAACAGAAGACAGATTTTATTTTCTTCAGCTCCAAAGTCACTGCAGACAGTAACTACAGCAATGAAATTAAAAGACGCTTGCTCCTTGGAAGAAAAGTTATGACCAACCTAGACAGCATATTAAAAAGCAAAGACATTACTTTGCCAACTAAGGTCCGTCTAGTCAAGGCTATGGTTTTTCCAGTGGTCATGTATGGATGTGAGAGTTGGACTATAAAGAAACCTGACTGCAAAAGAAGTGATGCTTTTGAACTGTGGTGTTGGAGAAGACTCTTGAGAGTCCCTTGGACTGCAAGGAGATCCAACCAGTCCATCCTAAAGAAGATCAGTCCTGAATATTCATTGGAAGGACTGATGTTGAAGCTGAAACTCCAATATTTTGGCCACCTGATGTGAAGAGCTGACTCATTTGAAAAGACCCTGATGTTTGGAAAGACTGAAGGCAGGAGGAGAAGGGGACAAGAGGATGAGATGGTTGGATGGCATCACTGACTCAACAGACATGAGTTTGAGTAAGCTCCGGGAGTTGTTGATGGACATGGAGGCCTGGCATGTTGCAGTCCATGGGGTCGCAAAGAGTTGGACATGACTGAGCAACTGAACTGAAACAGGGGAGAGTCAAGGGACATAAAGGTTTTTACACTTCACTCAAACTGGTATAATGACAATACCAGTCACTGTGGCAGTAGATGAAAAAGCTAACAGTACTTGCAGAATTTTAGTTCTGTAGGTGTTCCCACAAGTACTATTAAACCATCTCTATTATATTGAAGAGGAAACAAAAGGCCCAAAGTTGAGAAAATACTAGCAAGATATTTTACTTGGTAAGATACAGATACCGGTAAGTGGAGAATATGAGCCTCAATTCCAAAGCTATCTGGTTCCAACTGTTTTTTATCTATTCATTCATTCTGCATTGAAAAGAGGTTCCTGGGATTAAAACTTCAAAAACACCGAAGAATTTTTTTTTCATTAATCTCTAACCAGAAATTCAGCATTTCCCTCAGTAAGCCACAGTAGCAGTACATGTGACTCTCTTCAATAGAAATCACAGATATTTCATGTAACAGCTATTACAGATAAACTAGAAAAGCATTTACACTCAACATGCATTAAAAAAGACTTCTGTTTTTAATATTTTGATAACTGTATTTCAAGGCAATTGGTTTCTTTTATAAACCTAGGTAGTATACATTTAAGAAAACAATATTCTGAGGAGTCAAAGCCACCGCCAGAATCCTAAGAGTCCTTTGTACAAAAAAAAGAGCAAAAGAATCCTTGCATGTAGAACATTTTCCAAATTCTATTACAAAAGTCTTAAAGGACCACAACTTCCACTTGCCACTAGAATGGTAATAATGGCTCTTCTTAAAAGAAGACACCAGAAAACTGGTAAAATTAAACCATGCTAGAAGCAAAACATTTTTTCAAGTTTCCAAAAATCAATATGAGTCCAGTTCTTACATGACATTCAGAATTCATCCAAAATCAACAAGAGACCCTCCAACTTACATCATGAGTTAACTTGTAGGTAACACTCCCAAAAGGAGATCATTCAAATCTCTTAACTCCAGAACAAGAGCATTTATTTCACCTTCCCCAACCTCCCAATTCTTACCCACTCTACCGCACCCACTTCCTCTTGAGCACATATTTTAATATATGAATCTCAAGATGCCCCTAATCATCACGTTTTCAATCAATTTCTTTATTGAAGGAATTATCAACATCTAAGTGTACATACTTATACATTGAAGAACACAGAATTCCTTTTCTCTCTCATCTTACCTCTCCAAAAACCAGAAGTACCCAAAAATAAAGGCAACACTTTCATATGAACAACCATCAACAGCATTTTTTCTAATCCTATAATCATCCAAACTTGAAAATATGATTCCTTTTCATTCACAAGGCCAAATGGGAAGCACATTTTTAAAATAAATAATCCTACTCCCCCAAATTATCAGGTTTTGATGAAAACAGTCCAAGACTTTCCCATTTTATAAATCAGCAAATTTCATAAGCAAAAAGGAGAAGGCAATGGCACCCCACTCCAGTACTCTTGCCTGGAAAATCTCATGGATGGAGGAGCCTGGTAGGCTGCAGTCCATGGGGTCGCCAAGAGTCAGACACAACTGAGCGACTTCACTTTCGCTTTTCACTTTCATGCATTGGAGAAGGAAATGGCAACCCACTGCAGTGTTCTTGCCTGGAAAATCCCAGGGATGGGGTCGCACAGAGTCGGACACAACTGAAGCGACTGAGCAGCAGCAGCATAAGCAAAAATGTTAGCCGAATAACACACATCACAGCTCTAGCATATAATACTCTAGACTTTCTTTTAATCCTTACTCACACCTACCGAAAACCACATTATGTGAGCCTTCATTTTTTTTTATCTACTAATAGCTTAAGAATTTTATTCTGGGAAAAGTTAAAGGTATCAGTTCTTCATACAGGAAATTTAAGGCAAAATGAATCATCAGTTCCTGTAACCACCAAGATGAAATCAGATACTATGCTTTGGAGAAATCTTCAGCAACTGGGTATAGTAATTTTAAAAGCAAATCACAACACATACACTTATACATATACATTCACACAGAACAGTTTTGCTCACAATCTCAATTATCAACTTTTTAACATAATTAGAATCTCAAAGTTTTATCTGTTTGAATAGACAGACAGAAAAAACTGTTTCCCACCCTGAAGGAAAACCCCTAAAGAACACACTTGTGTCTTGTCAACCAAGTCATGATACCTTGAACACCAAATGCAAGGTTCAAATTTTCCATCTGAGTACATACTTAAGTCAATTTAGAGCACATCCTTGTTTTTAAGTAACTATAAAATATCTCAGAAAATATTATAAAGAAAAAATATTAAGACTATGTATACTTACCTCCCAACTTAGGAAATAAAACATTAGCAGTATGATTGTAGACTCTTCTACATCCCTCCATAGCCCCATTCCACCCCCCCCCACACCCAAAAAGCAATCAATATCTAAATTTGGTGTTGGCCATTTTTATATAACAGTGATACTTGTTAACACAGATACCTCAATCTTCTGAAGCTACATGTTAGACAGAGGGATCCAATACAAGTATCCAGCCCCATACTAGCTTTTATCAGTGCTACCATCAGATTCATACTGGTAACAATCACAGAACGGAATTCCATTTACTAAATAAGAATGAATCACTCTTTCCAGTTTCCTCTAGTAAGTGTTGGCATTTTTGTTCCAATTTAATATTCCTAGCTCTGTAGAAATGCCACTATATTTTAGGAGTCAGGAAACAAACTTAAATCCTAGCTTCACTGTTTCCCTGCTATATAGAACTTTAAGCAAATCACTTCTTCCCAAGCCTCCATTTCTTTTATTTTCCTCCATGGAAATAATAATGACCATGACAATGTCATATTGCCTTCCAATCATAAAGGGTTGATGCTACTATAAAAGGAAATCATGTATTGGGTTGATCAAAAAGTTTGTTCAGGTTTTTCCTACCCAACGAACTTTCTGGCCAAGTCAATACGTAAAGTTCTCCAAGAACTCAAAAGTTATGCAAGTGTAAAACATCACAAAAGATAAACGCTAGTTATGATAAAAAAAATTCTTAAAGGAAGAATTATTTTTAAAAATTAAAGTGTAGCCAATTATTTTAATAATTCACAAGATAGTTCAATTTTTAAGTACTAAGAAAAATATTAGACTAACACCTGACTCAGTCTGTCTATAGCACAATAACTTCTACAAGTAAATAATTTGTTCTAAATTCCATAGTGAATAAAGATTCTCATTTCTTTAGAAATCATGATATAACTAGAAACTATAAAACCCTCGAAAAGGAACTACATATAAATCATGTTTTTAAAAGTAATAAAGCCTATTGTACTCAATTGTTTTTTTTTCTTTTTCTTCTTTTCTAATTTTATATGAAGTAATTGAGAAAACTCCAAGGGATGACAGATTTATTTCTTGACTGTTATGGGAATGAGTCCTCCACTTCCACCCTCAAGCCACCAAAAAAAGAAAACCACTTTGTCTTTCAGTTTAGGAAGAGACGTTACCGAGGTGTGAAAAATATCAAGGACAATCCAAAGCAATGAGACATTTATATGTAATATGGGAAGAAGTAGGAGAACAATTTTTTAGAAACCTTAGGGTGGAAAAGGTCAAACAGGATATAACAATCTAACTTTTTAAAACTTGAAACTCATGTATTTTAGAATCTGAAAGGATCTCAGATATAATTTGTTTCAGTCACTTCGTTTTATAGATGAAAAAAATCAACATGAAGAAAGTGTAGATCCTTCTAACGAATAAGGAAAATGTAGTAACAGAGGCTTTTTGTCCCTAAAGAAAATGAGTACAAGTGTTCTTTGAAGGGATTAAAAAAACACTCTTGTCACCAAACACAAATTGAAGACAGCAAGTTTAATAAGAAAGAAAGAAGGAAGGGAGAAAGGTGAATTCAAGAGACACAACCCCAAAAGCTCAAAAATAACTAATATTATCCTGGCCTCAGGATCTCTACCCATCAGAAGCTGTTAACTACAAAGAGAACAGTAGTAATTTTTCAACAATTAACTAAGGAATCAGATTTCACATCAACAGTTATGGGGTAATGTTGTCTCCTAAATATGACATACTGGAGAAACACCTTTCTTTTATGGTATTTATGCCAAAACTACGCAATTTTATTCTAATGATAAGAAAACAACAGATAACCCAAAAGTGAGCGAAAGTGAAATCACTCAGTCGTGTCCGACTCTAGCCTAACAGTCTCCTCTGTCCATGGGATTTCCCAGGCAAGAATACTGGAGTGGGTTGCCATTTCCTTCTCCAGAGGATCTTCCCAACCCAGGGATTGAACTCGGGCCTCCCGCATTGCAGGCAGACTCTACTGTCTGCCACCAATTGTGGGATATTTTACAAGTAAATTTTAAGACTAAAAAGACATGAAAAATGCAACACATGCAATCCTGGATTGGAACCTGAGGGGGGAAAAATTCTTTCTCGCATTTATAAAGGACATTATTGGAACTGCTAGTGAAGTTTCAATAATGTAAGTTAGATAATACTATTATAATATCCTGATTTTGTTAACTGTACTGTTACATAAAAGATTCTCTTTTTTGTTCCTTAGGAAACAAACATTAATGGAGCATTACTTCCACAATTTACACTCAACAGCTTCAGGAGAAAAATGCACAGGATACTATGGAAGCATAAGGGAGGGGTACCTCTCCAATCTGGATATTTCCTCAGGAAAAGGCTGGGATGAACCCTGGAGTCACATCTAAAGAGATGACTAAGAATTAGATTAAAACGGCCTACTTGGTAAAGGATACAGAAAGAGTTAAGAATATACACTTCACATAGATTGCAACCAAGTGCCATCAGACTGTTTCTCCAGTTATAGGCACCATGTCAGAGCAGGAATTTCAGGTAGGTGCGGGGACGCTGAGTCAGGGGAGGGCAGTAACCAGAAGAGCATGTGTAGCAGTAACGGGGAACTGCTGACAGACAGATGGAAGAGAGCAAAAGGGAGGCAAACAGATACTATAAAAAACACTTCACTCTCTATTCAATCCCAGGTCTCCTAAATTCAACTAAACAGAAAATGCTTCATGAACCTACTCAAAGAAAAACTTAAAGACTTCATTATTACGGTAACTCATTAAATAAAATGTTATATTTCGGCAATGTAATAGGGCATAGAGGAGAGTGAAAAAGTTGGCTTAAAGCTCAACATTCAGAAAACTAAGATCATGGCATCCGTCCCATCACTTCATGGCAAATAGATGGGGAAACAGTGGAAACAGTGGCTGACTTTATTTTGGGGGGCTCCAAAGTCACTGCAGATGGTGACTGCAGCCATGAAATTAAAAGACACTTACTCCTTGGAAGGAAAGTTATGACCAACCTAGACAGCATATTAAAAAGCAGAGACATTACTTTGTCAACAAAGGTCCGTCTAGTCAAGGCTATGGTTTTTCCACTAGTCATGTATGGATGTGAGAGTTGGACTACAAACAAAGTTGAGTGCTGAAGAATCGACACTTTTGAACTGTGGTGTTGGAGAAGACTCTTGGGAGTCCCTTGGACAGCAAGGAGATCCCACCAGTCCATCCTAAAGAAGATCAATCCTGGGTGTTCATTGGAAGGACTGATGTTGAAACTGAAACTCCAATACTTTGGCCACCTGATGCGAAGAGCTAACTCATAGGAAAAGACCTTAATGCTGGGAAAGACTGAGGTCAGGAGGAGAAGGGGACAACAGAGGATGAGATGGTTGGCTGGCATCACCAACTCAATGGACATGTGTTTGGGTAAATTCTGAAGTTGGTGATGGACAGTGAGGCCTGGCGTGCTGCGGTTCATAGGGTCACAAAGAATCAGACACGACTGAGCGACTGAACTGAACTGAATAGGGCATAGTTCCCTTGCTGTTGTTGTCTAGTCACTAAGTCATATCCGATTCTTTTGTGACCCCATGGACTACAGCCTGCCAGGCTCCTCTGTCCATGGAGTTTCCCAGGCAAGAATACTAGAGTGGATTGCCATTTCCTTCTCCTGGGGATCTTCCCCACCCAGGAATCAAACCCACATTTCCTGCACTGGCAGGCAGATTCTTTACTGCTGAGCAACAGGGAACCCTTTAGGTTCTCTGTAACCAAGAAAATATGGCTTCAAGTCCCATCTCAGTCATTACTGTGGGATCTTGAGCAATATAATTAACTTCTGAGCCTCAGTTTCCATATCTGCAAAAAAGAAACAGTAAATTGTAAATATTAAAACAATACTTCTAAAGCTTTTAAACATGGTATCTAACAAAGAAAATGTTCTATATTAGTCATTATGATTCAAAACATTCATTACAGGTCCTTGCTCCTTACTAAAAAACAAAAACTTTTAACTCTTAGTATTGTAATTCAGATACCGTAAGTAAGATAGTAAAAATGAAGTGCACCCACCTGATTAAAAAAAAAAAAAATGTCTACCTGTATTTATAGGTTTTATACAATACATAGGTTCTATACAAACTTCATAAACACAAAATCACAGCTTTTCATCTTAGTTCTATTAAAGCTTAATAATAGAAACAAAAGTTAGAAAAAAATCAGATGCTCATCTCATCAACCAAATACAACTATTTATTTGGGGACATTTTTAAGTTTGGTGACTTCTTCAATGTTACTGCATGAATAATTTACAACTCCAACTTTAATTCACAACAAAAAATTACAAATAAGAGGTTTAAATCTGTCACACATAATCTATTTTAGCATCCTTCTAAATAAACAGCTATTGATACACATAAAAGTAAAGTCACTGAAGTAATTAGCAGGATCCATTTTAATGGAGTAAAAAAGTATAGAATATTACAAGGAGTTTCATTTTTTTTTAAAAAGGAATGTGGGGTATTTTGTGACAGGCCAGTAAGACAGCTGGAACAAAGCTGTTGGAGCAACAGCTGTGTACCACGTACTGTTCATCTAAAACCACAAACTAAAGTAACCCATGCCAGACAACTTTATTTGACTAATCAGCTCAGCCAATGGCTTCTTCCTGAAACTACCTGCTATAAGGAAATTAACTAAATACCTAATTTGCAATAAGAGGAAGGAGAAAAAAATAAACAAAACAGCAGTCTCTGTCTTTAAAATGTAAAACTAAAAGTTGAGAACCACACTCTAACATTATAACAGAAGACAACCTTTTCCATACTATTTTATCACCTGCTAAAATTATGATCATAAAACCTAGCAAACTTCATAATGGTAAGGAAATAATCCCAAGACCCAACATTTGATAATGTATATATTACTAACATGCAAGCTTACCAGTTTCTACTCCATTCTTAACTTTCAACTGAATGGAAAGTGCTTTTACCATAAAACACTGCAACCATTCTTATAACCATAAGAATTTTTAACTTTAAGTAACGTAACAACTAAAAAGCTAATTTAAACCAAGTTGTTGGCATGGACCACAGCAATAGCTGAAAATAATTCATGCAGTACTCAAGGTACTATTATTATTATTCAAGTCACTAAATTATCATAAACCTATACCTTTGTTTTAAATTTTGTCTTCATTTTTTTATTCCAAAAACAATGAACCCTTCTCTAAACTAAATTCACTCCTTTCTCAGTTTAAGATACACACCTGTGCATGCTTGCGCACATGCATATACATGTATAAGGTGAATTTCCCTACCTTATTTAACTGACCTAACTTCAGAAGCAAGAGGCAAAAGAGAAAATCACAATTACTTACATATCTTTTCCACAAGACTTTTGAAACTTATATGTTACATCTATCCCAACTCTTCCTGCAGTTTGATTCAACTCCTTGCTTACTGCACTTTTCCTTTCGCTAACAAATTGCTGACTCTTGTAATCTCAACCACATGTATCATTTAACCAAAGCATTAAGAGAAAACTCACCAGGAAACAAGACAAAAGTAACAAATCTTTAAGATCTTACTCTCAAGTTGTTTGACAATTCCTGAGTCAGAATTTCCAGAGAAATTAAAATAGGAAATCTTCTCGAGACAAAGATTATTTTCAATAAAACCAAATGCTATGGATCAACTACTAAAATTCTAAAGCTCAAATGTGTATATGTCACATGTAGTCTTTTAATTTCAGAGAAACTTTGAAACCCAAAACCGAAAGCTGTTTATTTTTACAGCCTCTCAGTTCAGTTCAGTTGCTCAGTCGTGTTCGACTCTTTGCGAACCCATGAACTGCAGCACGCCAGGCCTCTCTGTCCATCATCAAGTCCCAGAGTTTACCCAAACTCACATCCATTGAGTCGATGATGCCATCCAACCATCTCATCCTCTGCCGTCCCCTTCTCCTCCCGCCCTCAATCTTTCCCAGCATCAGGGTCTTTTCCAATGAGTCAGCTCTTCACATCAGGTGGCCAAAGTATTGGAGTTTCAGCTTTAACATCAGTCCTTCCAATGAACACCCAGGACTGATCTTTAGGACAGACTGGTTGGATCTCCCTGCAATCCAAGGGACTCCCAAGAGTCTTCTCCAACACCACAGTTCAAAAGCATCAATTCTTCTGCACTCAGCTTTCTTTACAATCCAACTCTAACATCCATACGTAACTACTGGAAAAACCATAGCCTTGACTAGATGGACCTTTGTTGGTAATGTCTCTGCCTTTTAATATGCTGTCTAGGTTAGTCATAACTTTCCTTCCAAGGAGTAAGCGTCTTTTAATTGCATGGCTGCAGTCACCATCTGCAGTAATTTTTGGAGACCAAAAAAATAGTCAGCCACTGTTTCCACTGTTTCCCCATCTATTTGCCATGAAGTGATGGGACGGATGCCATGATCTTAGTTTTCTGAATGTTGAGCTTTAAGCCAATTTTTTCACTCTCCTCTTTCACTTTCATCAAGAGGCTCTTTAACTCTTCTTCACTTTCTGCCATAACAGTGGTGTTATCTGCATATCTGAGGTTATTGATATTTCACCTGGCAATCTTGATTCCAGCTTGTGCTTCATCCAGCTCAGCGTCTCTCATGATGTACTCTGCATATAAGTTAAATAAGCAGGGTGACAATATACAGCCTTGACGGACTCCTTTTCCTATCTGGAACAAGTCTGTTGTTCCATGTACATTTCTAACTGTTGCTTCCCGACCTGTGTACAGGTTTCTCAAGAGACAGGTCAGGTGGTCTGGTATTTCCATCTCTTTCAGAATTTTCCACAGTTTATTGTGATCCACACAGTTAAAGGCTTTGGCATAGTCAATAAAGCAGAAATAAATGTTTTTCCAGAACTCTCTTGCTTTTTCAATGATCCAGTGGATGTTGGCAATTGGATCTCTGGTTCCTCTGCCTTTTCTAAAACCAGCTTGAACATTTGGAAGTTCACGATTTATGTATTGCTGAAACCTCGCTTGGAGAATTTTGAGCATTACTTTACTAGCGTGTGAGATGAGTGCAACTGTACTGTAGTTTGAGCATTCCTTGGCATTGCCTTTAGGATTGGAATGAAAACTGACATTTTCCAGTCCTGTGGCCACTGCTGAGTTTTCCAAATTTGCTGGCATATTGAGTATTTTCATAGCATCATCTTTTAGGATTTGAAATAGCTCAACTGAAATTCCATCACCTCCATTAGCTTTGTTCGTAGTGATGCTTCCTAAGGCCCACTTAATAAATACAACTCATCTTTACTAATACCTCCTTTTTCCAACAATTTATTACATCCTGTTCAAGACTCAATATTAGCCAACTAATAAATACTAATAAATATTCTGCTATATGCTTGGACTTCCCTAGTGTCTCAGACAGTAAAGAATCTGCTTGCAATGAGGGAGACCTGGGTTCAATCCCTGGGTTGGGAAGATCCCCTTGGAGAAGGAAATGACTTCCCACTCCAGGATTCTTGCCTGGAGAATCCCCAAGGACAGAGGAGCCTTGCGGGCTACAGTCCATGGGGTTGCAAAGAGTCAGACGCAAGTGAGCGACTAAGCAGACACATACACATGCTTACTTCTATGTAACAAAGCTATTCCTGGTCTGTGACACTCCAAATATGAAGAATAAGACATACAAATACAACCAAGGGGCAGACACTCATGCAAAAATTTCAAACTTATAAAATTTCTCTACTAAAACACTTGTTTTACTTGTGAACACTCCAGTGTTTAGAGTCTAAAAGAATAATGCCAAAATGAATCAGACACACAATGGTTATCTTATCCAACAGCCAGATAGTAGCTAAACCAAGATCTAGACAAATGTCTTAACTAGCAAGGATTCTTTATGTCAAACTGTCTTTTCTCAGATAAGCAGTAAGAATTTTTACAGGTTGAGGACATCTTTTTAAAAAAGAAAAAGTTGGCAGCTGTGGTATTTAATCTCACAGATTACTAATGACTATGATGAAGACAATCACAGGAATAAGTTTCTCAGAAACAATCTCTACATTTAAAAATGATCCCTGATTTTTTACTCTCAATGCAGGGGAAACAAAGCAACAGAAACAAAATTAATCCTGCAAAAACAAAGGTTAAAAGCAAAGAATCAAAACAAAATTACCTAGATTATTTCACAGATAACATAATCATATCATACAGTAAATGTGAATGGGGTGAATTCCACTAAGAGACAAGGACCCTCAGGTTTGATTTTTAAGGATCACATTATATGTTATTTACAAAAGCTTTTGGAATGCAAAGAGATCAAACGAGTCAATCCTAAAGGAGATCAACCCTGAATATTCATCAGAAGGACTGAAGCTCCAATGCTTTGGCCAAGACTCAACTTTTGGAAAAGATTGAAGCAAAAGATGCTGGGAAAGATTGAAGGCAAAAGGAGAAGAGAGGTGGCAGTAGATTGGACATGCAAAGTCACTTTGGTCATGTCAGACTCTTTGCAACCCCATGGACTGTAGCCAGCAGACTCCTCTCTCCATGGGATTCTCTAGGCAAGAATATTTGAGTGAGTTGCCATTTCCTTTTTCAAGGATCTTCCCAACCCAGGGATCAAACCCAGTTTCCTCAATTCCAAGTGGATTTACCACCACTGAGCCACTGTTAGATGGTTAGATAGAATAATCAACTCACTGGACATGAATCTGAGCAAACTCCAGGAGTTAGTGAAGGACAGGGAATCCTAACAAGTTGCATTCCTTGGGCTCACAAAGAGTCAGACATGACTTAGCAACTGAATAACAACCATAAAATGGCCACCAAAAAAATAGCAAATATAAATGAAATAAATGCATACAAACAAAAATCCAAAATGGCAACATTAACACTATAGGTTGACATTCAAAGTAAAACTTTGCACAAGACTGACACTGTTTACTTATAAGAAAGATGTAATCATTATTAACACTTTATATACCAAATAATATAATATCAAAATAAAGCAAAATTAGAAATTCAAGGAAAAAATTAAAACATAGTCTTCATGGGAAATTTAATAAATGTATTTCAGAGCTTCACAGAATACTCAAGAAAAATGGATACAGAAGAGTTGAATAATACAATCAACAAATTCTAGTTGAACAGATTTATGCAAAACCTTGCACCTTATAAGCTACAAATATTCTTCTCTCACGTTCCTGGAATATCAACGGCATGTTTGTCCATTAAAACTGCTTAAGGTTCCAAAACAGGGAATTTACAGGTCACATTCTTTGACCATAGTCCAACAAAGCTAGGAATTTACAAAGAGATCCACTCAATCTTTCCCCAAATTTAAATCACATCAAAATTAAGGGGATATCTAAACTGAAATTAAAATTATCTGAGAATTCATAAAAAGCACAAGATTTCATTTCAAAAAAAAATGCAAAATCAGTCTTATACTGCCTTTTCAAAAGTCATTAAGGTACTACATACTTTATGATGATGGTAATGTAAGAAACATTCTAGAAAACCTCTTACTAGGAACTCTTTAGTACATTTTAAAATATAAATTATAGCAGAGAAGTTACTTAAAGCAGTACCATAAGAAATAAACAGTAATTATTCTCATTTTTTAAAGAAAGGAAGACTTCCCTGGTCCAGTGGTTAAAAATCTGACTGCCAATGCAGGAGACACAGGTCTGATCCCTGGTCCAGGAAGATTCCACATGCCACAGCGTAATTAAGCTCATGTGCCACAACTGATGAGGGTGCACTCTAGAACCTGTGCACACCACAGCTTCTGAAGCCTGTGAGCCTCGAGCCTGTGCTCTGCAGCCTGAGAAGCCACCACAATGAGAAGTCTGCAACTAGAGAGCAGGCCCCACTTGGCCCAACTAGAGAAAGCCTTCATGCAGCAACAAAAACCCAGCACAGCCAATAAATAAATAAGAAAGGAGAAAGCATAAAAGAAGTTTATGTATGAAATAGCAGGAAACAATCTATACAAAATACAACATAAAATAAGCATATTTACAATTACTTTGCAACAAAGGTACATATAGTCAAAGCTATTGTTTTTCCAATAGTCATGTATGGATGTGAGAGTTGGACCACAAAGAAGGCTGATGACTGAAGAACTGATGCTTTTGAATTGTGGTGCTGGAAAAGACTCTTGAGAGTCCCCTGAACAGCAGAGTTCAAAGCCAGTTCTTTACTTCCAACACCAAGAATGACTACGGTCAACTCATCATAAGAGGATAAATTTAAAAGACACACTCCGCCACCCAAGAAATAAACGTTCCCTGGCAAGAATTTTTTCTTTAAGTAGTACCAAGTTTTAAAAATACCAGTTTTGTGCCCTTAAGACAAAAGAACATCACCACTGATTACTATTAGACTGAAATATCATGGATATTAGATCTGTTTAAGAGAGTACTCCAATCTGACATCCAGAAATTTCAGTGATACAAAAGGCAAATTTGACAAATTCTTGAATGGAGACAGACTACCTTAGCCTTTTCATTTATTAACTTAAGAAAATATGAAACAGTGATTTCAAAGAACCAATGCACAAATAGGTATTTCAGAAGATAACTGAGAAAATGACTTCAAAAATGAAGAAGAAAACCTTCCCAGTCCTGAGAATGTTTCATCATTTCTCAGGGAAAACTAGTGAACAGAGAAAAACTTCAGGTCATATCCTGACAAATGTTTCCATTTCCAATGATAAAAGAAGGCTACAGGCATACAAATAGAAAACAAGTTATTCCTGCAGAATAGAAACTTGAGGCTAGTGAGATAAAAGCAAAGACATGAAAGATAAGTAAAGCAGTACCTCCAACTGTTTCAATACAAAAATCTTAGGACCCAAATAATTTTAAATTCATTATTTATCATGCAAAAGTAAAATTTTAATATTAAAATTAAATCTTAAAAATTAATGTAAGGTTAATCTTAAAATTAAATTTTGAAAGTGTTCTCTAAATAACAATTCAGAAAAAAAACCAGCTGCTCATGGGAGGATTGCTCGTTAGGACTGAAATTAGTTAGAATGGTAAGAAATGACAAATAAAAAAGCAATAGTTCCTATGAGAAAGGAGAGGGCAAGATGGTTGGATGGCATCACTGACTCAATGGACATAAGCCTGAACAAGCTCCAGAAGATGGTGAAGACAGGGAAGCCTGGCAGGCTGCGGTCCATGGAGTCACAAAGAGTTGGACACTGAGCCACTGAACAGCAACAGTATTTACTATTACAATTATAATAACAAGATCAAATGCAAAAGACAAAAGACAATCTCTCAAAACAGTGCAGTCACACCCACTTTTGGTTACTTTAAGGACACTAAATTTATGAAAAGGGTGAGTGAAAACAGCAAACAAAACTGCTAAATTACTCATTTTCTATGACTAGAAATAAGACAATCATTCAAATTAAATGTTTAAGAATATGAATAATTTTAAGGTAAATCCAAGTAGGTAAAAAAAAAAAAAAAGCAGGAGAGAGAAGGAGAGAGAAAGAACCTATTTTCCAAATCTACCACACAAGGGAGGAAAAATCTACATAGCAAAAGGCAAGATTAGTGCACAGGGAGGATATCATGCCAGAATCGTGGCCAAAATCTGTATTGGCTTAACTATCAACCTTTTCCTCAAAAGGCATCTGCTTATAAAATTAAGCAAAAATTTTCTCCTTCTAGAGAAAATTGGTCCCCTTTTTGCCTCAATGCGGATCCTTCAGGCTTATTTTCAATCAGAGCCTAACAAAGGTAACTGAAGACCAGATCTCACTAGCATAACTGAATAAAACTCTGCTTATTATCTTTACCTAAAGCAGTGTCAAAAATGTTAACTTGGATCACTTCGGTCAAGTATCAGCCAGGTTTCTTCCATGTGGCTATTATTTTCCTCTTGATAATTAACAATACCTTATGGGCAGATACTTTACGACTATGTTAAAATCCAGCTACTCTCAAACTTTTACCCACTACTTTTAAATCCATTTATGATTCTTACTTCAATCAGCTGTCTGACTGCCAATTGTTGATTTTCTAATTCCACTATTTCCTCTAAGTTTACCCATCAAATCTAAGGAAGAACTTCCCTTCCTCCTTAATTTATCCCTATGGATTCTTAGATTCTTTATTTATGGGCAATAATCAATTACTATCATCATTTTGATGATGAAACTATCCCAGAGTTGCATGTCCCTTCAGTCATGTCCGACTCTTTGTGACCCCAGGGGCCACAGCCTGTCAGGCTCCTCTGTCCATGGGATTCTCCAGGCAAAAATACTGGAAGCAGGTGGCCCTGCCCTCCTCCAGGGGATCTTCCCAACTCAAGGATCAAACCCAGGTCTCTTACATCTCCTGCACTGGCAGGCGGGTTACCACTGGCACCACCTGGGAAGCTTATCCCAGTGTTAGCCAGTGGGCCTTCTTCCAGGTTGGCTCTGTCTCTTTGACGTGCCACCATCATTTTGTTTTCTGATGCCAACTAAAAAAGATGCACAACTTGAGAGCTTGCCCCAGTTTTATTTGGGGCAAAATTAGAACTGCCGCCCAGAAGGCAGCTCCTCACATAGCTCTGAGAGACTGCTCCAAAGAGGTAGTGGGGGAAGGGCAATATATATAAGGTTTGGGTGAAGTGGGAGTTCAATACCATTAAGAACTCATTTTACAAAAGGTTTTCTGCTGGTCACAAGAATCTGCTGTCATCAATGACGGGATTTAGTGTTTTTCTAGACATGAGGAGATACAAGGACTGTGATCATAAAAGCAGTTCCTCAAAGTATCCAACTATCTAAAGACTTGTCCCACCGGATTCCCTAGACACAGAGTACTTCAGTCCATCTGAACTCCCCCAGGGGGTGCTGAAGGTCAACAGCAGCAGGAGCAGAGGATTCAATCTCCACAGAGGCAGATGGCAAATGCCCCTGTTCAGTCACTGGCAATGCTCTTGGCAAGAGACAATTTGTAGCTGACACTGCTGCTGCTGCTAAGTCGCTTCAGTCGTGTCCGACTCTGTGCGACCCCATAGACGGCAGCCCACCAGGCTCCCCTGTCCCTGGGATTCTCCAGGCAAGAACACTGGAGTAGGTTGCCATTTCCTTCTCCAATGCATGAAAGTGAAACGTGAAAGTGAAGTCGCTCAGTCGTGTCTGACTCTTAGCGACTCCAAGGACTGCAGCCCATGGCAGGCTCCTCCATCCATGGGAGTTTCCAGGCAAGAGTACTAGAATGGGCTGTCATTTCCTTTCCGTAGTTGACACTGAACACCTCTTCACTTCCTGGTAAAGATGCTCCAAGTTCATCTTCTACTTTTCCCTGCCCCAGCCCAGGGATGAGTCATTTCTCCAAGGTTGCTTTTAGTAAAGAATGGTATTTAGCACCCAAGATCTGGCATTAGGTGTTCTCACTGCTAATAGGGGGTCACTGTTTCTATGCATGCTCAGCAGACATAGCTGGAAAAAAGCTGTATAGATGTGCATATGAGTAGCCCACACACACTTATTTCTACATCTTAGTATATACTTTTTAAACTATGAGTTCTGTTTTCAGATGGGGGACTGCTTCCAGGGCCCATTAGCGGGCTCTTGTCTAACACTTGGAAATGAATTGTCCAAGGAGACACATGTGCTGACAAAGCAAGAGACGTTACTGGGAAGGGGCACCTGGGCAGAGCAGTAGGGTAAGGGAACCCAGGAGAACCGCTCTGCCACGCAGTTCACAGCTTACGGTTCACAGCGGTTCGGGCTTTACGGTGATGGGATTAGCCTCTGGGTTTTCTTTGGCCGGTCACCGGCAGTCACCAGGAAGAGTCCTTCCTGGTGGTGCACACATTGCTCAGCCAGGATGGATGCCAGCTAGAAGGATTCTGGGAGGTGGTCGGACACATGGTGGCTCCTTCTGAGCTTTCCTGAACTCTTCTGGTTGGTGGTGCCTTGTTAGTTTCTTGTTCCTTACCAGGACCTCCTGTCATAAAATAACTCAGGCAAATGGTTATTACGCTGTCTGGTCAGGGTGGGCAGTTTCAGTCAGTGTGCTTCCCCTAACAATTTTATGCCAGTGTCCTCAATTCCACCTTTGCTTCGAGTGCTTCCTGGCCTTCACCCTTTCCACACTTGTAACTCCCTTCTTCAGCTGTGAGGAACTTGGCTCCCATTTTCCACAATACATTTACTTATCTATTTAATCCTAGTACAGAAAATTGTTTCAGAATTGCAAACCCTATGCTGCTGCCCCAAGGATGGGAAAATAAAAAGGCCTATTAACCAGAGCTCAGTGTTTGTTTTGAGTTTGTCTTTATCCTGAGGACACAGTCCAAACGCTGGGTTCAAAAGTTACATTACTTTTTTTTTCTTTTCCTCCTTCAGTGTGGTTATGTTAGCCATTTGAAATAAGGTTCCGTTTATTTGTTTTGTTAGTATTCCACCTTTGATTTTATTGGTGTTTGCTGTTTATATATTGAGTGTGTGAAACCTTAAACATGGTTCCATGAGTCAGAAAAGGATCCTCAGAAGAGGCCCTCAATCCCTCTCCCCTCATCCCTACCCACACACAGAGCTAACCAGTCATCTCTTTAACCTCTGATTTACCCATTTCTGAGCTTTTTTGCCCCAATCAGTAAATACGTTATTTTATTTCTTCTTTCCTACACTAAAAGTAATGTATCACAAATACAGTAAATACCTTTGTACTTTGTATTTTTCACTGAACAATTTATCCTGGACTGCATTTCCCATCAGCTCTTTTTACAGCTGCAGAATGCTCCACTGAGTCATTGTGCCATATTCTAGCCAACCCCTCTCTATACTGCAGGCTGCTTCTAATTTTTTAAATCACAGACAATGCTGTGGCCCCATGCACTTATATTTTAATACTACTGGAAGTACATTTCCAGGGTAAATTTGTAGATTTGGGAGCACGGAGTGAACACACCTCTGCTATTCCTGTGCCCAAAACGAATCTACCATGAAGAAACAAATTCAAACTGAAGGAACGCTATAAATAACTAACTTGTATTCAAAAATGTCCATGTCATAAAACACAAGGACTTGGGACTTCCTTGGTGGTCCAGTGGTTAAGAATCTGCCTTGCAATGCAAGGGGACATGGGTTCAATCCCTGGTCAGGGAACTAAGACTCCACCTGCCATGGAGCAACTAAGCCTACACACCCCAACTACTGAGCCCTTGAACACCAGAGCCCTCAAGACAACTAGAGAACCTGCGCTGCAACAAAAGACCCCACATGATGCAACAAAGATCAATATGTGCTGCAACCAAGACCAGGCGCAGCCAAACATTTTAAAAACAAAGATGAAAGAACTATTCCAAATTAAAGACATGGAAACAAAATGTACTGTATAATCTGAGATTTTTCGTTTGCTATAAAGGACACTATTTGGACAACTGGCAAAATCTAAAAAAGTTCTGCATATGACATTAACAACATACCAATATTAATTTCTGATTTACGTTATACACTGTTGATAAGCAAGTGCCCTTGCATTTAGGTAATATACATGGAAGTATTTAAAAATAAAGGGGCACTGTCTTCAACTTACACCCAGATGATTCAGAAAAAAACTGTTTATTTGGGGGGAATAAAACAAATATGGCAAAATGGTAGCATTTGGGAAAACTGGGTAAAGGTTTTTTAAAAGCAACATCAGCTATCATGTTGGCATGTATATCCATACATCCAGTACTGAACATTTATAAATTCTGTATTTTTTAATTAAACTATTTAATGTTACATAACCAATAAGCAATCATATTACTTTTACAAAATGCTGAAACTAAAATATAATTTACAAGTAATTCCAGTAGCACAATTTTAGTCATATTTCTTTGCTTCTTTCAGAACTATACAGAAAATATGTGAGTAAATGTATACACATCTTTGTCTTTTTCATAAAGGCCTGAGAGACGGTTTTCTTTGAGAAACAGAAGTGAATCAAAAGCCTACCAAGGACATTACTTGACGTTTCAATCTCAAAACCAGACTGGGTGGCTCTAGCCAAATTAATTCCAAGATCAAGGTCATTCAAGAAGATTCAATGACAATTAACTCTGTTGTTTACAAGCAGAGTCAAAGCCTTGTACTCATTATCACTTTTCAACAAGAAACAAATACCCTAAGAGACTTGTATTTTTCCTTACCAGAAGGAAAAAAGAAATGAATTAACAAGTTCATGTAGCATCACAAAACCTGTTTCTCTTTTATGAGCTCAATTTTAATTTGAAAAAGAAATCTTTAAAAACATTTTAAGTAATACAGCTTTAAGAAAGTCTCTTTCTGTATTCCTTCCTCACTTTACCAATTTTTTTTCCTCACTGAATTAAACAGGCTACTTTTATTTTTAAGCTTAGGAAAGACCCTTAACATTTCAGTAAAACAGATGAACTAAAAATCCCCTTCGAGCAGGCGGCTGTCTGTCATCATTTTGCCTTCGAATGGTGCTATACCAAGGGAAAGCAGAATTCTTAACCTACTCAACAGAAGTATCCCCACTAAACTCCTTCAACTTCCCATTCCAAGACAAGACACAGGCTTGCACACAACTGCACGCACACAAGTGTACACACACACACAGAGGTTAGAAATAAATAAGAATGAGTTTTAAGACTCTCTGGGTTAGAATTTCTCGTCTAACAAAAGCGGTCATTCTCTAAAAGAAGGGATTCTTTCTTGAGTGCCTAGCATGTGTATCTAGGAACTGCCAACAGAACCATTTCATCCTAACAAAATGAGGAAATCTCTAGTATGTAAAACACCACTAGGAGGGGTACCTTATTTTTCAATGCTAAGAATTCATTTGTAAACTACTCTGAAAATGTAAAATCCTAATTTTCACACTAAAAGACAAGTCCACAGTTCAGTCGTGTTCAACTCTGGGAACCCATGGACTGCAGCACGCCAGGCTTTTCTGTCCATCACCAACTCCCAGAGCTTACTCAAACTCGTGTCCATCAGGTCTGCAATGCCATCCACAGTGTAATTTCAAATTCTTTTAGATAAAAGTTACTTTAAGTGATTTCTAATTGCAGGGCACATGTTCAAGATGCAGCAACAGGATAGCTATTCAGGAATCTAAACTTACCAAGATCAATTAACTTTAACACAAATGCATGTGCCTTGAAATCTCTTCTAAGATCTCTGTCCCAGGAAAAAGCGATCGAAGGGGATTGCACAAAAGATAAATTAGGTAAAAAGCAACATCTGAGTCAAGTCCAGGCTAACAGGTTGTAAGACTGACTAAAACTTGATACCTGAGAAGTCAGCTACCCCCTACACATACAGCTCAAAATCTGACAAACTGTGAATAACAAGTAAGGATGCTAAATGAAGAACAGAGGCTGGGAAATTCCTCTCTTTGTGTAAAACATGTATGGTCTTTTCTCAGAGTTGCCAGAAACCACAATGATTAATCCATTATTTCTGAAAATCAACTCCCAACTGATAAAGTTTTCCCAATTAAAAATGGGATCAGCATTCACTACCTAAATATCACACAGGAATGAGGAGGCGATTTGTTCACCCAAGCTCAACATTTTACGGAGAAGAAAATAAAGCCCTGAAGAGATTACAGAAGACTCAAAGAATCCCCAAAGTCACCTGAGGAGGGAGACCTAGAACCCAGAGAGCCAACTCTCTTCTCCATTTCACTCTGTACAGTGTTAAAATCATTTTCTAACTATAGAGTCCACTCATCACTGAGGGCTTCTATTAACCAACAGAACTTTCAGAAAACTATGAACAGAAACAAGGAGTTCATGGACACACATTTACTCTTAATGATATTTTATATTATTAGTCATGGATGTTTCATGATGTGTTACATTCATTTTTAAAGAGGAAAAGCCATCTCAATCAAGTAATTATTGCCTTAATTTCCTAATTTTGTAGCTCTTTATTTGCACGTAAAGAAAGTGGAGTCACTAAGTCGTGTCCGACTCTGTGACCCCATGGACTGTAGCCTACCAGGCTCCTCCATCCATGAGATTTTCCAGGTAAGAGTACTGGAGTGGGCTGCCATTTCCTTCTCCAGGGGATCTTCCCAACCCAGGGATTGAACCCAGGTCTCCTGCATTGCAGATAGATGCTTTACCGTCTGAGCCACCAGGGAAGCCTTCTTTATATATAAAAGGCAACAATTTAAGGTTAAAGAAAGTTGGGATTTAAGTTCGCCACTCTCAAATTTTTTCATTATATTTTTTCTACTCAAGATTACATAATAGAAAAATACATACTGAACACTGTACAAAAACAGTGTTGTATCTTAGGAGTCTTATAAAATAAATAAAACCCATTTGTGTCATCCTGATCACCTACAAAGTGGACTGACTTCCGCTCGTTAAGATTATTATCCTTCTGTAGACTCCTTTCCTTCCATTACTACTGCAAGACCATAACAATGAATTTTAATTTCCCAGGAGCTGGACAATAAATACCAGTTCTATTAAGTATAGATGATAATCACTTTGGCTCCATAAGCTAAGATTAACATAGTAATAATGATAATGTTTGTAGCCTTGCTATGCACCAGACATTGTTCCAGGCCCTGGACAGATGTTAATTTTCAGAACTGTAAGTGTACTTTGTATTTCCCCATCTTACAGACGGAAAAAACTAAGGTACCCAGAGGTTAAGTAATTTGCCTAAGATTACACAGGCAGCAAGTGGTAGAGCTGAGATTCCAACCAGGTCTGGCTTCTTCTACCTCTCCAGAAAGCCTTCTCAAAGTCAGAGCCCATGTTCCTCCCTTCCACTGGTCCCAAGGAAGGGGCCAATCCCCCTCCCCTCCTTGCCTACCTCCTCTCTCCAAACTAGCATATGACTGCCCCCCCTCATGCCCTCTCTTTGCACCATCACACCTACACAGGCCTTTTATCAATCCTTCCCAAACTGACTTTTCCTCAACTCGGAACTCCCTTTGCATTTAAATGTGTTAACAGAAGTGTACACATAAGCTTATAAGAGCCATCATTAACGGAGCATGTACTATACACTAGATACAAAGCTAAGGATGTTCCCATAATTTAAAGGATTATGAAGAATGTGCGATTAGACCCGTTTTACTGAAAAGAAAATTGAAGTTCAGAGAAGTTAAATAAATATATTGGCAACATTCTCCCAGTAAATAAACAACACAGCAAGATCTGGCACTCAACTCTGCATGACTCAAAGCTCACATCTGTTTTACTTCTTTTAAATCATCTAGAGTAACTAGGTATATCACTATTCATAAAGGAAGTGCTTCTTTAACAGATGAATTTAGAAAATCATTAAGCAAACAGAAATTACTGTCATTTTAATAGCTTCTAATTCTATTTCCAAAAACAAAAAGTTCCAATATCTTAATAATTAACGTACAGATTCAAACAGAGATGGATCCCCCCCTCCATCAAAAAAGCTAAAGACACACTGTGGTTTAAACCTTTTAGCCAACACTATTAGTGAATACAGGAACCCAGTATTATTCTCTCTCCTAGCCAACCTCCCACCTCCCCTAGCTACAGCTCCCCAAAATAGTTAACTATAAATTGTTTTGCTTTGCCAGTTACTTAGTCTCTCCCGACCCCATGAGAAGTAACATGACAGCATCTCTGATTCCACAGCCTCTTATACTAAACCCAATCTCACCTCTTACTCAGTGTGAATTTTTTTAACCCACTAACGAGTATACTGTAAATACTCATTACATAAACAGGTCTTCCTGGATACAAAGGTTTCAGCACCAGTTTTAAATAACTTGAAATGGTATAACAGCAATTATTGCTCATTTAGTCAACTGGACAAGTAACAATCACATTTATGTTACAAAACTCTCTACTTTAATGTCACTATATACATTAAGTGAAACGAAATACGCTATTCAAGTATGCCAACTGAAAGCAAATGGCTCAAACGGGTATATTTCACCAAAGCATTTTAACAACACTCTTGATATGTATCTTTGTTACCTGTTAGAACATGATACCTTCATTCTCTCCCAGCATACGCCACACCTTTTAGGTTGACAAAAGCAGAGAGATATCGGGGCTTCTCTCTTTAACAGTCCCCAAAAAGATCACTCAAACCTCCTACCACAAGCAAATCCTAAGAACCGAGAATTCGACCTCCCTTTCCTTTACAACCCGACTTTCCGCCTGCAGCTACCAGAGAGGACTCGGGGCGGGGGAGACAGTGGCTGGAACGGCCACAGAACGCAAGACTCGGTCGGTCATCTCCTAGCCTGGCCCACCCTAAACTTCACCTTGGCACAGCGAGAGGCAGGAAGGCACCAGGAATTCCTAGGAAATGGTCTCACCCCTATCGGAGAACATTCTTAACTTCCTCGAGGCCACCATTTCCCTGGGGCATTATCACACACTCCCACCCAGACATAGTACCTAAGAGATCACTTAAAAGAAAAGCACCAACACACACAAAGAGAAACACGCCGCTTGAAGCGGGCAGCTCCGGCTCTGCGTGCGCGGAGAAGCTCGCAGACCACGCGGAGCCAAGTGGCCACCGCGATCACACCCACCGTGCAGGAGGCGGCCCGGGCGGCTGGAAACCCGGCGCGCGCGGCTCCAGCCCCACGCCCCACGCCCCACGCCCTGCGCCCCGCGCCCCGGCCTCACGGCAGGAAGCCCGGCGCGGCGGCGCTGCCTCTCCCCAAGAGCTCGGGCCGCGGCCGGAGCGATAAGGTGGATCTGCGCTTCCCACCCTGCCAGCTCCGCCCTCCCGGACACATTCCTGAGAAGCCCGACGCCCGGGAGGCCGAGCTGGGCGCCCGGACCGCAGCACCGGAGCGCAGAGCCGCCCAGCGCCCCCCACGCCCGGCCTGCGCGGCGCCTCCGGGGCGGGGTCCCCGCGGCCGCCCCGCCACAGGTAGCGGGAGCCCCCGCCCGCCGCCCCGCCCCGGCGCCCCGGGCAGGCCCGCTCCAGGTACCTGGATGAACTGGATGGTGAGCGCCGATTTGCCCACGCCGCCCCCGCCGACCACCACCAGCCGGTACTTCTCCTGTCCGGAGCCGTCCCGCCAGCCGGCCGCGGCCATGGGGACGCCGCCGAGCCCAGCCCGGCCACGCCGAGCCGCCGCCCGCCTTAGGCCCGGCTCCGGGGACGCGTGCGGCCGGCGGGCTGCGGGCGAGCGGCCGCGCGGGGGTCCCGGGCGCCTGGAGCCGCTGGAGGGCGGGTCAGGACGGCCGCGCGGCGCCGGGGCCGGCCGGGGCCCGCCCGAGGCGCGGAGAAGCGAGGGGACCGCGACGGCGGGGGGCTGCGGCGGCCGGGGGCGCGTTCCTCGGCTCGACTTGGCAGCGCCTGCCGAACGCAGCCTCCAGCGCCGCTACAAATGGCCGTCTGGGGGCCGGGCCGCGGGGCCGCGCCGCTGCATATGCATGAGGGGGCGGGGCGGGGCGGGGCCGCGCCGGCCCGGCCGAGATTCGGGAGCCGGGCTCGTGGGGCGCAGAGCCCCTCGGGGGGGCCCCTCCGGCTCCCGGACTGAGCGGGGTGTGTGCGCGCGTGCCTGTGCGAGTGGCAGTGTGTGTGGAGCCGGGAGAAGACAGACCGCGTGTGAGCATTACTGTATATGTCAGGGACTGTCAGGGACCGTGTGGATGAAAAATACAGTCTGTGAAGGCGTGTGTGAACAAGAGCCGTTGTCATCTTAACTCAGTTTGTAGGACGGTAAATATCGTGTTTTAAGAGTACAGATGGTGACCGTGACTGTATGGAAAACAGTACATGACAGTGATTGAAGATGAGAGCTGTCACAATAATTGTGTGTGAGACGTTTGCGGTGTGAGGAATGTCACAGAGAGTGAGTCACAGTGATTGAGGGCGCATAGACAAGAGTAAATGTGGCACATGATATGTCTGCCTTAGTGGCTGTGTTTATATGGGGAAAATGTGTGGTAATTGTATATGAGGGGTATGAGTGTGACAGAGTATACTTATTTACATACTACACACCAGGCCCTGTGCTCAGTGCTACAAATCACTTTATGAATAAAATAATGTCCCTGCCCTCAGGGAACTAACAGTCCAATGGGGAAACATCCAGGACCACAGGCAAGTTGTCAGGCATCAGAAGCACCGTGTGACCCTAGGAGAAGCACTCACTCCACAAGTGGGTGGTCAGGGAAGTCTTCCTAAAAGACCTGAAGAATAAATAACATAAGCAGAAGAAAAGTATTCCGGGGAAAGCAAGACACATATGAAAAAGTCAGAGCTGAGAAGGTAAGAGGTGTCACATGATTTTGATTGTGTTGGGGGAGTGTACTTGTGAACAAAAAGTGCTTCTCTATGTGTTGTTCAGCTGCTCAGTCATGTCAGACTCTTTACAGCCCCATGGATTGCAGAAAACCAGGCTTTCCTGTCCTTCACTACATATCTATGTGTATAGCAATTTAACCAAATGTAGTAGGAGTCACAGCTGTATACCAACGCAGTGTACGCTGGTAGATAAGACCATGGGCTCTAGGGCCAGACTGGGTTCAAATCCTAGCCCTTTGACTAATGGTGTCATCATGGAGCTTACTGAACTTCTGTACCTCAGATTTCTCTAAAATAAAGGCGGTAGGATTACCTGTCTTAAGGTGTTTTTTGAGATGAAGTGAGTCGCTCAGTCGTGTCCGACTCTTTGCAACCCCATGAGCTATACAGTCTGTGGAATTCTCTAGGCCAGAATACTGGAGTGGGTAACCTTTCCCTTCTCCAGGGGATCTTCCCAACCCAGGGAGCAAACCCAGGTCTCCCGCATTGCAGGCAGATTGTTTACCAACTGAGCCCCAAGGGAAGCCCAGGTGTTTTTTAGTTAGAATCAAATGAATTAATATATATAAAGCACATAAAACAGTGCCTGGCATGTAGTAGGCATTTATGGCAGTTTTGGAACGTGACTCCAAATTCTTGGAAACGACTCAGTGGCTCTCTTGGAACCAGTAGAATACAGCAGAAACGATGTTGTATAACTTCCAAGTCTAGGTCAGAAGAGGCCATGTGGCTTCCACCTGTTCTCTTGGGATTCTCACTCTGGGAGAAACAATGTAAGAAGTTTGGCTACCCTGAGGCTGCCATGCTAGAAAGGCCACATGTAAGCATGCCAGTCAAAGGTCCAACTGAGCTCCTAGCTCAGTCAGTCCTAGGTCAGTTTTCATTCCAATCCCAAAGAAGGGCAATGTCAAAGAATGTTCAAACTACCACACAATTGCACTCATCTCACATGCTAGCAAAGAAATGCTCAAAATACTCCAAGCCAGGCTTCAACAGTATGAGAACCATGAACTTCCAGATGTTCAAGCTGGATTTAGAAAAAGCAGAGAAACCAGAGATTAAATTGCCAACACCAGATGGGTCATAGAAAAAGCAAGAGAATTCCAGAAAAAAAGCTACTTCTGCTTTATTGATTATGCCAAAGCCTTTCACTGTGTAGATCACAACAAACTGTGGAAAATTCTTCAAGAGACAGGAATACCAGACAACCTTACCAGCCTCCTGAGAAATCTGTATGCAAGTCAAAAAGCAACAGTTAGAGCTGAACATGGAACAATAGATTATATGTCAAGGCTGTATAGCCACCCTGCTTATTTAACTTGTATGCAGAGTACATCATGTGAAATGCCAGGCTAGATGAAGCACAAGCTGAAATCAAAACTACCAGGAGAAATATCAATAACCTCAGATACACAGATGATACCACCCTTATGGAAGAAAGTGAAGAGGAACTAAAGAGCCTCCTGATGAAAGTGAAAGAGGAAAGTGAAAAAGCTGGCTTAAAACTCAACATTCAAAAAACTAAGATCATGGCATCCAGTCCCATCACTTCATGGCAAATAGATGGGGAAACAATGGAAACAGTGACAGACTTTATTTTCTTGGGGTCCAAAATCACTGCAGATGATGACTGCAGACATGAAATTAAAAGACTCTTGGTCCTTAGAAAAAAAACTATGACCAACCTAGACAGCATATTAAAAAGCAGAGACATTACTTTGCCAACAAAGGTCCATCTAGTCAAGGCTATGGTTTTTCCAGTAGTCATGTGTGAATGTGAGAGTTGGACCATAAAGAAGGCTGAGTGCTGAAGAATTGATGATATGGAATTATGGTGTTGGAGAAGACTCTTAAGAGTCCCTTGGACTGCAAGGAGATCCAACCAGTCAATCCTCAAGTAAATTAGTCCTAAATATTCATTGGAAGGACTGATGCTGAAGCTGAAGCTCCAATACTTTGGCCACCTGATGTGAAGAACTGACTCATTGGAAAAGACCCTGATGCTGGGAAAGATTGAAGGAGGGAGAAGGGAACAATAGAGGATGAGATGGTTAGATGGCATCACTGACTCAATGGACATGAGTTTGAGCAAGCTCTTCAAGTTGGTAGTGGACAGGGAGGCCTGGTGTGCTGTAGTCCATGGGGTCACAAAGAGTCAGACATGACTGGGCGACTGAACTGAACTGAGCTCCTAGCTAACCGCCAGCATCAACTGCCAGCCATGTGAGATACCTTAGACCCCAGCTCTGTCTAGCCTTCAGGTGACTGCTGCCCCCACTATTATCTGACTGCAAATGCATGAAAGACCCCGAGCAACAGCTACCCAGTGGCTTCTCTGGTGGCTCAGTGGTAAAAGTATACTCCCGCCAATGCAGGAGACATGGATTCAATCCCTGACCCGGGAAGATCCCACGTGCCATGGAGCAACTAAACCCATGAGCCACAGCTATTGAGCTGGTGCCCTAGAGCCCTGGGAGCCGTAACTACTGAAGCCTGTGCACCCTAGAACCAGTGCCCCGCAATAACAGAAACCTTGGCAATGAGAAGCTTGCACACTGCAACTAGAGAGTAGCCCCACCTGCTGCAACTAGAGAAAAGTCTGAGCAGCAACTAAGACCCTGCACAGCCAATAGTACATTTTTTTTAAAAAAGAGATACCCAGGTCAGCCCCTCCTGACCTACAAAAGTATGTGCAAAACAAATCAGTAAACTGGTTGTGGTTTTTAAACTTTTTATTTGGGAATAATTTCAGTCTATAAATATGGGCTTCCCTTGTGGCTCAGCTGGTAAAGAATCTGCCTGCAATGCGGGAGACCTGGGTTTGATCCCTGGGTTGGGAAGATCCCCTGGAGAAGGGAAAGGTTACCCACTCCAGTATTCTGGCCTGGAGAATTCCATGGACTGTAGAGTCCATGGGGTAGCAAAGAGTCAGACACAACTGAGCAACTTTCACTTACTCAGTCAGTCTATAAAGTATAAAGAACACCCATACACCATTACCCAAGTTCAACTATGTGAGCATTTTATCCCACTTCATCATTCTCCCCTGTATATCTCTGCTTTTCTCTTTCATATATATATATGATATAGTTATTTATATTAATTTATGATAGGACTTCCCTGGTGGTCCAGTTGCTAAGGATCCACCTGCCAATGCAGGGGACATGGGTTTAATACCTGGTCCAGGAGGATTCCACATGCCTCAGGGGAACTAAGCACATGCACCACAACTACTAAGCCCATGCTCTGCAACAAGAGGAGTCATCTCAATGAAAAGCGTGTGCACTGCAACTAGAGAGCTGCCCCCACTCACTGCAAATAGAGAAAGCCCAAATACTGGAACAAAGACCCAGCACAGCAAAAAAATGAAATATTTTATGATAAACGTTTGTGTGTATATATAATTCTTACATTTAAATGAATTTTTGAACCCTTTAAGGGTAGGTTACATGCATTATGGCCCTTTACCCCTAAGTGCTTCACTGTATACCTCTTAAGAACAAGGATATTCTCTCAGATAACTGCAGTACATATCAACATTAGTAAATCTAGCATTGGTATGAATACTTTTGTCTAATCTACCATTTATATTCGGGTTTTGTCAGTTGATTCAATAATGTGCTTTAGAGCATTTTTTCCCTTCTAGTACAGAATCCAGTCTAGGGTCAGGCATTGTATTTAGTTGTCAAATCTCTTTAACTTTGTTAGTATGATACCATGGTTGTCTTAGGCACCCCTTTTTTCCAGAGAAGGGAGATATGTTTTACACAGCAGTAGTAGCCAGGAAAGCCACACTTCAGACAGTATTACCAATGTAAAAGAAAGGAAAAAAGGAAAGAGAAAAGAAAGAACAACCCATGTCAAGGAAATGCTGAAAAGGGGCTAGTTATGCTTCTCTCACTGTCTCTCTAGCCCTGCAATTTTCTGTAATCTTTCAGAACCAAAAAGATAATCAGTGAGTCCTCTTTATGCAGCTTTCCTTCCCTTCTAACATACAATCCAAAATCTTTCCTTCCAAGAAGACATGATAATCAGAAAAGCTTATCAAATATCAAAAATATCCAAAAAAAAAAGAAAGTTAATCCCTGAGGAAAAAAGTAAAGAAAAGCATGCAGGGACTTCCCTGGAGGTCCGATGGTTAAGACCCCACTCATCCAATGCAGGGTACATGGGTTCAATACGTGGTTGGGGAACCAATATCCCACATGCCACACAGCACAGCCAAAAGAAAGGAAAAAACAACAACGACATAGCTATGTGTCTGCATATGTGCGTGTGTAGGGGGTGGTGGTTTCAGTCAAGTCCAACTCTTTGTGACCTCATGGCCTGTAACACACCGGGCTCCTCTGTCCACAGAATTTTCCAGGTAAGAATACTGTAGTGGGTTGCCTTTTCCTATGCCAAAGGGTCTTCCTGACCCAGGGAGCAAACCCATGTTTCTTGCATCTCCTGTATTTGCTGGCAGATTCTTTACCACTGTACCACCTGGGAAGCCAAAGCATAGCTATGCCATTTGCAGCTATTTAGACTGGGGGAATCAGGTGCTGATCCTAAAGTAATTGTAATAAATTCCTTAGTATTTTATGACTCTGCATCTGGCAAAGGAGCACTCGGGGGGGGGGGGGGGGGGTCTGGACCTGAAGATAGTTTGACCAATAAAAGAAAAAGAGGATAAACTGGTAATGAATACAAGCTGGTATGCACATATGTGTCCGGTGACTACAGTTTTCAGGGAGAAACTTATTTTCAGTAGGATCTATTTCAATGCTTATTTGTTGAGCTTCTTCTCTGCCTGAATCCTGACCAAGATTTTCTTTCTTTCCTATTCTATACCACTACAGTCTCTGTGTACAGCACAATTTCAACACTGAAACCAAGCGAGCAAACCCATCTTATAGAAACCATGTATTTGTTGCTTCCCAGGCATCCATTTCTCCTTCCTTTCATATTGTGTCTCATAGTTTTCCTTAGGTAGTTTGGGAGTGACTGATTCCCACCTGCAAGGATTTACCCTAATTTATTTAAGATTATCAACCTCCACTAGCCACAGTAATTAGCTAATAGATGGATGTATAACCTAGGTCAGGCCAATCAAGAAGAGATTCAACTACAGAATCAAAATTACAGTGAGGTACCACTTAACACCGACTAGGATAACTATAATTTTAAAAAAACAATAACAAATGCCGACAGGGATATAGAGGAACTGAATCCCTCATACACTGCTGGTTGGAATGTGAAATGGTGCTGCTGCTTTGGAAAACAGTCTGCTGCTGCTGCTGCTGCTGCTGCTGCTGCTGCTAAGTCGCTTCAGTTGTGATCGACTCTGTGCGACCCCATAGATGGCAGCCCACCAGGCTCCCCCCTGTCCCTGGGATTCTCCAGGCAAGAACACTGGAGTGGGTTGCCATTTCCTTCTCCAAAGCATGAAAGTGAAAAGTGAAAGTGAAGTCGCTCAGTCATGTCCGACTCTTAGGGACCCCATGGACTGCAGCCTACCAGGCTCCTCCGTCCATGGGATTTTCCAGGCAAGAGTACTAGAGTGGGGTGCCATTGCCTTCTCCGGGAAAACAATCCAGCATTTTCTCAAAAAGTTAAACACAGAGTTGCCATCCAGCCCAGAAGTTCCACCCTAAAGTTATATGCACAAGATAAATTAAAACATGTCAATATAAAAACCTATAAGTGTAAGGTTATAGCAGCATTATTTATAAGCCAAAAAGTAGAATTAGCTATCCATCAACTGATGAATGGATAAATAAAATGTAGGGCATTCATACAATGGAATATTATTTGGCAATGAAAAGGAATGAAGTACTGATATATGCTACAACATGGATGAATCTTGAAAACTATGTTAAGTGAAAGAAGCCAGTCATGAAAGGTCACATATTATATGATTCCATATGTATGAAAGGTCCAGGATAGGAAAATCTAGAGAGACAGGAAGTATATTAGTAGTTGCCAGGCCTGAGGGGGAAATTCTCTATGACTAATAATGGGTATGGGATTTCTTTTTGGAGATAAGAAAATATTCTGGAATTAGATAGCTGTGATGGTTGCACAATTCTGTAAATACACTAAAAAAAACATTGAATTGTATACTCCTTAAAGTGAATTTTATGGCATATGAATTAAATCTCAAAGCTGTGAGGATAAAAGCTTCAATTGTGGGGTTTTATTTGAGCTACTAAGGAAATGTCTTTTTACTTCAAAATATTCCTCCTATCAACGCTATACCTTTATTTTTCAAAAAAAAATTTAACTCAGAGTCAAGTGTTCAGCAAGCAAGAAGCCCACATGCTCACTCCACATAGACCTTCTGTTCCAAAGTGCTTTCTTGCTCTCGGAAAATATCCCAACAGCCTACGGCAAAAAGAAATTCCCCTGCAAAAACAAATCACTGGTATTGTATTGGTATTTGGCAGAGAAAGAACTAGTTGTCATTCATGCCAATTAAAGATGACTTTTCATCTTAATCTAAAAAATTTCTTTCTCATGTAGCTAGAAGACAATAGGTAAGTACATAAATCTTCATTAGAAAAATGACCCCGAACCTTTTCCAGAACACTAGAGATCACCCCCCACCCCCACCCTTAACTTACCAGAAGAAATCCTGTGAATAGGGAAAGAATTTCTTCCCAGTGTCACCTAGCAAGTTGTTAGCAGGATATAGGTCTCCTAATTGCTATGCTCAGAGCACTTTGCCTCTTGCCAAGCTGGATGTTATCCAGAATCCTGCAGAGCCTCACAGCATAGAGACAATGTGATGCCGCCAATCAAGAGAGCTGTTGATTGTATTCTTCTGATTTAAGATGAGTGATGGTCTAGCTAAAAGTTTGCCAAGAGACTTCAATGGGCAGATTCAAGGTCAGACTTGGCTAAATCAGTTAGATATGTTTTGGCCCACAATTAGAAATGTTTAATTTTTGAATTGGTTGCCAATATTTGAATTCAGAATTTTTAACAATCAAATCTAGACTTCTAACTCTTCCTGAAAAAATTAAATGGATTATCTACCAATAGCAGGCCAGTATTATCATAAGACAATGGCCTCAAAAGAAGGTGTGTCCCTGTTCTTCAGAGTGATCAGCACTCTTAGATCACACGCTAGCCATTGGATGTTACCTGCCTGGCCTTGGTGACCTTCGGAGTTTGCAAATCCTACTACTATATGCCAATATTTCCCATCTAGAATGCTCATTTGATTCCCCTGTAGTGTCTTAAAATGAAGAACCTAGACTCCTCCCCAGACTTGGTAAACAGAGAATACTTGCAGACCAAGAATGTGGATTTGTGTATTTAAATACCCAAATGGACTCTGAGACACCACCACAACTGGGATCTCTTGGAGGGGAATAGACTCATCCACGTCCACTCTTTCTTTCAGAACAAACAATGACCCTTTCAGCTGGAATGCTGGTTACTCATCATCTCCGAAAACAACCATTGCCGAAATACCATTCCTGGCCCATCCCAGAGAAAGGATTTGGGGGTGGAGTTGAGAGGGAGGTGCTGAAACCAGGATTACCCTGATCTCATCTACAGCTGAGTCAGATAGAGACCATGCCTGGTGACCAAAAAGGGACAAACCCCCAGATCAGAGGGTATTCAATCCTCATCATGGCTGACGGAAGAGCCACCATCCACTTTACTCCTTAATGGACTCCTGCTTCTAACATGAATGAATGGCTGGTGACTGCACCCAGCAAGAGCTGCATACGTCTGAGATGAGACAGACGCACAAATCTATTCCTTGTGTAAAGATCACCTTGCTAAGAATAGAAACTGAAACAGAGGCTGGAGCGTGTACACACACAGCCCTGAGGAAGGCCACAATAGAGCTGGAGGAATCCACAGCTTAGGGGAGGATCAGCAGAGAATCGTAGAGCCTTAAAGCAGAAAAAGCATCCTGAGGTTACTCCCTCTAATGCTCTCGTTTTATAGATGGGGAAGCAAAGGCCCAGATAGAAAACTGCCCTCACCACCGTCGCCTGGAGACAGAGCAGAAGCATGACTAGAACTCAGAACCCACCCGGGGACCTGACTCAATCTAGCACACTGCCTTGGTAACACAGAGCCTATGAGGCTAGCCAGGGCCCCAGTCGCACCACCCTTCTCGGGCATGGCTGCCAGGGAGAATCAAGCAAGGGTGTCTGTTCTTGCATTTTTTTAAATAGTAAAAAATCAAAACCCACCTAAATAGTCAACAACAGGGACTTAAATAAATAATGCTATAACCATAGTATAGAATATAGAATAGAATAGTAGAGAGTACTATGTAGCCATTAAAAATAATTTTATTTATATAGGAAAATGAAGAGTAAGCTACAAATCAGTATGTATAAATTCCATAAGCTACCAATTACTGAGCATTTACCATGAGCCTGGCACTGTGCTACTTACCTAAAACACACTATCCAGTTTCATCCACAAATCTAAACTAAAGTAGGTTCTATTATTGTTTGTATTAAAAAAAAAAAAGCTTTGGCACAAAGGTGTCACATAGCTACTTAACAGCAGAGTGTGCCTGTTTGAACCTATAAGGTCTGAACTCCAAAGTTTTGTACGTAATCATTATGAATAAATTTTTCAAAAAGAAAGAACAGCAAGATATTCAGTTATCCTAGGTTAATTTCCACCTTTCATTTTTCTGTATCTTTTATCTTTTTTTGTTTTGTTTTTCAATTCTCCATTCTCTCCTATCCCCAGCCCCTGATAACCTATAATCTATCTCTATGAATTTTCCTATTTTAGATATTTCATAGAAGCATAATCATACAACATTTGTCCTTTGGTATCTGGTTTATTTCATTTATAATGTTTCAAGGTTCCTGCCTATTGTAGCACATATTTATGCTTCATTCCTTTTTAGGGCTGAATAGTATCCTATTGGGTGAATATTCTACTGTTTGTTTATCCATTCATCTCTGTTGATGAACTTCTGTCTTGTTTCCAGTTTTTGGCTCTTAAGATAATGCCACTATGAACATTTACATACAAATACCTGAGTTCCTGTTTTTAAGTCTTTTGGGTATATGCCTAGGAATGGAATTGCTGGATCAAATGGTAATTTTATGTCTAACTTTTTGAGGAACTACCAAACTGTTTTTCACAGCAGCTACACCATTTTACATTTCCACCAGCAATGTGAGAGTTACAATTTCTCCACATCTTCATCAACATTTGTTATTTTCTTTCTTTTTTTAAAAAATAATAACCATCCTAGAAGGTATGAGGTGGTATCTCATTGTCGTTTTGGTTTGTATTTCCCTAATGACTAATGGGGTTTCCCTGCTGGCTCAGTGGTAAAGAATGTGCCTGCAATGCCAGAGATGTGAGTTCGATCCCTAGGTTGGGAATATTCCCTGGAGAAGGAAAAGGCAACCCACTCCTGTTTTCCTGCCTGGGAAAGTCCAGGGAGGACTAGTCCATGGAGTCGCAAAAGAGTTGGACACAACTGAGCAACTAAAAAACAAAAAATGACTAATGACATTGAGCAGATTTTCATGTTTACTTGCCATTTGTGTGTATTCTTTGGAGAAGTATCTGTTTGAGTCAATGCCTATTTTTTAACTAGGTTGTTTGCTTTTTTGTTGTTTGGTTGTAGAAGTTCTTTATATATTCTGGATGTCAAACTCTTATCAGATATTTCATTTTCAAATATATTTCCTATTGCTTTTCACTGTTTGATGCACAACATTTTTATTTTAATGGAACACAATCTCTATTTCTTTTTAGATAAGAAAAATATAAGATTACGTTTATGAACATTCTTTAATAATATGGGCAAAGCAGCAGCCAAAATTGTACATATAGGATCTAACTCTGTAAAATAGTTGTACATATGTGATTGAACAAGGTAAAAATAAGTGGTAGTTAGATAATCTGGGAGGATTAACTATTCTAGGAAGACTGAGAATCAGGGTCAATATATAGAAAATACCACGTCATCCTCCTACACTCAGGCTGAACTGTGATGGCTGCTTTCTCTCTTTTTTCCCCGCAGCAGCTTTCCAAAGGGAAGCATGCCTGATCCTCAATGGAGACTGACCCCTGAAAACTGAGCTCCCTTAGCACCCAGGTCTGGTTTACAGGGCGCCAAACAACTTTCTCTTTCACCCACACCCCTTAGCAGGACAGAGACTATGGCTGTTTTAAAGATTTGTAAAGAACTCAGGAAAGACCAAAGAGTGGAAGAGAGAAGTTCTCTCTTCTTTTGAATAGGCTAAGACATTTCTGGCGAATGCAGTGGGCTGAATTTTTTTGGGGGGGTGGGGGGCAGACTTCCCAAGTGGCACAGTAAGAATCTGCCTGCCAGTGCAGGAGATGCGGGTTCAATTCCTGGGTTGGGAAGATCCCTGGAGAAAGAAATGGCAACCTACTCCAGTTGCCATTGCAGTGGTTTCTAGGCCTTGTTCCTGCCCCTACAGAATTACAGTTTCAGGAGAGACCTGAAAGGAAATGCTTTGTGATTGCAATCGTCTCTCCTGTTCCCCAGTAGGCATGGGATACTTCTGTCTCCTGCAGCTACAACACCAGTGGGCTGGTCAGAACAAACAAGGTTTTCTTTCTGGAAAACTCAGGAGCCCTGGAGTGACAGTGTGAGACACGGCGTCCTAAATGCTAGAGAGGAGACAGATCTACTCTGCCTCCTATATTACTCAGTGTTGGGGCACTAAGGGATCCAATAAATAACAGCCCACTTCCCCACCCAAGTTTTGAACCAATTGAGAAGTAGGACACAGAAAACCAATAGAGGGAGATCCAAAGGTCAGCTTTATTACTGATAAGATATAGACTGGAGGATATGGCTTAGACATGAGGCCAAATAGGCTTGCTTACACTGTTCCCAGAATAAATGTACCAGTGAGTTACAGGCAGGGCTAGAAAAACTACAGGCCTCACCTAATGGGGCTCTGCCTCCATAAAACTCGTAGCACGTACAGGGAACATAGAGTAACTGCCCCCTTTAGTTAGGCTGCCTCGCAAAGGAAACAAAGGAAGGAATTAAACTGACCATGCCTAGATCATTCTTCCAGATTCAAGTAGATAGTTAAGTAGAAGTCATACCTTCTTCGTGGAGAAGGATGAATAAGGGATGAGGAGAGAGCCTTAATCTGGTGATTTTCAAATTTCAGTGGGCATCAGAATCACCTGCAGGACTTATTAAAACACAGATTGCTGGGCTCCACCCCCAGAACTCTGATTCACTGGGTCTCCTGTAGGGTCTGATATCATATTTTTAACCAAGTTCCCTGGTGATACTGATGTTGCTTATCTTGGGACCACACTTTAAGAACCAGTGCTCAAGGAGAATCTTTCCACTTGGCAATACAAGGAGGAATAAATGATTCCTTGACAGTCAGGACTTGTTTGGTTGTCACTGACAGAAATCCAACTCAAACTGAAATTAAAAGAATTTATTGGTTTATGCAACGAAATGATACAGCTGTTGATCTAACTTTAAGGATGACTACATTCAGAGACACAAATTGTATCATCAGAATCCTTTCACTCTTCCTATTGCTCAGCTTATATTTGTCCCAGATGACTGAAGTCTTAAGCAGGGTTTGTCCTGGTGTTGGCAAGATGGATTCCACTTATTTCCCTTCCCCTCAGCCAGTGTTTCTCAAACTTCAGCATGAATCAGAATCACCTGGAAGGCTTGTTAAAAGAAAAACAGATAGCTGAACTCCAACCCAAGAGTTTCTGATTTAATAAATCTGGGATAAAACCCAAGCACTGGCAATCCTGACAAATTCCCAGGTGATAATACTGATGATATCCAAAGAATGGAGAATGGATGCTGAAAAGACTCAAACAATAGATGTTCACTACTTTTTGGTTTACAGGTCAAGAAGTGAGTTTTAGTTGCTCCATTGTGTCCAACTTTGTGTGACCCCATGGACTGTAGGCCTGCCAGGCTCCTCTATCCATGGAATTTTCCAGTCAAGAATACTGGAGTAGATTGCCATTTCCTTCCCCAGGGGATTTTTCCACCCCAGGAATTGAACCCTGGTCTTCTGCATCACAGGCAGATTCTTAGCTGTCTGAGCCACCAGGGAAGCCCACAGATCAAAAAACTGAGAGGTTGAGTAGCTGGTTTGTTTTATCCCATTTAGAAAAGTCTTTCCAGCAAGGAGATCTAACATCAAATCCCATCTCCACCACTGACAAACTGAGTAGTTTAGTGCAGGCCACTAAACCTCTTTACTCATCTCTTTATTGTTTTAAAACAAGAATAACTGTAGCACCTATTTATAGGGTAGGATGAGAGTGATGACTTACTGGAACATGTTAGAGTCCTTTATATTTAGAGACATGTTAGACAGATGGCAAGTTTTAAATTATTTTAAAAATCAATGTGGATTATAATGGACCTGAAAATTAAAACTACACAGTCACTAATTTTGGTTTTATTAGTATTATTTTTCACCTGTACAGTTGGCAATTATTTGATGACACTGTGAAGCAAAAGACAGGGGAAACTAATTTTCATTCATTGCTAGCTGAACCCCGTCCATATCCAGGAATTTCAATGTACCCAGGACCCAGTACACCAAGAATTTCATCTCTGCCTGATGGAGTTTTCTGAACTATGGAAGTCTGTTCTGGCTACCAGAAAACCAAACCAAGGAAATACCTACTTTCCCATTCCTGTCTTATACCCCCAGGCGCCCAGGGCAGCCTTCAGCCAATGACTCTTGGGAGAGTCAGCTTCCTCACCTTTGTTTAGGGAAATCCAGAAGCAAGCATTTTGCACCATTTCTCATCACATCCAAGTGGGATTAAGTTTCAGTCACTCACTGTAGTAGTTGGCTTCATAATACAGCCCTTTGATGGCTGCCTTCCTTTCCCTGTGTCACCCTCCGCCACTCCACAGCTTCCTGGTGTTTCCTAAACCTTCCAAATATACTACTAGCACTAGAATCATTGTAGCAGAAATATGCTTTTCTAGGGGAACGCCAACCAACATATAAACATTCCTTAGGAGTGGGCAATATCTAGCAAAACTATAAATTTACACGCCTGGAGAAGGACATGGCAACCTACTCCAGTATTCTTGCCTGGAGAATCCCATGGACAGAGGAGCTTGGAGGGTTGCAGTCCGTGGGGTCACAAACAGTCAGACATGACTGAGTGACTAACACACACATAAATTTATATGTCCTTTGACTGATCAAATCTGGTTCTAATAACTTACTTAACAGGTATATTCATGTACAAAATAACATATATGAGGTTATTTACTGAAACGCTATTTGTGATAGTAGATAGCAAGAGACTAGCACAATTTGAATGTCCATTAATTCAAGACTGATCAAATAAGCCAAGGTACATTCAAACAAGATGTGCTCAGCAGCTCAGTTGTGTTGGACTCTTTGTGGCCCCATGGACTGTAGCCCACCAGGCTCCTCTGTCATGGGATCCTCCAGGCAAGAATACTGGAGTGGGTTGTTATTTCCCATGCTAGGGGATCTTCCCACCCCAGGGATCGAATCCACAGACTCTTGCATCTCCAGCATTGGCAGGTGCATTCTTTACCAGGGCTTCCCTGGTAGCTCAGTCAGTAAAGAATTTGCCTGCAGTGCAGGAGACTGGGGTTTGACCCCTGGATTGGGAAGATCCCCTGAAGAAGAAAATGGCTACCCACTCCAGTATTTTTGCCTAGAAGATCCCATGGACAGAGCTGCCTAGCGGGCTACAGTCCAAGCATTTGCTAGAGTTGGACATGACTTAGCAACTAAACCACCACCTGAGAAGTTCTTAGCTACAGCACGTGGGATCTTCGGCATGTGGGATATTTAGTTGTGGTATGTGAGGCTTCCCAGGTGACGCTAGTGGTAAAGAATCCACCTGCCAATCCAGGAGACATAAGAAATGTGGGTTCAATCCCTGGGTCCTGAAGATCCCCTGGAGGAGTGCATGGCAACTCACTCTAGTATTCTTGCTTAAAGAATCCCAAGGACATGTGAACTTGGTGGGCTACAGTGCATACAGTCACAAAGAGTCAGACATGACTGAGGCAACTTAGCACAACGCATGTGGGATCCAGTTCCCGAACCACCCCCAACCAGGGATGGAGCCCAGGCCCCCTACATTGGGAGCACAGAGTCTTAGCCAGTGGACCACAAGGGAGGTCCCATAATCACTGATTTTTTATTTCTATAAGGATATAAAGAAACTTATTCTTGTATATACTTTTTGGGACTTTTTGAATTATGAACCATGTAAATGTTTATCTGTCCAGAAAAGCAAATTAATTAGTGAAAAATTTCTTTAAAATGAATGTGGAAAAAGTTTTATACTCAGAAAATTATTTGAGCTACTCATCTCACATACACATTTATTATTAGAATTAAATATTGTAACTACAAACTACAAAACTGCAAATTGCAATATGTCAAAAAAAGTTATATTAACAGCTACCTAGAGCTTAAAAAGGTACCTATTAAAGATGCAAACCTTGATAAGAGCTTAGTATAAAGGGATCATATTCGGGAGTCACAATACCCCAAGGTCCAGGCCTGAAGGTACCCGAGTGAGCAGCAGCAAAGCCACTTCACAGATTTTCAGGCCAAAGCCAGAGCACAGGGACCAGTAAGGGAGCTATTGGTTCATACCTTTCTGTGGCTGGAGCATCCCGGCAGCTAGGGCCGTGCTACAGGGCAGGAATCTATTACAACTGACTTGGAAAATATTTTTTGACAAACATTTAGTTCTGCCTTTGCAGTCCCTCATATAGCGCCTGGCACATAGATGTTTCTGAGAAAACATTTGCTAAGTGAATGAATGAGCCAATAGTTGGGCAGCATAGTGTGAAGTAATGTAAGGAAGTCCAAAGGGATAAAATACAGTCCCAGGTTATAACTCAGTTAAAGAGATAAGACAAAAATACCACAATATTTAGGGAAGACTAAAGAGAGGCCTAAAAGCAAGGCCTCAGTGCCTACTGAAGCCTGAGCTACAGGAAATCAGAGGTGGGAAGTAGCCCTGTAGGCTGGTGTGAAGGGAAGATGACATATAGATAGGCAGAGACAAAGGGGTTTCTGGAGAAGACAATTTTTAGTGGAGATGTGGGATAAGCCCAATATCTTGAGGCACGGGAAAGAAGCACAAGACTTGGAATTAGATAAGACCAGGGTTCGAATCCCACATCTACTTTTTATTGACGGGTACCGTTACTCAACCTCTCTGATAAGGATAATAACGGGGCTTCAGAACCAGGCAGAGATATTCAGACTATATAGCCCCCATTTTAGATGACTGGTCTTTAGGATCTTATCCTTCTTTGAATGCTTGCCTGAAGCCAGATCAGAGAGAAGGAAGACTATGAATAGCAGAAAGGAAAGATCTTTTCCCCTAGGCCCCTGAGATTCCCTAGACCTGGAGCCAACTGGAGAACGGCGGGGAAATTGGGGTTCCCAATAAACAGACTAAAGCTGGATGGGGTAGTTGTGGCAGAAGGAGACCTCCCATTGCTGCCCCCTGACAACGTCTAAGCCTCTGCCAGTCAGTGCCCCAGCCTCAGTGGTCACCAACCCAGTCTCCAGACCAGAGACATCCAAATCCTCTCCGACACTGAATCTCAGTTTCTTTTCCTTGATATCTTGCCCTTTGAGTTTTTACTTCTCTTTTTTTTTTCAAATCAAAGTACAGTTGATTTACAATGTTGTGTTAGTTTCTGGTGCACAGCAAAGTGACTTAGTTATACATATGTATACATATTCTTTTTTATATTCTTTTCCACTAAGGTTTATTATAGGATACTGAATATTGTTCCCTGCACCATACAGTAGGTCCTTGCCATTTATCTATTTTATATTTAGTAGTGTATATCTGCTAACCCCCAACTCCTAATTTATACCTCTCCCATTCCTTTTTCCCTTTGGTAACCATAAGTTTGTTTTCTCTGTTTGTTACTGTTTCATAAATAAGGTCATTTGTGCCATATTTTAGACTCCATATATAAGTGATCTGTGGTATTAGTCTTTCTTTTTTTTTCCTCTAGTCTTGCTGTTTCTGATTTACTTCACTTAGTGTGATCATCTCTGGGTCCACCCATGTTGCTGCAAATGGCATTATTTTATTCTTTCTTATGGCTGAGTAGTATTCCATTTGTCCATACAAGTAACAAATGCTAGAGGGGGTATGGAGAAGACGTTCATACAGTTGTCAAACAATGTCAGATGACGTTTGGCCTATGTTCTCTTCTAGGAGTTTTATGGTGTCATACTTTACATTTAAGTCTTTAAGCCATTTTGAGTTTAGTTTTGGTGTGAGAGTATTTTCTAACTACACTGGTTTACACGAAGCTGTCCAACTTTGCTAACACCACTTGCTGAAGAGACTGTCTTTTTTCCATGAGTCTTCACTTCTCTTTGTTTCTATTTCAATCTCTATTTCAACTTTTCTGTCTCTGTTTCAGTCATGCCCTCTCTCTCTGTTTCTATCTCAATTGTCTACAGTTCTTTCTCCATTTTACTCACATTTCTCTCGATAGCAAGCCCCAGCTCCCTGAACAATATACGTTGTATTATTAAAACCCAAGACAAAGCAAGAAAATCCCAGACTTGACTTATTCACAAAAGCATATCAATCTAAAACCCAGTGTGATCATTTAGATTCATATCTTTATACAATACTCAAAAATACATCTCTGATAGATAAAAGAGTTAAATATATGAAAGCCAAATCACAGAAAGACTGGCAGGAAATTGAACTCACTATTTATCAGATCTTTGGATGAATAGTAACTTTTCAAGCACTGAAGCAAAAGAAGAAATCACAAAGGAAAAGATGAACAGATTTTGCTATGTAAAAATGTGAAGCTTCTGCAAAAGAAAAGTAACAGAAGGAAAATAAAACAGAAAAATGTTTGTAGAAAGTATTCAAATAATTAATATATAAGTTATATGAAGTTGGTATCATGGAAAGAAACTAAAGCTTGAATCAACAGACCTCTTCCATAAATAGAAATACACCCATAAGTCAACATAAGGAAATGTGTTTAGCTTCATATTTTCAAGTATGTGCAAATTAAAACATTAACAGGAGTCATTTCCCTGCCATTATACTAGGAAAAAAATAAAACAATGAGGATACGCAGCATTTGTGGCTAAGTAAATTTACACAATTATTTTGGAACCCTCCTTGGCAATAATTATCAAGAAACTTTAAATTGTATCTTGGTCCCTTAATTCCAGTTCAAGGGATTAATCCCAAAACAGCAAATTTTAAACTCTGCTCCTTGCAATCCTTGGAATTCCACAAAATTGTCTGTGGGATTACCAGGAAAGGATGTTTTTGCCCGGGTTTGGATCTATAAGCAAGAGAAATTAACCCTGGCTATCTTAAGCCAAAAGTCAACACACTGAAATAACTCAGAGGTTCACAGAATCAATGGGAAGCTATACAACCAGGTTCCAAAAACAGTCAGGAAACGAGAATTCCAGCAGGCTAGGCAGCTGGAACCACACCACACGTCTCAGAACAAGCAGAGTCCGGTGCATGTGGCCCTGCTGCTGAGAGGAAAATGACCTCAATCACCCCCATACTGTCACATGCTCCTGATTCAAAGACATAGGAAAGAATGCTGGATTGCCTGAACCTAAATCACATGCCTTGGTTTTTGCAAGAAAGCAGGAGGTGGAGGTGAAAGAAGGAGGGGGGTCTTTGGCTTCTCAGCAGGAGATAGGAACTCTCTCCCACGTCTCCACACATATGGGGAGCCCCCCAAACATACAACTCAGATATGAACTGCAAGATGATATGGGTGCTGGACAGTTGGGAAGCAGGAAATACCTTCCACTGGGTGATGTGTTGTGACCACATAAGGCTGTAAGCCCTCATCCTCACTCCAACTAAAGCAACTCCACTTTAACCTGCTTTCCAAATAGGTTTCCAGGCAAGATGTTATTTGCAGGAAGGTTTCTGAAGCTTCTACACATATGAGAAGTCCTTGTGACAGGACGGAGAAGGCTGGCTGAATGCACATTACTGTCTTTTCTTCTTTGCTGCCTCCAAATAAAGTGGTTGGAAAGATGTTTTGTAGCCTCGTTTGCACTTTGAATAATCTTGTAACACAATTCTAGCCAGAGAGACATAAGTCTGCATCTACGAAGGGTGATTCTTGGATGATAAAAACAAAATGCAGACCTGAACCAGTATTATCTCTTCCTCCTTGTTGCCTTGGATGCTGATGCTACGATTAGAGCATCAGCAGCCATCCTGAGAACATGAACCTGAGAAAAAAGGCCAAGGGAACCAAAGCCAGCAGTCACTTGCCTCCAGATAACTCAATATAACCCCTTATTTTAAAGGCCATTTGGAGAAGCCATCTTTTCCTTGCTGCTAAAAAGATTACTAATTGATACACCCAAGAAAAAAATCCACAAAGTAAATATATATACTGATAGGTTGTTCATTACAGAATTTTCCAAATTGGTTTTGTTTTGTTTTTAAAGCCACTACATTTAAATGTTTAACTATAGAAGATGGCTTAAATAAATTGCAGTCTACCCACTGGATGAACTAGTATGTCCATATTAAGCTGGATAAGTATGAAGTCTTTATGTGAAATGACAAGAAAGTGTTAGTTGCTCAATCTAGTCTGACTCTCTGTGACCCCCTCGACTGTAGCCTGTCGGACTCCTCTGTCCATGGAATCTCCAGGCAATAAAACTGGAGTGGGTTGCCATTCCCTTCTCCAGGGGATCTTCCCAATCCAGGGATTGAACCCAAGTCTCCTGCATTGCAGGCAGATTGTTTATCATCTGAGCCACAAGGGAAGCCCATGATGTCTTTATATGCTTATGATATAATAATTCAGATACTATAATATATAATTTATCTGTTATTATACTATACATAGGAACCCAGCTACCTGCAATAACTACTATCACTTTTTTTTTGTCTCCCAGGAGTTCAAATTCCTTTTCTATTTTTAATTGAGTATAGTTGTTATGTAATGTTTCAGGTATAAGCAAAATTATATGTGTATATGTTGTGTGTGTTTGTATTGTTGTTTGGTTGCTTACATATACATACATATTATATATTTTTCTTTCTCAGATTCTTTTCCATTACCATTATCACTTTTTAAGGAATTGAATCACTCACAGCACCTCCTGAGCTAAGTGGCCTGACAATGATGCTCTGTGCCATTGTAGCTCTATTAACCTTCCTCTCCATACTGCCTCACAGAGGCCAGCATCCTCTGAGACTCCTTGCTGTAAAACTCTGCAGAAACAGGAGTAATCTAGACCAATAGTTTTCTCATCCCTGGGTCCTGGTGTGCACAAGACCTTGAGTGCACCCTCCAAGAGTGGAGTTTCTATTTCCTCCAATCCTGTGGAATTTCTACCTTCAAAGCCAGATTCTCTGGGGGTTCTTGCTGTGTGAGAATGATTCCTGGGAATCGTAATAGCCTAACATAAGTATAAACACAATCATGTAAAACTCTTCTTTGCATATGGACAGGAACATGAGCAAATAAAACCAACTGATATGTAAGAGAAGGGGATTTGTGGATGATATTTCTTTTAAGGAATTCATTATTATTGTTCTCATGTTGCTTTAACAGTAAATAAAATTGAGTTTTAAAAGCTCTGTAGAACTTCTGGAGTAAAACTTTATGTGTGTGTGTTGTCTCACCCTGCAATACTGCTTCCAAGAATATAAGAACATAGTTAGAGATAATGCATCAAAATATAAATTCTTGAATACTCATCACAGCATTGGAGGAAAAAAATGGAAGGCTCTAAAATGCCAAACAAGAATATTGATTAAATAAATTATGATATATCCATAACAGGATGCTGTACAATTCAAAATCATATTGTAGAAGAATATTGGTTGGCACAAAAAATGTTCATGATTTACTGCCAAATTTTGAAAAGAAGACAAACAAAACAAAATCCCCAAAATCCTGCTAGATAGTCACTATTTTGGCGCTTTTTTCTATGGAGAAAACAATGTATGCCATTATAAGCATTAAAAAATATTAACATGGAAAGACAGATGCTAACACGTTAACAGTGGTCAGTCCTTGGTTGGGAGGCAGGGATGATTAGAAGAAATTTCTGTATGTCTCCTTCAGGCTTTTTTCATGTTTTCCTCCCTTAAATATTAATAAGGTATAAGGAGGAGGGTTTTATTTCTCCTCCGTTTTTTTTTTTTTAAATAAAATCCTGATAAGTGCCCGTGTGCCTAGGAAACCATTGCCATAGTTCCCAATATCTCTTATGGCCCCTAAGCTTGGAGAAACCCAGGGAACTGCTCCCAGAGCCAAGTATTCAGGTAATGGTAAGGAGAGAGGACCAGAGGACAGGGGCAGGGGTTGGGCAGGTCAGAAGAAGCACATCCCCCAGGCTGGTGGGGACACACCTGGATGAGTGGCTCTGAACGAGCCCGGGCTACTGACCTGGGTTGCTAACAGGCTGAGCTCACAGATGAATGAAGCTTTAAGTCTGTGAAAAGCCCAGTCAACCAGAGGAAGTGGCTCTGCCAGTGCCCCAACCTAGTGAAGCCCCCCTTGAGCACTCAGAGCCCATAGACGATCTGTATAGATCCAGCAGGGCTCCTGCCAGGTGCCCCCTAGCCCGGCCCAGTAAGGCAGAGGTGAACCTGGCAGGTGGGGAGCACGTGCTGCAAGCCCAGAGCCCAAGGCCTGCTTCACTCCCTTCAGTCCTCCCCTCCACCCGCACCCAGGGGGCTGTCCGTCTAGTTCTACAAACACAAAGACAAAGCAATTATGGTGACACTTGTCAACAGAAAAAAAAGCACAACATGAGAGCTGTGAGTTAAATTTTTCTTGGGGAAAAATGAGAACTATAGCCTGGGAGACAGTCTCTCAGATAGCTCCGAGGAACTGCTGGGAACAGGTAGGGGTAGAGGTCAGTTTATATGTGATTTTGGTGAAGGCGGATGTGCAGTCAACCACACTTTTGGGCAGAGAGTTGCTGCTAGTCACTAGGAGCAGATGTCTCCACTAATGATTTTAGTGCTTTTCTAGATATAACAAGATGCAGGAATTGGGCTCATAAAATCTTTCCAAAATGTCTGAAGGCCTGTTCTGACAGGTTTTCCCAGAGCACAGAGTGCCTCATTTCTAATCTGAGCCCTGAACTCCTTTCAGGGTGTGTGGAAGGTCAGAGACACAGTGGCTAGTGAACTAATCCTTGTGGGGACAGATGGTAAATGGCAATTTTTCATCCACACACTGAAGAAATATGGAAACAGGAGTCAGACTTAGATCTAACCCTCAACTTATGTGACCATGACCAGGTCCATGCTTCAGTTTCCCATCTGTGACATGGGGATACTGATAATATTTACCCCAGCAGGTAACTCTGCATCTTAATAATGAAGACAAAAAAATGGTGTAAGAAAGGATACGTGAAAACTCCCTTGTAAATTATGGAGGACTAAGCTAATGTCTGGGCTTTCCTGACGGCTCAGTGGTAAAGAGTTCGCCTGCCAAGGCAGGAGATGCAGGGTTCATTCCTTGGATTGGGAAGATCCCCCTGAGAAGGAAATGGCAAGGCTCTGCAGTATTCTTGCCTGAGAAATCCCATGGACAGAGGAGCCTGGTGGGCTACGGTCCATGGGGTCGCAGATAGTCGGACACAACTGAGCTACGAAACACAAACAAGCTAATGTCAGTCCCTGTTCATCAGGTGTACGCTTTTCAGTTCTCTAATTTTGAGTGTTATTTGTACATCATGGTACTTCACTGCCTTCCAGTTTCCACAGCTTGCGATGGAAGGCCCCACAGAGAAATGATAATCAGATCCAAAGCAAAGGAGAACACATACTAGCTAATATAAAGATCAATCCAATCTCTGAGACTGAGTTTTGAATTTAGCTCTGAGTTTCAATGGAGAAGAGGTAAAAGGAACCACTTAGGAGAAATGGAATGTTCTCTAAATCCACATTGCTCAAATAGCAGTCATTGACCTACCCTCCTCGCGTGTTTTGTTGTATCTTTATGCCACCTGTACTTCCAATTAACGAATGCTTTAAACAAGTCTAATAAAAATTATTTCCTAAGGAAAAATATAGCACTCCTTTAAGTGCTTGCCATATATTTTCCCTAATACGCTGTACAGAGCTCATCATGGCAGGCCCACACTGCTCGAGATCCTAGCTTTCACTGGAGACAATGCTCCAGACCATAATGAAGAGACTGGGGCCTAGCCAAAGGACCAGACTTGCCCAAGGTCTGAGGGGAGGGATAGGCTGACTCCAGTCCAGCACCCTTAGCTCCGCTTAACGCACTGCCTCTCTCTGAGTCCCTCTCCCTACCATCCTACTTGCCCCTCAGTCAGGGTCTGTGCCTATAAGTTCCCATTAATGTGCTCATTTCTGATTCTGAAAGAAGGTGAGTTGATGCAATTTGGGTGACTCCCCACACCACCTGGTGTTCTCTCCTGGCCTCTTTCCCTAGACTGTGAGCTCCAGGAGGGGACAAACCATGAATCAGGAGATTGGTGCCAGACTCTAGGACTGAAGGCAGAGTTCTCTTGACCTCTTGACAAGCAGGTGGTGAATGAGCTTGGAATGAATTATACAGGATGAAGAGAAACGGCCAGAGGAAGGGGAGGGTTTCCAGGGCTCAGAAGTTTGTGTCCCAGAGGAAAGCACCCAGTAGAGGAGGCAGGCCAGGATCCCCAGCTGAGGCTGAGTCAGTGGAGGAAGGGAACTCTGGGCTCTGTTTAGCCTGGGCTCTTAGAGTGACTCCCTTTCCCCTTTGTCCATCCATTGGAGAGGAGGCCTGCTTGTAATATGCCCCCTGGTGCTATACGTGCTAGCAGAGACCCATGTGGGTCTCAGGAACATATCATCAAGGATTGCAGGGTGATACATGAAACCCAGGTGGGTACCATGGGGCCAGATGAGAACAAGTTGCCTTCACCCAGATGCCCCACTAGCGCCCCTGTGAGAAGTGCTGCCTCAGACTAGTGAGAACAACCTGCAGAGCTCATCTAGAGCTCAGCTCTGACACAGATTCAGGCTGGGAAAAGAGGTACAGAACCCCCACTAAGTCTGGCAATTATGCTGCCAGCACTCAAGGTAGACATGGAAATGCCTTTTCAGTTCCCCTTAGCTTCTGCCAGGTTTTGCTGCTTGGAAGGCTGTGGGATGAAGAAAGAAGCCCCAGGTTAGGAGCCAGGAGGCTAGAGTTCTTGTTTTGGCTCTGTGTGATGTCAGGCAAATCACTTTGCCACTCTGGGCTTCAGTTTCCTCATCTGCACGATGTTTTTTTTTAAAAATTCTTGTCACGTTGCAAAAATTAGGAAATTGAGGTTCTGAGGTCAGACAGACTTGGTTTCAAGTTGAATTCTTCCCAGAGGAGCTGCCCAGAGTTTTCCAGAGGCCATAGACTAAGGCAGACAATATGGGAGAATGGCATTGAAACATGTTAATTATCATATGTGAAATCAATCGCCAGCCCAGGGTTGATGCTCGGGGCTGGTGCACTGAGATGTCCCAGGGGGAGGGAATCGGGAGGGAGGAGGGAGGGGGGTTCTGGAGGGGGAGCATATGTAAACCCATGGCGGTTTCATGTCATTGTATGGCAAAACCAACACAATAAAGTAAAGAAAATTAAAAAAAAAAAAAAGACAGACAATAGAGACTGGCACAAAAGAGGTAGTCTTGCTCCTTGCTCAAGCACGCACAAACAGTGGGTAGCAGAGTGAGGACTAGAATGAAGGGTCTGGACTCTAATGTAGAGACACATCTAACAGATAATCATACAAATAATTAATCACAAATGTGATAGGTGCAAAGTAGAAGATGCAACCAGAGTAGAAAGCAGACTATAATATGACAAAATAGCCATGATAAAGATTTTGGACATTCTCCAAAAAGTTACAGGAAATCATTTAAGCAAAAGAGTGATGGTGAAAGTCTGCTGCAGTAAAGACTGGATTGGAAAGACACAAGAGGAGAAGCATGGACACCTGTTGAGAGGTTCATGCAGTAACCTAGTCAAGAGATGGTAATGGTATGGGTTAGGGTAGAGGGGACACTAGACCAATGTGATAGAACCATCAGGACTCAATGATAGATTTGATATGATAAAGGAAAGGAAGAGGCAATGTTAAACATGTACCCCAAATTACTGAAATAAGCAATAGGGTAAATGATAATGTCATCTACTGGGATTCAAACTGTGGTGCTGGAGAAGACTCTTGAGAGTCCCTTGGACAGCAGGGAGATCAAACCAGTCAATCCTAAAGGAAATCAGTCCTGAATATTCATTGGAAGGACTGATGCTGAAGCTCCAATACTTTGGCCACCTGACGCAAAGAGCCAATTCATTGGAAAAGACCCTGATGCTGGTAAAGATTGAAGGTAGGAGGAGAAGGGGATGACAGGATGAGATGGTTGGATGGCATCACTGACTCAATGGACATGAGTTTTAGTGAACTCTGGGAGATGGTGAAGGACAGGGAAGCCTGGTATGCTGCAGTCCATGGGGCTGCAAAGAGTTGGACACGACTTACCGACCAAATAACAATGGGGGTTGGGGTATGAGAAGAGGGACAAATTTGGGGGAAGAAGACCTTTAGTTCAATTTTAGCTATGTTGGGTGTTGTTGTGATAGTGGCTGTTTTCGTTTGATCTGGGAAGACTAAGTTTGCCTGTGAAATTGAGAAGGCAATTAGATAAGTAAGACTCTCAGTTGAGAGGTGGGGGCATTGGAGTTAACCTAGTATGGTACCAGAAGCTACAATGGATAAGAAAAGATAGCCTGCCTGACCTTTACACAGAGCAGGGAGTAGACAGAGCATAGGCTTTGAATGATATTCATTGTTTTCTAGTCCCTCTTTACCACCAGCCATGTGGCCTTGGGCATCTTTCTGAGCTTAAGACTCCTCCTTTGTAAAATGGAAATGACTTTAGCATCCTCACCCAAATTATTATGAAATTGCACTATAATACAATTAATAGTTCAAAAGACCTTTATTTACTATATGTAAAGATATTTCAGACAAGCACCTTGTATTATATCTTATAAGCTTGGTGTGAAAGCTACTGCCAAAATATTTTTTTAAAAAAACAAAATGAGATATCCAAAACAGCACAGTAGAGAGAGTGTGTAGCTTAGGTTTCTGCAGCGATTTTAGAGATGGACAACTCTGGATTCAAGTCTGGACTTACCACTTCTGATTTGCATGAGTTCAGACAATTATTTACTGAATTTCCTTTTCTAAAATATTGGGAAACTAATGGAATCAACTTCATGAGTTTGTTGCAAAGATTAAATGAAGTAATGATGTAAAATACATTGCATTTACTACATGCTCAAAACATGCCAATTATGATGAGCTATAAGAGAGTGTCTGGAGCACACCGAGTACAGTCCGTCTGTTCCCCTGCATCCTCCTTGCCACTCCTCCACCCTCCATACGTCAATTTGCACACATTTTAGGTGCACAGGTTTACTCAATGTTTGTTCATAGAGCAACCAGAGCTCTCTAAGTCCTAATTCCTCACAGCACCCCTGAATTCAGCTCTCTCCACAGCAATCTATTCAACAAGGACAACAGATAATATAGGACATTGTCACGTTGTTCTTAAGTACCAGCTCCCCTCCCTCACTGGGAATGTAAGAGACAGAGGCTCTAGGCCATATGCTCACATCATCAGCTGTGTTTCCATGACAACCAGTCCAGCATAACTAGACGTTTCAGCAGAGATGAGCTGTGACACCCAGCTCCCCACAGAATGTAGCTGAGTAGCTATTATTATATTCCTTGCAGTGATCTAAGGGCTAAAGCAGGCTAGATATGGCTCAGATGGGTGGGGAAGTTTGTGTTTGCGTAAGTAAGAGACTGAATTTGGGAAGCATTTGGCGATCCATTGCAGCAGTAAATGCTTTGGCTGGAATAAGTTAAAAGAAATCTGAAATAAAAATTGGGTGCTAAATGCCACAACAGAGGAAGGTATCTATTGCAATGTGAACAAAGCGAAGATACAGACCTAATTCTTCCTAAAAGGGTCATAGAAACTTCATTTTAACAAAAACTTTTGCATTTTCTCTATTAAAATAAAAAGGAAACATACTATAAATGTATCAGTTAGGATGGTTTCAACTGCAAGTAGCAGTAAATCTAACAAACATAGTTTAAATAATTAGGATATTCATTATCTTCATGCTCCAGAAAATCTAGAAGCCTTTCCAGGGAGGGTTAATTCAGTGGCTCATGAATATCAGCAGGATCCAAGTGTGCTCTGTCTTTCCTTAGCATGTTTGCAAAACCCACAATATGTCTTCTCATGGTTGAGATAATCAAAGCATCTCTAGATATCACAAGCAGACATTTCATCTCCAAAGAAAAGCCTCTGCTCCTGTGCATCCATTTTTTTGTAGTGAGGAAAATCTCTCCCAGTAATCCCCCTGCAGACTTCCCCTCAGGTCCCATTGGCATGACTTCATCACAGATTCAAAGTCAAGAGTTTGGATTTTATCCTACAGGAAATTGTGAACCATGAAAGGATTTTTCAATCAGGTGATGGAATCATAGACTTCTGTTTTCGATAGGTCTCTTAGAGAATAACAGGGAGGATGGCAAAGAAGGAGAGAAGGATTAGAAACAGAGACTTGTTAGCAAACTGTAGCAAAATCCACATAGGAGATAATGAGGTCTGAACCAAGTTAGTGATGATAGGAATTGGGGTATGAGACAGGAAGGTGGAGACGTTAAATTGTCATTTCACTAGACACACATCAATTGGCTAGAATGCTACTTAGATTTCTTATTTTTGTGTCTGAGTAAACGAGTCTTACCACAAACTGAGCTGAAGAACATCATAGGAGCCGATTTGAGAAAACTGATGATCAGCTCAGTCATGTACATACGGTGTTGGGGGACCATAGTATATCCAGATAGCAGGACAATACAGAGTCTGGAAGCTGAGAAAAGAGATAGGGAGCTGGGATCATTAGTATGTGAGGGATTGGTGAAAATCATAGGAATGGATGAACTCACCCAGAGCAAGATGGGAAAGGTGCTAAAGGACAGACTGTGTGAACAGCATTTAAGGAATTCAGTGAAAAAGATGGGTTCAGAAAAATCAGAGAGGTAGAAAGAGAGGGTGGTCTTCTAGAAGCTAATGAAAGAATACTCCAGAAGAGTATAATATCCTACAGAGGAACTAGGAAGAGAAGAAACTGGTTTAAACTTTCATGACTGACGCAAACTCTAGAAATCTGACTGTGAATGGGAGTAGAGAGATGATGCAATAACTGTAGCAGGTGAGGGATAGTTTATAAACATGGAATGAGGCTTGAGTATATACATATGTTTACACATATACTTATACTTTATAACATATGTTACACTAACGTGTTATGTTAGGCTGAGCAAAGGAGCCTAACGCCAGGGAGATGCTATCATTACCCTGCCTGACCCAGATATAGGACAACTGTGGAGCAGAATTCCAAAAGCTAGAGTTCTCTCCTCCCCCAGGGCCATTCCAGGGGCCCCTAGGGATGGCTGCTCCACAGGGGGCTGCTAAGTGTCCCTCAGTCTCTGCTTCTATGATGACATTCATCTGCAGGCCTGTATTGTTCTCAGAAGACACAGGGAATCAGTCATGGTCTCCACTTAATACCCGGCTACTAAAAATAATGCAAAATACCGGCTGTCTCCCAGATGACCTCATTAGCGCCATGGGGTGGTAATTTCATGGAAATGACTCTGAAGAAGAGTCGAGCTGCCCAGCAGGATGTCTTTTATTCTAGGTGTCTGTCTTCTAGATCTTTTCTGCCTCCTCTGGGGCCAGCCCAATTATCCCCAGGCCAGACTCTCTTGGGGCTGCACCCTCAGTCTCCCTGCTTCCTTCAGACTCAGCGTGCCCTCTGCCCTGGCCTGTCATTCACTGTCCATGCCTTGGTAGCACAACTTGGATTGGAAGCAAAGAGAATGGGGCATACCTTGGGAGGATCGGGAGTGTATAGCATGGAAGAGACACAGGAAAGTTGTCAACATTGCCCAGATCCCATCAGAGCCTAAGACACCTAACCCTTACCTTCACATTCCCAGCAGGACACATATTGAGATACTAATGTCTCTATAGAAACCATCTGTCTCACTCTAGGAGTCTACTCCCAGAAGTCATATTACTACTGCATCACCCTATTCCTCATCTCTATTATTGGGTAATTGGTCCAGTGTGGACATTGTTCACCTTTTTAAAAAAGTGATAAAAAAAAAGTTCATTTCTTATTTTGCATTCACCATTCTGTATGCTTTATCAGGAAGGCTTTTTCTCTGCCCTTTTCATTTAGTTAATGCCTATATATCTTTTCAAGCTCACCCAAAACATTATCAATTCCATGAAAGCTTCAGTGATTCTCCACCTCTAACCTATACTGTAGTATTCAGAGCTAACCTCTGAGGTAGAACTTAGCACTCTGTATTGCAAACTGCTCATCTGCCATGTTGTCCTCTCTTTCTAGATAGATAGATAGATAAAAGGCAGATAGATAGCCATTCTAATGCATTTAATTATGGGCCATTTGTATATTTTTGGAGAAATGTCTATTTAAGTCCTTTGCCCATTTTAAAAATTGGGTTATTTGCCTTTCAACCATTGAATTGTAAGTTTTCTTTGTATGTTCTGAATACAAGTCTCTTATCAGATGTACTGTCTGCAAATATTTTCTCCCATTAGGTTGGTTGTTTTTCACTCTCTTGATGATGTCTTTTAAGATACAAAAGTTTTCCCTTTTGATGAAATCCAATTTATCTACTTTCCTCTTGTTTTCTTATTTTTTGAGTGTTTTATCTAAGGAGGTTTTACCTATCTCAAGGTCATGAGGATTTATTCTTATGTTTTCTTCTAGGAGTCTTACACTTTCAGCTCTTACATTCAAGTCTTTAATCCATTTGGAGTTAAGAAAGTTTAATCAAACTCAGTGTTTAAGAGTACAGGTTGAGGGGGTTGTGCTTCCCTGGTGGCTCAGTGGTAAAGAACCTGCCTGTCAATACAGGAGACATAGGTTCAGTCCCTGGTCCAGGAAGATCCCACATGCTGTGGAGCAACTAAGCCTGTGTGCCGCAACTGTTGAGCCTGTGCTCTAGAGCCTGTGCTTTGCATTAAGAGAAGCCACTGCAATGAGCATCCTGCACACCACAATGAAGAGCAGTCCCTGCTTGCTACAACTAGAGAAGAGCCCATGAAGCAACGAAGCCCTAGCAAAGCAAAAAAAAAGAAGAAGAAGAAGAAGAAAGAGAAAGAATAGGTTGAGACCTTGATTGTTTAGAGTACAAACAGAGGAGTGAAATCTAATGTGAAGATTTCCCTTCAATAGGGGGAAGGCTTCTCCAGCATCAGTGTTTTCTTTCAAAGTGGGAGAGTATGGCTAGGGTGACATTCTCCATTTATTTATTTTGTCCACAGAAAATGAAATGATTTACTGATGTGTAATTTGTATATGTTTGATTCAGTGAGTTCTCTCCTTTTCCTTGAGTGAGAGAGAGCCTGCAAGGAGCAAGAGTTCCCCTCTGCTCCTCCCTGTTCTAAGTCTTTCCTGGCAGCACCCCATGTTTGCAGGCTGCTGTGGTCCAGCACTTCCTCCACTAAATGATGAGTCTCTACAATTTTGGAGTTCAGTTAACAGACTTATTTGGCTCTCACTGTCAGGCTATATGCCCCAACTTGGACTTTATCAGCAAAAAGGTGATATTTTGCCTACCATCTATCTAACTTGGAGAAGGAAATGGCAACCCACTCCAGTATGCTTGCCTGGGAAATCCCATGGATAGAGGAGCCTGGCAGGCTGCAGTCCATGGGGTCACAAAGAGTTGGATATGACTTAGCAACTAGTGGAGAAGAAAATGGCAACCCACTCCAGTAATCTTGCCTGGAGAATTCCATGGACAGAGGTGCCTGGCAGGCTACAGTCCATGGGGTTGCAAAGAGTCAGGCATGACTAAGCAACTCTCACTCACTATCTAACTTAATCTTTGTCTAATTTCTCAATTGGTTTAAAATTTGAGCAATGAGAGAGGTACTTTGATGGGGCCACAATCAGAGACTCTGATAATCCTTTTCCCTCTTTAAGCTCCTAGTATTTGGGGATGGGCAAGAAGGAAGGAGACAGTGTCTTCATTTGACTGGTCCTGGCTATAGTCCTCCTCTGTTGGTTATTATTGCTTCTCTAGCTGACCATGATGGGCCACTGATGACCTCTGGGAGGCAGATTTCTAACAGCAGGCTCTCTCATGGGGATCATGTGGGAGTTCTTTGGGAGGTAACTGTAGGAACCTCTCCATTAGAAAGTGGTCTGAAAGATCAGTCAAGAGCCCAATCAGGAAACAGACACTACATTCAAAAGAGTGACTGAAAAGACTTTACTGAAGAGACTATTGGCAAGGGAGTGGACAAGGTTAAGGGAGCCAACCAGGACTGCTGAAGCACCCAGCAGTAACTGGAGGTTGCCTGTACCACCATTAATCTGGAAGAGAAGTGGGGAAGCAATTGTTAACCATGGGAGAGGGGCCACCTGAAGGCTATTGCCATAGGAAGATAAAGAAGTGATTGTAAAACTGTGGCCTAGTGTAAAGGGAACTGAGGCAGGGAAATAAATATCTTTGTTTCTTCCCATCCTCTCATCTCCTGCTGGTGTCTTCTATTGCCCAGACCCAAATGGAAGCCTGAAGGCAAAGGGGCCTGGTGATAATGTCCATAGAAGAAAACCTCCCAGACCAGCGAGCAGGGCAAGGAGGGTAGAGAATGGAGCTGGAGAGGCAAGTGAACAAAACTCAGCACATGTGACACGGGAGATGGGGCTCCGCTCTTCCATACTCCTCAGCTGCCACTCTCAGGCTAACAGTAGCAGTACTGCTCTCAAAGTTGTTTATGTCCAGTGCATATTTTGATTAACCAGCAGCCATGCCATCCAACTTTGAATATCAATCCTGAGCATACTTTACAGCTTCTTAATGCTGGGGTTTCCTGTCTAGCAGATGGCCCTCTTAGGTAGAACAACAACGAAAAAGATTTAAGCCCCCTTCCTCTTTTTGATATTCACTTGACCTTCAAGGAACTCACTGAAACTTTCAGCTCCAAGCAGCGGGTGTGCAGACTATCCCACTGCCCCACTTCCTCACTCTGACTTCCCATCCCTCTCCAATTGTATTCTCTCTTGCTCAGTTAGATATGAGATAGTTCAGTAATCTACTGCCTATGAGATGTCCAACTATAGTATAGGATTCTCGTCTCTTCTTGCAGGTGACTCTACTGTCTACAAATGATTCTTTTGGAGCTTCCTCTTGATGCCCCAGTGTGAGACTTCAGGTAGAGAAGAAAGAACCCACTCATCATAAAGAAATGCAACAGTATGCATAGGCCAACTACCCTCAAGAAATCTCTGCTGTCTTTCCTACTCTGCGTTTTAATGTATTTTGGAAAGGAGGGTATAGTGGTAGAGAGGTGATAGATGATGGCCACAAGACAAATTTTGTACCTTCTTTGTAAGCCCAGGGGAAGTTCAAGGTTATGGGGTATACTTCTAAATGTAGACTGTCCTTTGTAGAAGGTAAGGCATTTAGGTTTTTTCCCAGCTTTACTGTAGGGCAGTAAGAAAAGAGCCACTAACATCCTATTAAAACAAATAATTCCTGGGAATTCCCTGGTGGTCCAGTCATTAGGACTCTGTGCTTCTACTGCAGGGGCACATGTTAAATCTCTGGTCAGGAAGCCAAGATCCCACAAAGCCACATGGCACAACCAAAAAAAGGGTAAAAAAGTTCCTGCTTCTGGCAAAATTTGCTTTAAATACCATACATACAGATGAAATATAGAAAGTGCAAATTCCCATAATTCCAATTCTCTAAGAAAAACACCAGTGCTAGCAGCTTGATAAAAATTCCTTTAAACTTTTTCTATTTTATAAAGCAAATAAGGTTTCTTAACTTCAAAAAACAGGGTCTCAGGTTTCCCTGGTGGCTCAGTGGTAAAGAATCCACTTGGCAATGCAGGAGACACAGGTTTGATCCCTGATCTGGGAAAAATCCCACATGTCACACAGCAACTAAGCTGGTGAGCCACAACTACTGAGCCTGTGCTCTGGAGTCTGGGAGCCACAGCTAATGAAGCCCACATCCTAGAGCCCGTGCTTCCAAACAAGAGAAACCCACACACAGCAGCTAGACAGTAGCCTCTGCTGCTGCAGCTAGATAACAGCCCACACAGCAACAAAGACCCAGCACAGCTGAAAATAAATAAAAACTAAAAAAAAAAAACAACAGAACTCATAATGTGAATACTATTTTGTAACATACTTTTTTCCTCTCAATAGAATATCCTAGACATCCATAAGGTTTCTGACCTTCAGAGTATGCAGTTAAAAGTATGGGAAAGGAGAAAATCAGAATGTCGTGTTTAATTAGGAATTGGTAGAAACTGATGAATTTCAGTATATGTAGAAATAAATATACATGTAAATGTCTGTATGTGAACATGAACACACACACATACACATGAATATACCCAGGTATATTCCCTAGCTGTCCGTTCTTAGGGTTTGGAAGAAGTGATATCCTAAACCCACTGAGCATGCCTAGAACTCAGGTTTTGGTTTCTAAAAGCCATTCTCCACCAACAGGAACCAAGGCTCCTTGGAGGAATGGTTGAGTTCAGGGCTCAATGAGAGAATGTACAAGAGGAGCCTTGAACATCTTTTTGTACTGGAAAATAAGGAAATGCTAAAAAAAAAAAAAAAAAAAAAACAGTGGAAACAGGTAAAAAAGACGTAGAAGCAAGCTTGAGGGAACCCCACCAGCCAAACCTGAATAATTAGCACATCCAAATAAATAAGGATAGTAACGGACAATAAACCACTGTATAAAGAAACAGTGAGTGCACACTGATATAGATACTAAAGAAATAAATTAAAAGCTTGATGAAGTATGGTATGGTATGAACATGGTTACAAAACATTCCCATAAAATTCTCATTAGTTACTAAAAGGAGAATTTTTGCTCAGCGGATAGCTTCAGTTTTGCAAGACTGCAAAGATCTAGAGATCCATTGCACAACAACGTGCATGAAGCTAATGCCACTGTACAATACACTTAAACAAGGTGAGATGGCAAATTCTATGTTATCTGTGGTTTTTCTTTAACCACAATAAAAATACTTATTAGTTACAAAAGGAAAGAGTAATTTTTTTCTGTAGCGAAGTCTGGCAGACACTGCAATCAACGTAAACATCATTAGTGATGGAACAAATTGAAACCCTGTACCACCTGAAAAGATGCAATGAGAACCCAGCATCATTCCTGCCAAAGATGCAGAACCTGAATGTCGGGCAAGTCTAAAGTGAGGGACAGTTTACAAAATAACTGAACCATAATCTTTAAGCATGGCAAAGTCAGGAAAGTCAAGGAAAGATGGAAGAACAGTGTCAGATTAAAGGAGACTAAAGAGACATGATAACTAAATGCAACATGTGATTCTGAACTGGCAAGCTTTTCTGTAGATGATCTCACTGGGATAACTGGTGAAACTCTCATGGGTGTAATGCATCAGTGGTGAGTTCTTGAATTTGATCGTTGCATTGTGGTTAAGTAGGAGATAGTTCTTGCTTTTAGGAAATACATGCTAAACGACTCAGTGGTACTGGATCATCATGTCATTGCCTTCCTCTCAGAAAAATCATAGGGTTAAAGTTATTCCTCATATATTGAAATCATCAGTTTCCACCAACACCTACACAGATATTATAATGGGTTGGCCAAAAAGTTCGTTCAGGTCTTCCCATAACGGCTTATGGAAAAACTCAAATGAGCTGTTTGGCTAACCCAATACTTGCAAATTTTCTGTAACTTTGAGATTGCTTTTAAAAAATTACTATTCTCAAGTGGCACTAGTAGTAAAGAACCAGCCTGCCAATGCAGGAGATGTAAGAGATGTGGGTTCCATCCCTGGGTTGGGAAGATCCCTAGAGGAGGGTATGGCAACCCACTCCCGTATTCTTGCCTGGAGAATCCCATGGACAGAGGAGCCTGGCAGGCTACAGTCCACAGGGTTGCAAAGAGTCGGAAACGAGTGACATGACAGCACGCACACCTGCAGGTATTCTTGAAATAATGGCATTTGAAGAAACACAGATGCACCTAGAGATTGTCATATTGAGTTAAGTCAAACAAAGAAGGAGAAATATATGACAGGTTGTTGGGGTGGAAGAGAGGGGGAATGAATGAGGGGAAAGGATAGCTAGGGAGCTTGGGATGAACATATACACTCTGCTATATTTAAAATGGATAACCAACAGGAACCTACTATATAGAACATAGAACTAGAACTCTGCTCAATATTATGTGGCAGCCTGGATGAGATGGGAGTTTGGGGGAGAATGGATCCATGTATATGTATGACAGAGTCCCTTCGCTGTTTGCCTGAAACTATCATGACATTATTTGCCTATACTCCAATATAAAACAAAAGTTTTTTTTTTTTTAATCACTATTCTTCTGGAGGAAGAAACAGTGTGGCACTAAAATGCTGATTAGAATCTGTCAGCGGGCAGGGTTATTGACAGAGGGCCTCCCTGTAGCTTCCCCGTAGGCAGAGCTGGCTTGTTCATTGGAGGATCTCATTCCTGCTTTCTGGAGCCTCTGATGCCCTTCCAATTTCTGAGCATACATTCTACAGTAGGGCAGAGCAGGAACATCAGTTTGCTTCGTGTCAACGTCCCCTCTACAAGTACCTTCTGCCTTAGTTTGCTTTCTCCCACAAGCAGAGCCTGAGACAAGAACTTAGGTACATCTAGGAGATGATTCCAGGAAGTAGGAGTAAGGAAGATAAGAAAAACAAGTCAAGAGAAGAAGGAAAGGTCACTATAAAGGTGAGTTATGAGGTTGCACCTGTGGGCAGTAGGGGCTGGGAATGTGTTTACCTTGCTTCTCAGAACCGTCTGCCTGAACTGCTAGACCTGGAGCACTTACCATTGTTTGATACCCCTGTGGCTGATGATTGTCACCCCAGGTAGCATAGATTTCCTGCCCCGCCAAAACATACTTTCAACTGCACAGGAGCCAAACAGCTTTCACAATATCAGAGGAGCTCCAGGGCAAAAAGAGAAAAGATGCAAGTCACATTCAGGACAAGGTTGAGCTGCAGCTGAAATCAGATGTGGGCTGAGGAAATGTGAGTGAGGCACCCCAGATACCTGCTCTAGTAGCTTTATCTTTCTCCATTTTCTTAAGACAATTTCCCCACCTTCTCTAGTGCAGACTGTGTCATCAATGGCGAAGTTCTGTTTTTATTGATCTCGTTGCTTATGTGGACTAATTTCTGAGTCAAGAAGGAGAAGAAAAAGATCTTGATTTTGCTATCCTGTAATCAGAAGTCTGCTGATTGATGCTTGTAATTTATTCAATATTTGTACTGCTGTAAGGGGGCTTCCCAGGTGGCACAGTAGTAAAGAATCCACTTACCAATGCGGAGCTGCAAGAGACATGGGTTTGATCACTGGGTCGAGAAGATCCCCTGGAGTAGTAAATGGCAACCCACTCCAGTATTCTTGCTTGGAAAATTTCATGGACAGAGTAGCCTGGTGGGCTGCAGTCCACGGGGCTGCAGAGTCAGACACGCCTGAGCAGCCGAGCACACACGCATGCGCTGCTGTTAAGAGGTCCCTAAGCGTTGTCCCCAGCTCTCCTCATTCTCTCAGTTTTCAGGATTTTCTTGGCATTGCTGGCCTGTGAAATAGGATTTGCTCATCCCAGGCAAATGATAGAGGTTGGACTCCTTCCGTCCAAGAAGGAACACAATATAGGCTCCACGATTTTCACAGAAGCATGTCAGCTCTGGTCCTGTTGGTCTTATATTTAAAGTCTATGACTATCACTGTAGTCACCAAATGGATGCTACAAGCCCTTACAAGAAGCAAATCTTAGACCTGAGTGAAAATTACCTTCTTACAAGAAGCACAGTTGAAATAAAAAAGCCCAGGTAAGAGAGACTGAGAAAAAATGTGCCACTCTCAGGAAAAGTCAGATTCTCTTACACATGCTCTCCTTTGTAGCATTTTACAATATCATGATTAAACTATTAGCTGTGAAGTCAATAGTCTGAATGTCTAGCCCTGCTCCACTATAAGATAAACTCTATGTACAGAGGAGCTTTGTGGGTTACAGTCCATTCAGTTGCAAAGAGCTGGACAAGACTTAGCAACAAAACAACAAAACCACATTGGAAGTAGAAATGTGTTATCATCTAAAACTCTTTCCTCAGCACCTAATAATAGTTGTATTCCAATAAATATTTGTGTAGTATGTGCTTCTGGGCTTCCCTTGTGGCTCAGTGACAAAGAATCCACCTGCCAATGCAGGAGATGTGGGTTCAATCCCTGGGTCGGGAAGATCCCCTGGAGAGGGAATGGCAACCCGTTCTAGTGTTCTTGGCCTGGAAAATCTCATGGACAGAGGAGCCTGGTGGGCGACAGTCCATGGGATTGCAAAAGAGTCAGACATGACTGAGCGACTAAACAACAAGTGTATGCTTTCCGTTGCAAGTGACTAAAGTCCCAGTTGAAATTTGCTTTACAATACATTTAGAGGTAGGGCAGGTTCCCAGGTTGGTTGACCCGGAATCTCAACGAAAGTCATAATCATCCTGGTTCTTTCCAGCTCTTATTATGTCACCTTCGATACTGACTTCATCCTTCAAGTTGCAAGATGATTGCAATATGAGTTCCAGACATCACACAAAATACAGAGGAAGAAAAGAGAGCATCTATCTACGGCTCTTTCTTTGAAACAAAGAAAACTCTTCCCGGAATCTTCCAGCAGACTTCTCCACTCTCATTGGCCAGAATTGGGTCATACGCATATTCCTAGATTCATCATGGGCAAGGCCTATGATTGCCTTTAGACCAGTCAGTCAGGCCTCTCCCTTGGAGCTGGGAGCAAGGTTCACTTATCCTGATGCACATGGTTGCATGAAGGAAAAGTAGATGGCAGAATCAAATCATGGTTTTGTTAAAAAGGAAGCTGGAGGCAACAGAGTGTCCACTATGGGTTCACATACCACAGGGCTGTCGGTATAGCACACTGCAATTCAAATCTGCTAGCCTGGGTCAGACAGCAATTTCTGTAAGGGACATGGGCCGCCCTCGCTACCTTGCCTTCCCACATGGACTCCTCCTTGAAGACATTTCTCCTCTCTCTTTCTTGTTACCCACCACCCCACTGAATTCTGGAATCAGTCCTGCAGCACAGCCTGTGTTTCCCTTGAGGCTTTTGCTACACTCCCATGGAAGATACTGCTTACATTTTTGCTGTCCTTTATATAAGAATCTGTGTGAATTTCTCCTTGAATTACAAGTTTGTGTCTGTGGACAAATATCCTCTCACCACACTAGGACAATTATACAATCCATCATCATTCTTTCTTATAGTGGGGAAACTTAGAGCCATGTGTAGTGCTCAATAGCCATAGTGATGTCAACCCAGGCTCTTGGTACCATTATGTTTCTCCTTTCTCTAATACTGTTTCTAAGATCTAGCTGCTGTTTTTGTTTCTTTATATAATAAATTGGTTCTGGGAAAGACTAGACCCCAGGATCTTGGAGCCTTTGAGATGAGACCAACTGAAACTCAGCTTAGTTTAGCGGATTTCCCCTGGGTCAGCAATTGATAGCCCAGATTACATATCTTAATTTGATTTTCATTTGATTCCTAAAGTCCACTGACAAGATATTGGACCTGTGTTCAGGTTAGATTCTTAGGATTGTTTTTTGAGGATCACAAGGCCAAAATACATTCTTATGGGCCCACAGGGCATAGCTCCTGAAGGGAATGGGTGTTGCCATCATTAATCTTCCAGGCAGGAATTCAACCCTTTGGCCAGAAATAAGTTCTGGAGAGCCACCTCGTAGACTGGGGTAAAGGGAAAACTGTCTTTTCTCTCTGGGGCTGAAGGCAAATTTGGCCTGCTCTCTGAAGTGGGGACAATCCTGGAGAGGTCCTGGTGATGAGGTCCTGCAGGGTGGGACCAGACCTGGAACACAGCAGGGAGATGGACAGGCGGGGATCTTGAGGAAGAATCAGAGTTTGTGCAGTCATGGAATGTGATAGTCTTTCATTACTCTTGCTTTTCTTTATTCTGGAGTCTTCAGGCATCTCTGTTTAAATATTATAGACTGGTCTTTGCTGGGGTATGGGACATTGACGAGAAGGTCTTGTCTCACATCTGGGCCAGAGAAGCCAAAAGGGGAGCAGTGCCCTTTGTGAAACCCAAACGCAGTCGACAGAAGTAGCCAGCAGTGGACAGCTGGGCCCAAGGAGCAGCAACCTCGTGGAGCATTATAAGAGGGGCAGCCATTTGGCTGCGTGGAAAGAAGGCCAGAGAAAAAGAATTGGAATAATTCTCCCTCTTTCCTCCCCTCTCTTTTCTTCCTTCTTCCCTTCTTGCTGCCTTTTCCCCTTCCTGTCCTTTCCTTTCTTCTCCTCTCCTTCCTTCCCCTCCACCTACCTCCTCCATCTTTCCCTCCTTGCTTCTTTCAAATAGGCAATGTGCTCAGTTCAGTTCAGTTCAGTCACCCAGTTGTGTCCAACTCTTTGTGACCTCATGGACTGCAGCACACCAGGCTTCCCTGTCCATCACCAACTCCCGGGGTTTACTCAAACTCATGTCTGTTGAATTAGTAATGCCATCCAACCATCTCATCCTCTGTCATCCCCTTCTCCTCCCACCTTCAATCATTCCCAGCATTAAGGTCTTTTCAAATGAGTCAGTTCTTTGCATCAGGTGGTCAAAGTATTGTAGTTTCAGTTTCAGCATCAGTCTTTCCAATGAATATTCAGGACTGATTTGCTTTAGGATGGACTGGTTGGATCTCCTTGCAGTCCAAGGGACTCTCAAGAGTCTTCTCCAACACCACAGTTCAAAAGCACCAATTCTTTGGTGCTCAGGTTTTTTTATAGTCCAACTCTCACATCCATGAGTACTGGAAAAACCATAGCTTTGATTAGATGGGCCTTTGTTGGTAATGTCTCTGCAATGTACTCACATGGTCCTAAATAAAAAACTATAAATGAAAAAGTATAAAAAGTAGATACCTCAGGGCTTCCCTGGTGCTCAGTGATGAAGAATCTGCCTACCAGTGCAGGAGACACGGTTCAATCCCTGGTCTGGGAAGATCCCACATGCCGCAAAACAACTAAGTCCAATGCACCACAACTCTGGGCTTGTGCTCTGAAGCCCAGGAACCGAAACTACTGAGCCCACGTTCTGCAATTACTGAAGCCCATGTGCCCTAGAGCCTGTGCTTCGCAACAAGAGAAGTCACTGCAATGAGAAGCCCACACACTGCAATGAAGAATAGCCCCCACAACTAGAGAAGAGCCTGCACAGCAATGAAGACCCAGCACAGCCAAATAAAAAAGTAAATAAAAAGCATACACGCTAGACAGCCAGTCAACCAATTCCCTCCCCACCCTCATTATTAGTGTCTTTCAAATTCTTCCAGGGATATCCTACAAATACAAAAGCAAACATAAATATGCATAGTTGACTTTCAAATAATGCAGGGGTTAATCTACATATAATATATAGTTAGCACGTCACATCCACAATTCCTCTAAGTCCTCGGATTTAACCAACCACAGGCCATGTAGTATTTTTTACCATTAAAAAATATTCCTGTGTAAGTGGATCTGTTCAGTTCCAACCCGTGTTGTTCAAAGGCTGTTTTCCTTTAGTCTATAAAAATGGTAGCACACTCTACTTACTGTTCTGCATTGTAAAAATTCATTTAACAATATGCCTTAGAGATTCTTGCATCGCAGTACATAAATAGCTTCCTCATTTAAAAAATAGTTAGATAGTACTTCATTGTATGAGACCATTATATTTTATTTAACCTTTTCCTTTCACCAACAGAGCATATTTCATTTCTCATGTGGGTAAATATATGTACCAGAGAAATTCCTAGAAGTGGACATGCTGATTCAAAGGATATGAACATTTGCAATTTTGATATATGTTGCCAAATCGAGGAGGGGCCTATTCTTGAACATATATGAAATGGCACCCTGCAACATTCTCAGAGACGACTGGGAGAAATCATAAAGAAATTTTTTTCTGGGACTCAGTGGCTTGGGCCCAGTTCACTCTTCCCTTCTTTCATAGCAGTAGAAGGTATAAGCCAGGCAAATGGCCACTTGGTTTTTTGCTAGTCAGCAGCTAGATGTGGCTTTGTGACTAAGTCCACATTACCACTCCACTATGAGTGGAGTGAAGGATGCCACTTTGCCTCATTTGTTTTAAAGCAATCACTTGCTCTGGACTTCTCTCTATCTCCTCTTCACAAATGGAAACATCACACTTGTGATGGTGTGGGAGGCTGCTGCTTAACACTGTACACGATGTGTTCTGCACAACTCCAGAGAGTGCCCTTCACATTGCAGACATTCTAGATTTGTAGAGTTAAGATAGTTTTCTGGAAGACAGCAGTCATGTACCTTGAAGAAGAGACACATCGTTTTCAATTGGATTGGAGGTGAAAATGGCAGGTGCTGGAATTTGGGGCTGGAAGCTGGAGCAGTCTTAGTTAAGCTGTAAGACCTTTCCCATTTTCCAGCTTTCTGGGCATGAGCCCCTGCTGCTGCTCTTACTTTTTCAAAGCCTAGAAAGAGAGATTCCAGTGGAAACTTCCTACTCTTACTGGCTTTCTCTCCAGAAGGCATTTGCTTCAGATTCAATGATTCAGAACTGGAAAGGCCCTTAGAGACTTCCTTACTCAACCTTTCATTTTACAAATGAGGAAACTGAGGTCCCAAGAGGTTAAACAGTTTGCAGTAGGACACTGAGAGTTAACGGCATGGCCAAGATTAGACCTAGGTCTTTATTAAAGGTACACCTGCCTTCCATAATGCTCCAGCCCCTATTCTGAGCTTGTTTCTTCTGTCATTTCTACCTCCTATATCAACTTCCAACACATACAGACACACATACAGACACACACACACACACACACACACACACACACAGAAGCGCCCACTGCTCCCACTACCTCCCTCTCCAAACCAGATAAGAAGGAAGGATGTAAAATTCATAAAGCCCATGGGATTGAGGTCAGCTTTGAGGACAGTCTTGAGCAGTACAGAGTGGCATTTTAATTGGGATCAAAGACTCCAAAGGTAAAGGGAAGGTCTTCTGGCTTATTTTAGGCATTTAGAGCAGCTGGGAAAGGCGTGCTGGGAATGAAGTTTTCAGGCCCTCTACCCCCACCCACAACCCCCACCCCAGCCCAGTGCAGCCCACTCCGCCCGCCTAGGGGACTCCCAGGGCCTGTGCAGCCACCGCCCATGGCCGTCCCTTGCCAAGTCTGGGAGGCAGCAGATTTAATTCCTTAACTCAGCTGTGAGTCAGAGGTGGCCCAAGCCTCAGAGCCCAGGCCAATGCTGATAGGGGTGAAATTGCAAACTTCTCCCCTCAGGCTCCTATCACATCATCCCTGAATTACTAAGGCCCAAAGCAGAAAACCAGAAATTCTCCAGCAGCCTCCACAGCAGGCTTCCTCTCAAGGGACAGCAGTGTTTCTCTGTGGCTCTGAGCCCCACATGGGGCAAATGTTGTCCTTCCTTCCCTTGCTGAAGCACTTCTAAATTGGGGAATAGATAGGGGAGGTCTCAGTTGGGGGGATAGAAAGAGAGACAGGAATGGATTTGCCCAACCAAGCAACCATCTGGGACTTCTGGCTATTAGGAGAGTCAATTCAGGTTACAGAATTCAGCTACCCAGGGCCCAAAGCCTCATGAGAGAATCACGGTATCAAGATTTGAGCCCCTAGAGGTGGTCCCAGCTAGTGCGGGCTTTATAGGATGGTCTTCAACACACCAGTTAACTGTTAAACCCACAGTTCCTCTGCTTATTGTCCCTGCAGCCAACGATAGCATTGCTTTCTACCACATGACCCTACCCCACTTTGGCCACAACTGACTGGGAGGCAGAAAGCCAAAGTCAAGTCTAACAAATCCACAGGCTGGCCAATGACCTGCAGAATGGGACAGCACAAAAAGAGGAGTTGGGATAACTATAGTTCCCCATTTGGTAAGTTAAACAGAGAAACACTTAGAGAATGAGATTATTTAGCAGCAAGAGCAGACGTTCAGGGGTTCTGATGTAGAGAGAACCAGGGGCAACTCAGATGAGCAGGCAAAAGTAGAAAGAAAATGGAAATTAGGAAGCAGCAGAAGCTATGAATGGTGATAGTATTGGAAAAATGGAACAGACGTGGGTGTGCAGACTCCCTGAGTCACAGTCACAGACTGGTGCCGTGAAGGGCCATGGCAATCCTGTCGTTAGGTCCCCTGAGGCTCTTCAGGTCCAGAACAACCTTCCAGAATTTACAGCCCAGCGACACAATAGGAGTCCTCTCCTTAGAGTCAGTAGGAAGTGTGTCTCCTTTTTCATGTCTCTCTCTCATACTCACATCAAACACATCGTGTGTGTGTGTGTGCCCAGTTGTGTTAGACACATTACTTGACATAAATTGAATATTTCTTCATTCCCAACAACCAAAAGAATGAAGCACAGCCTAATCTTGGGTTTTTAATAAATATAATGAGTCAATAGAATGACAGACAATGTTAAAAGAGCAAAGTAAGATCACCCACGATACTCCCCCACTTAATAAATTAACTACTACTAATAGTAGTTGGAGAAGGAAATGGCAACCCACTCCAGTATTCTTGACAAGAGAATCCTGTGGACAGAGGAGCCTGGTGGGCTGCTGTCCATAGGGTCGCACAGAGTTGGACACCACTGAAGCAACTTAGCATGCATGCATGTGTTGGAGAGGAAATGGCAACCCACTCCAGTATTCTTGCCTGGAGAATCCCAGGGACAGAGGAGCCTGGTGGGCTGCCCTCTATGGAGTCGCACAGAGTCAGACATGACTGAAGCAACTTAGCAGCAGCAACAATACTAGTTTTCAAGTATTAGATACATTCTTTGGTGTATCCGTGGACACATTTGGACACAACTGCAACCATGGTGAACATATATTTAGGTTTAGACTTTTATTGGCTTAATGGGATTTTAGAGGTATTTAGAAACACGGGGAAGAAATGGGGCCTCCCCTGCTGGTTCAGTGGTAAAGAACCCACCTGCCAATGCACGAGACTTGGGTTTGATTCCTGGGTTGGGAAGACACCCTGAAGAAGGAAATGGCAACCCACTCCAGTATTCTTGTCTGGGAAATTCCATAGACAGAGGAGCTTGGAGCACTACAGTCCATGTGGCCACAAAACAGTCAGATACAACCTAGCAACTAAACAATAGTAACAACAGGGGGCAAAAACGAGGATTTAGGGAAGACCTCTACATTTCTGGCCTGTACCATTATATGGAACTATTTTGTTCTATATAATGTGATGTGAGAGTTGGACCATAAAGAAGGTTGAGCACCAAAGAATTGATGCTTTCAAACTGTGGTGTTGGATAAGACTCTTGAGAGTCCCTTGGACAGGAAGGAGACCAAATCAGTCAACCCTAAAAGAAATCAACCCTGAATATTAATTGGAAGGACTGATGCTGAAGCTGAAGCTACAATACTTTGGCCACCTGATGTGAAGAACTGATTCATTGTAAAAGACTCTGATGCTGGGAAAGATTGAGGGCAGGAGGAGAAGGGGATGACAGAGGATGAGATGGTTGGATGGCATCAATGACTCAATGGACATGAGTTTGAGCAAACTTGGGGAGATAGTGAAGGACAGGGAAGCCTCGCATGCTGCAGTCCATGGGGTCGCCAAGAGTCAGACACGACTGACTGACTGAATAACAACAACAACAACAAAATGTTGTTCTAGCCATATGTGTCTATTTAAATTTAAATCTAAATTAATTAAATGAGGTAAATTTTAAGTTCCTCAGTTACTAGCCACATTTCAAGTACTCCGTATCTAGATGTGGTTACTGGCTGCCACGTTACCACAGACGGAGAACATTTCCATCATTGCAGAAAGTTCCGCAGGACATTGGTAAGAGATGTCCATTATCCTCTGTCACAGGGGTGGGCAACTCTTTCTGTCAAGGGCTAGACAGTTAACATTTTAGGCTTTGAAAGCCATATGGTTTCTGTTGTAGCTACTCAACTCTGTCACTGTAGCATGAAGGCAGCCAGATAAAATGTTAGCAAACGACCACGGCTGTGTTCCAATAAAACTTTATTTACAAAGAAAAGGCAGTGGGCCACACTTGGCCTGCCCACTACCTGCAGTAACCTTGCTCTACCACATCACCCTACTTGTTTCTAAGAATTACTTCTTTATTTTTGAATTGTCTTTCTCCCCATGAGGGCAGAGACTGCATCTATTTTGCTCATCACAGTGAATTCAGTACTAAGAACACATGCTTAATTAATATTTGATGACTGACTGAATAGTGGTGTTGCCCCTTACTGGACTAGAGAATACCAGAAAAGGAACAATATTTTAGAGAAGATAAAGAGGTCCCTTATAGACATGCTAGTTGTACTATAGTTTATTTTTGTTATTCTCTCTGTAGTCCCTTTCACCTTTAGCTTTCATTAAGACTCATTAGTCTGGAAGTCAGTGATATTTTTCAGGAGCTGGACAGAGTTACTGCTTTTTGGACTCACTCCCTGAAGGCTGTAATCAGAGGCCCAGCCATGAGCCAAAGGAGCAGGAAGAGGACTTGGGCCTGGCCTGGCCCTACTGCACATTTGTCGGTATTGGCTCCAAAAACCTAGATCCTTTCCCATTCTGTTTGGACTGAGTGAATTAGGAAGACCAAATCTGTGACAAAAAGAATTACTCAAATCAGAATTTTCCTAAATTTCATTCATTCATTCATGCACATCCTTCAGCTGTTCCATTACTGCATTTCCATACCACCTGAAAACAGGTTTACTGAATATTTTCAACCCTTTCAAAATCTTTTTTTTTGCTCCTTTCAAAATCTTTAACATGATTTTGTATATGTATTACTGAATCACTTTTCTGCATATCTGAAACTAACACAAAATTGTTAATCAACTATACCCTAACAGAAAATTAAAAATTTTTTAAACAAAGAAAAAATAAAAATTTTAAAATCTGTAACATATTCTGATTGGGTCATTCCTTGCTCAAAAAAACTCTAGTGACTTTTTGTCTCAGAGTTAATTCTAGAGCTCTTACCACAGTCTGCAAGGACCATGCAATCCAGCTCCTAGGAGCCTTCTCTGACCTCATTCTTGCTGCTCATTCAGTCCTCTCCAGCCACACTGAGCCCTGCATATCCTTCAAATGTTCTAAGCCAGCTGGTACCCTCAGAGTCTTGTTCAACCCGACCAGAAGGCCTTACTCCTCATAGTCATCTCCCAGAAAGGCCTTTCCTAACCACGTTACATAAAATAGCAGCCTTCTTTGCCCTTTCAAATACATTTTAGAATCAGCTAGAAAAATTTCACACACACACAAAGAACAAACAAAACCCTGTCCATATATGATTTGGGAGAACTGACACCTTTATAATATTGGGTCTTCTTTCTGTCCATGCTGTATCTTTTAATTTGCTTAGCTTTTTTTTTCATTAAAGTTTTACAATTTTCTTGATAAAGGCTGGGAACACAGCTTTTGTTATATTTTGTTTCTAGAGGCATAAAATGATATTGTTTTGTAAAGAGTATATCTTTTTTAAAAATGACATTACATTATAAAATGTTTATTCCTGGTATGTCATTTTAGTATCTGTTATATCAGTTGTAACGACCCCATTTTATGTTTGATATCATTTATTTGTTCCTTCTCTCTTTTTTTTTTTTTCCTGGTGAGTCTTACTGGTAGTAGAGAGGTGTTAAAAACCTACTAGTACCCAAGAGACATTCTTTTTGATGCAATCAAAAGTGTTGAAAAATCATGAAAAGGGAAATAATTAAATCTTATTTAATGCTGGTGTTTATGTAGAAACATTATTTTATCTCCCACCAAGGCTATCTGGCTTTCATACTGGGAAACCCTGATTTATTAAATTTCACACCCACGGACTTCGCTGGTGGTACAGTGGATAGGAATCCATCTGCCAATGCAGAGGACACAGTTCAATTCCTAGTCCAGGAAGATTCCACCAGTCATGGAGCAACTAAGCCCAAGGGCCACAACTACTGAGCCTGAGCCCTAGAGCCTGTGCTCTGCAACAGGAGAAGCCACTACAATGGGAAATCTGCACACTGCAACGAAGATCCAGTGGGACCAAACAAATAAACAAATTACATATATAAACCTTTCACAACCACAGTGAAGTGCCCTTTTAATTATCAGTTGCTTAGGCTCACCTCTGGACCTGTCTTTAGTTCTGGAGGTGATAGATGGATGCTGAGCTAGGAGAAATGTGTGTGGAGGGTGCCCAAGAGAAGTGGGGATAAGCTGTGGGGCCTCCCTCCCCATTTCCTTCTGCTGCCCACATTGCTTCTAAGAACAGTTGTCCACATGGAGGTATCCCCTAGGGAATGTTTTCAGGGGTGGAGGGGGCAGCCAGTGAGGGCCTTTCCTACTCCTGGGAGGCAGGAAGTGGGGGCTTCTTAGAACTGTCAAGGTTTCCTGGAAGCCTATGAGAGCTGAGGCCATCTGGCTTTCTGCAGCTTGCTTTTGGGTGGTGTTTGGAACCTGGAAGAGGGCGGCCCCTCTGGGGACACAAGCTCATTAGTTGTAAACCCTGAGGCCCAGAGGGTGTTCGTGTTGGGCTGGAGAAGGGGGCTTTCAAGCTGCAGCTCTTCCTCTCTCACTGCTGGTCATCACAAGCCCACGCACCTGCCCTCTTTGCAGCCTGTGCTTGTCAAATCAAACTACGCCTTCTGAGAAATACGATCATTTTGTAAGGCTCTTTCTTTGAGAAACCCTTGAACTGAGGAAGGCAGGAAGCCACAGGCTTCTGGGTGGGCAGAGCCTACCTGGGTTACCCGCCCCCTACCTCAGAGGGGAGCGCAGCTGTTGTGAGTCATCAAAGAAGCCTAACAAATAACACCTTCTTGCATGCTAACACCATCAAAGAGGTCGGGAAGGCCAGTTTATAGCTGGCATGAGGGTGCTGAAAAGAACACAGACTCTGAGGCTGTAAGGCCGTTTCCAGCTCTGGCTCCTTCACCTCCTGGCCATATCTCTCAGGTGACCTCTCTCAGCTGTGAAAGCCAAACGACATCATGGTCAAATGTGTGATCCTATTTTTAAACATCTTGTGTATGTGAACATAATGTAACTTAAAATGGCTTGTGTTTGTATATGCTATATTAATCACGGTACCTTTAGTGGCTTCAACAACCTTCCCTGGTGCCTCAGCAGTAAAGAATCCACCTGCAATGAAGGAAATGTATTCAATTTCTTTCATTCAGGAAGATCCCCTGGAAAAGGAAATGGCAGCCCACTCCAGTATTATTGCCTGGAGAATTCCACAGTCAGAGAAGCCTGGTGGGCTAGAGTCCATGGGGCTGCAAGAGCTGGACATGATTTAGCGACTAAACCACCACCACCACCACAGTGGCAGCAACAAATAAACCCGCAAATGAATAAAGACCCAAACAGAATTTCATTTCTCACTCACGTTAAGCTCATGGTTGTTCGGCAGCTGGCCCTTTTCCCGTCAGTGATTCAAAACCTGAGGTTCCTTTCATCTTGTGGTTCTGTTGGCCCCCATAGCTTCAGCAGGCCGAAGGAGAACAGGGTGTGGAAGTCATACTCTCTTCCTGAAAGCTTTGGCTCAGAACTGATACACGTTCTTCCTGCTCACATTCCACAGGCAAAAAACGATACGCATGGCCACATCTGGGTGCGAGGATGTACAGAAAATATAATCCTAGCCCAGGTAGCTGCTTCCTGGCAACAATTTGTATCATGGAGAAGGAACTGAAATTCCGGAGGATGTGCTACGTGTGCAAAGAAAAAAAATCTGGCCAAGTGTAGGGAAAGAGCAAATTAGCCAAAATGGTGTGGTGAGGCTCTCTCGCCCTATGGCCCCTTGCTCTTGCCCCATGTTTTGTGAGTAATGATTATGTAACAGCTGGGATCACTCATAGCACTGTGCATGTGTGTCACGAGATACTCACTTGGCTACAGGCTGCTTCTGTTTTGTAAGCATATATAAGCTTCACCTGGAAAGCCCTGGTGGTTGTGTTCTGCCCTGTGAGGCCATGTCATGACTGCTGTTACAGCCGCTGTGTCAGCCAAGTGAGAATAAACGCGTCTGCAGTTTCTATGGCTCCTTGAGTCTTCTTTTAGTCTCTTAGCTCGTGCCTTGCCTACCATGGGTTCAGAGAACAGTGCGCACAGTGAGACACAGCAAGACAACAGGCATCATGGACACGATCGGCAGTGCACTAATGGACACTAATCTACCAACAGTGGTTACCCCTGGGGAGTAAGATTGGAAAGGATAGAGAGACTTTCACTTTTTATTTTAAACAAGTAACATTTTATGAGCATATATTAATTGTATAATTAAGAAAAGAATGATGGGCAGGTTTTTATTGTAAATTTCTGAGCAAATACATGTTATATGTTGTCACTTTTATCATTGTTCTTTTTTCCAATCCTAGAGTCAGAAAACACTACCCAAGGAAAGAAGGCTGCTAGCTATATTACATGCCTCTTCACTAGAAGCAGACAGGTTTTAGGGTGGAGGTGGCATGAGGGAAAGCAGAACATTTTTCTCCTTGAAAACTTGCTTAATCTATTGTATAGCACAGGGAATTCTGCTTTGTATTTTGTGTGTATAACTGGTATACTTTGTGCACCAGAAACTAACACAACATTGTATATTAACTATACTTCAATCAGCAAAAAAAAGTTGTTTTTTTTTTTTTTGAGTTAGGTAGGGACTTCCCTGGCAGTCTTGCAGTTAGTACTCCATGCTTCCAATGCAGGAAGTGCAGGTTCAGTTCCTGGCTGGGGAACTAGGATCCCATATGCTATGCAATGTGGCCAAAAAAAAAAAAAAAAAAAAAGATTAGGTAACTTGTCCACAGTCATGAAGCTAGCAGAATCTAAACCCAGATCTGAATCCAGACCAAAGTGGAATTTTTTGCAACCTGAACTCTCTCAGCTAATGAGAAGTACTCCACATTTCCTGCACTAACTGGATTTTTTGTTTTTTACCAGATCCTCACGTTAAGAAGCAAAACCTGAAGAGATCCTGTAGGATGTCTGTCCTGGATATACACTGCGGGCAGCATTTAGAGATGTTTCTGAGTAATGTAAGACTGCTTATCACCAAACTCTTTGGGAAATGTCTCAATGACAAATAACTGGCATATTTGCTCAGCAATAGATGTAGAGCTCATCTGTATCACAGAACACACTTAAAGGAAAAAACCTAACCCCAGACATTGACACTTCGTTTTGACATTAGAAAGTATTACTTTAAAAAATGTCTCTGAAACAATTTGGACCCTGTGAACTATGGCAGCACTGTCCTGGAGTGCTGATGGAGGTCCCGGGGGACGTGTGATAAGAGCTTGATGGAAACAGAAGAATCATTGTGAATGTAATATAGGAGGTCTTACCTGTTAACCGGAGAACATGAGTTTATTGAACCTTTGAAGACAAAGCATCGTAGCAGACACCACCTGTGATTCCTCTCAAGGAAGCTAAAAAGAAAAGTATTTCCCAGTTGGCTTTTGGTATATGCTTTGATCTGAAGCTTCGATCATGGAGGAGGGAGAGTTTTTCAAACCATTACTACAGTTCAGTGAAAGACATTTCTAATGTTCTTTGAATAGTGGAAAGTTTTTTTTTCCACAAAAGACAAGGCAAATTTTTTGGTCACTGCTTTCCTTTCCTCATTTCATTACAGTTTTTCCTATTCAATGTTTCATCAAGTGTGTTTTACTTGTTAGTTCTGAACTCAATTAAAGCCCTCAAGCACTTTAGGCCTGTACGTTAAAGACTATCATCAATAAATTCATATGGGGTTTAAAAATTCGTTTGCTATTCATATCATAGGAGACTTCAGAGAGAAAACAAATTTAGAAAGCCATGGAAGCCTCGACTCAGAAGGACCTACAGGGAAACACTTTACATGCGTTTCTGAAAAGACACAGTGTATTTACAAAAAGTATAAAAAAAATAAATGTAGTTCAAAAAAAAAAATGAGATGCCATGGCTTAATTCCTTGCCAGCTGGAAAGGCCATTTAGATTTTCTAATTTTATTTGAACACAAATTATTTAATATTTTGCATGTAGATAATGAGAGGTAATCATTAGCATGAAAGAGAAAAGGAAAAGATTTATAATCAATACTGTGCAGAAGGAAAACAAAATTACAAATGCCAGCCTGCTTCACAGATGGATGCTAGAGGGACAAGGAGACAGATGAGGAGGGAATAGATGGAGAGAAAGAACAGGGGAAGAAGAAAGGACCCCCTACAGGGGATAGTCTCTGGGGAAGAGCAGAGGCCTATAGGTCAGGCCAGAACCATTTATTCCTTCAATAAACTGTTACTGTGTATCTACTATGGGCCAGGATTCTTCTAGGTACTAGAAACACAGAACTGAACAAACCAAAATCTCTACCCTCATGGAGTTTGTTTTCTAGAAGGAGATAACAGACAAATGAAGCCAGAAGTACACCATGTATCAGATAGTGAGATGTCTTTAGTTAAAACTAATACAGGGTGAGGGAGCTAGGAAGTGCAGAGAAGAGGAGTGGATGAGTGTTAATTTAGGTAAGATGGGAGTGTGTGTGTGTGTCTTTATGTAAATGACCTCATGGTCAAAAAAGACTTCACTAGAAAGGAGCCTTTTGAGCAAAGGCCTGAGGAGACCCATGTGAACTAGCATGCAAACAGCAAAATAGCTATCACTGCAAAGAATGCTATTGGTTCCAGCCAACATCCAGATATTCTTCCATTCTTTCCAATAGAAACCCTCCCCACTTTTCAGGATGCAACCACATGACTAAGAGAAAGCTGTACTCCATCTCTAATTCCAGACCCCAATTAGACAAAGCCACTCCTGGCAACTCAACCTCACTTACCAGCAACTGGTTCAAGAAGCCAGGCTTAAGCCAATCAACACAGAGAATCCTCCTGGTCACTGTCACTGGTCCAGAGGCAGGCACATAATTTAAACTGGCCTAAGCAGATTGAAAGAAGGGATTTATATTTCTGTTGCGGGGGAGGAGGTTTGGTCTCTGTTGTGATGGATGTGAACAAGGAAGCATGTTGTCACAGTTATTCAGGACACAGTGACACAGCCATCTCTAGACAATGAGGGAAGCCAGGCTACAGACAAAGCCAGCACAAAGGAGAGGGCAGAGCTAGAACTGCAGAGAAGCAGAGTCAGAGCCTGATTATTCCATGCCTGGAGCCTGATCTACTTAAAGCCTTCCTATTATAGAAGATGAAGAATCTCCTTACTGTCTATGCCAGTTTGAGTTAGATTTTCTGTTTCTTGGTGCTTAAACGTTCTTAGCTATGACAATAAAAATAACAGCAGCTAACATTTCCTGAGCATTACCTTGTGCTAGGCCCAAATTTAATTAAATCTGTAATCCATTTAATGTTCTCAACAATCTAATGAAGCAAATAACACTACGTCCTTATCTGTAAGATATAAGTGACTTTGCCGAAGAGCATATGGGTAGTAAGTGGCAAAACCAAAATTAGAGTTCAGAGCCTGCATTCATAACCACTATGATGGTTCAATCGTGAGGCAGAGAAAAAGAGAAAGGCATATGTAAAGAGGCCTGAGGAAGAGGCAGGGGAAAATCAAGTTGCTGTTATCAAAAGGGGGAGAAGAAAAACCAATACATGTCCTCCAGAGAGGAGATGTGATATACATTAATAAGTCTTAGGAGCTTATAGTCAAAGATGAGGTGGGAGAAATGAGCCACTTCATGGACAGCTATCCAGGGGCATCTTCTGGAGGGAAGTCTATGAACTAGACCTCAGTGCATCGGTACTACTGTGTTAGGCGAAGAGGAGAAGGCCTTTCAGATACATGGGAAGGGGTGAACAAAGGAAGGGAGGTGGTGATCCTTTGGAGATGTCCCTGGTTTGGTGGGAAACTGGGGGAATTAAAATTCTGGAATTTAGTTGTTGGCTCGATCTACAGAAGATGGTCTGCTGAAGCACTAATCTTTTATGCAAGATTTCTTCTGTTTTGAACTCAAAGAGAATACTATTTTTTTTTTTTTTTTGGTGGCCTCACCACACAGCATGCAGAATTAACAGTTCCCCAACCAAGGATCAAACCCATGCCCCCTAGAGTGGGGGGGTGGAGTCTTAACTATTGAACACCAGGGAAGTCCCAAGAATACTAAAGTGCAGGAGGAGGATTATTCTCCACACATCACCAGTGGGTTAACCAAGGCCCAGTAGAGAAGGGCCTGCAGAGATGGCAGCGCAGGACACCAGTGTTCTGCCCTCTAGTCCAGGACAGTACCTCCCACCGACTTAGCACCCACCACTGCAAAACCAAGTCTAAGGCTGGCAATCACCAGGACAGCAGCTGTGAGTTGGCTCCAGAGGCTCCAAGGAGATCTTTGGAGGAAACTGGGAGCAACCCTCCAGGCTAAGAGAAGGCATCTTTCTCACATGATGGTTAAAAGCAAAGACTCTGGGGACTTCCCTGGTGGTCCAGTGGTTAAGATTCCACCCTTCCACTGCAGGGGGCATGGCAGGGGTTAGATCCCTGGTTGGGGAACTAAAATGTTGCACGCTATGTGGTGAGAGCAAAAATACAGAGCAAAGGCCTGAGTCAGACAAACCTTGTTTTGAATCTTAATTCTATAACTTACGATGATACCTTAGACAAATGGTATAACTTCTCAGAGCTTTAGTTTCCTCATTTGCAAAATGAAGTAGAGTACAGTACCTACCTCATAGGATGGTTAAATGGTCTGAATGAGGTAATGTAATGCTTATTAAGAACTGGGCATCGGCTTTCCTGGTAGCTCAGTGGCAGCGAGTCTGCCTGCCAATGCGGGAGACATGGGTTTGATCACTGATACAGGAAGATCCCACAGGCCGCGGAGCCATTAAGTCCGTGTGTCACAACTACTGAACCAGTGCTCTGGAGCCCGTGCTCCTCAACAAGAGAAGCCACTGCAATGGGAAACTCACACAGCACAGCTGCAGGATGGCCCCCACTTCCCACAACTAGAGAAAATCCGGGCAGCAACAAAGACCCAGGACAGCAAGAAAAAAATTAAAATTAAAAAAAAAAAAGAATGTAGCACCATGTCTGTTCCATAGAGGGCTCCATAAATGTGAGTTTTGAGGGCAGTACAGTGTGGTGCAAGCTCTAGAGTCAGACAGACTTCCAGAGGTCAAATCCTGGCTCTAGTACGACTACTGCATTTCATTAATTCTGTAACGTGTGCTCCCCACCCCTCACCTTATTTTGCACATCTCTGCACCAAAGCATCGTAGTACTATAACATGGTTTAACTGCCAGTGTCTTCTAGCGGTACAAAAGACAACCGTGTGACTTACAGTCACTGTCTTACATTGGGCAGATAACAATCTCTGGCACCTCAGTTTCTTCAGTTGTAAAATGGGAATAATAATAGTACTGACTTTACAAGGTTGTCAGGAGGGTTGAATTAAATTTACTCTGCAAAGCTCTGGCACACAAGTGAGTGTTTAATAAATTCCATGTATTGCTACAATCTTTGTGACTATTACCCAAGTCAGAAAATGGGGGTGGTGGGAGCCCCATAGACTGAGGAGCCAGAGGGTGAAGCAGCCCCAGGAGATGTACAGAAGTGAAGGTGAGGATCAGAGGGGCAGTGTTAATTCTGAGATTCAGGGGGTGAGTGTGAGGAATAGTAGGAAGCTATGTAAGAAGCCAGTGGGGTGCAATGTGGATTAGGGAACTTTTTTTAATATAAGATTTTTTGATGTGGACCATTTTTAGAGCTTTTATTTAATTTGTTACAGTATTGCTTGTGTGTCATGTTTTGGTATTTTGGCCCTGAGGTTTGGGATCTTACCTCCCCTACCAGGGATCAAACCAATACCCCTTGCATTGGAAGGTGAGGGCAACCACAGGACCACCAGGGAAGTTGCAGGGCATTTGGTTTTCAGATGAAGACTGGAAACCACCCTGGGGTACCCAGGCCCAGTGGGGATGGGATGGTGAATCCAAAGGGCTGGTCAGGCTGGGCTGCTGCTCTGCTTGATCTCTTGAAACCCTTCCTTTCTCTGACTGGAACAGTCCTCGTTTCTTAAGTGTCACCATGTGTCAGGGACACAGTGCACTTGATATGTTGATATGTCCTATCTCATAAAATCCCATTGTCAATGCTGTGAGTGAGGCAATTTTATTAGGTCAATTTTATAGAATAAACCAATGCTCAAAGAGGCAATTTAACATGTTCAAAGTCATGTGGCTCTTACAAGCCAGAGCTGGAATCTGAATCCAGTTTTTTGACTTTAATCTAGTACCAAAGTCCCCCTGCTGTACTGCCTCTTGAACTCTCTTCTCCGCCGTCTCTCTGTGTTGACAAGTAGTTTTCCTCTCTCCTCACCTCCACTCCTCCTTCCTCCCCCTACAGGTCTCCACCTCCCAGGCCCACAAATGCCAAGCTCACAAGTCATCTGTTTTGCCAAAATTCTGTTCTGATTTGATAAACTCTGGCGGGGCCAGCTCACTCAGCATGATTCAGCCAGAGAGAATAGTGAGCCTGCATGCTCGGCATGCCGAGCGTCTGAGCTCAGGCAGGATGGGCGGCGCAGGAACCTCAGCCTGACAGATGGCTCCACTCGGCTGTCTCCCCGGGCCCGATGCCAGGGGCAGCGTTCGTGCTCTGCAGGGGGGGAGGGCAGGAGCCAGGTCCTGTGATTCTCACATGCGTGGCTGTGTATGTGCACGTGTGGCTACATATGGAGCAGGGGTGGGCCAGGCTGTGTGCCACTCGGCCCCCTGTTTGTAGGCGGCCCATGTGTGTGGACGTGTGTATCTGTGTGCATGCAGATGAATGTGTTTGTGTGTGCCTGGCTGCATGTTTGTGGGTGTGTGTGATGCATCTACATTTGAATTTTGAGTTTGCATTCATTCTGGTATGTGTGCTCAAGAACCTGAGAGAAGAGGGGCCACTGCCTTGAGAAGTCAACTTTCTGCATGTCCCGGTCTGTGATGGGGATGCAGACTTTCTGCAAACACCCTGCTCCATCTCTCTCTTCACTCCAGAACTGAGTGATGGGAGTGGCTGTAGAAGTCACCTCATTCCCAAGGTGAAGCTGAAGCTCTGAACTGAGCTTCAGGTTTCTGAAAACAAGTTCCTGGCTACAGTTTCTCTCTAAGGTAGAAGTACTTAAATTCTGGTGAATCTAGACCCCCTCTGAAAATCTCTTGACTAGAATGGATCTTCTTTTTAGGAAAATACCTTCAAAATATTTAATTTCACATACAATATAGAAAGGCCAAGGGGCCCTCCAAAGCCTGTTGTGGATCTCAGTTAGGAAACAAAGTACAATACAAACATTTACTGAGTGCTCTTGCATGTTCGGTGTGTGCACTTACTTTACTGAATACTTACTCTGTCCTATTACACTGAGCCCTTGATAGATAAGTACATAATAGGGAGTAAGATGGCCACTGCTTTTGAAGAGCACGCAGTCTAGTAGGGGAAATAAATGTAAGTGCATGACCTCAGGCCACTGTGACTAGAGCAGTGATAGCTGAGTAAAGGAACTGCCGGGGCGTGACAGGATGGGTGTTCTGAATGGTTCCAGGAAAGAGTCACTGAAGAAGTGGGCACTCAAGCTATACCTTGAAATATCAGAAGGCATTTGTCAAACAGAGAAAATTGGGAAGAACTTTCCAGACAGAAAGAAGAGCATGTAAAGAGGTAGAGGGGATGCTGCATTTGGGGAAAGAAATGTGTCTGGGAGGAGCAGGAGGCTGAAAAGGAATCTGGAGGCAGACTGTGAAGAGCCTGTACATATTTAATACTAAGCTAAAGGTTTTATCCTATAAATGATGGGGAACCACTGGTGCTCTTTAAACAAGAGAGTGACATGGTGTAATTGGTGCAAAGAAAGACCACAGTGCACCCAGTGCTTCTCCAGAGACCAGATAAAAGGATGCCGCAGTAGCTCAGGTGAGAGACAATGAAGATGAGAACAACAGGAATGTGGGAAAACCAGGCCACAGATTTGAAGAAAGGCGATATTTAGGAGATAAACTAGTCAAGAATTAAAAGAAAAAGAAAGAAGGACAGTCAAGCAAGGCTTCTCTGGTTCTAACATGGGAAGAAAGGTGGACATTAGTGCCATTCACTGGGATGGAACCAAGAGGCAGATTTGGTTGCGCAGGAAGATAATGAGTCCTGTTTGGGACACCCTGCAAGACAGCTGACTAGAGATGTACATTAGGCCATTGGCTATATAGGTCTGGAGTGCTGCAGAGAGATCTGGAAATACATTAATTAATTTGTGAGTCATAAGCAGATGATTGACAACTGAAGTTAAGGGTAAGAGATGAGATCACTCAGGGAGAATGTGAATATTGAGTGAGAAGAAAACAAAGAAAGAAGTCAGTAGTTAAGGGTACATAGAGGAGGAAGAATTTGTAAGGAGAGAGGGAGGAAGTATTTTATGGTTTGGAAGTATGGATAAAGAGTGAAGAGAAAAGGATACTCTAGAAGCTAATAATGAACAAAAATTTTTAAATGAGGGATTGATCATTAAGTCAAGGGCTAGAAAGAAGTCAAGTAAGGGAAAGACTGATGTAAAACCATGTGAAAACAGAAAATAGAAAGAAAACTAGAAGGAAATATGAAATACACAAAACACTAACCAGAGTTATTACTATAGAGGAATTATGGGAATTTCTAATATATTTTTTATGTGTGTTATCTAAATAGTCCAAGACAAATCCACTGACTGTGTACCAAACTCGAACAATGAGAGAGAAGACCTGGGGAAAAATTAGGAGGCTATTGGAACAGACAACTTTCCAGCCAAGGAGTAACAGGCATTGGACTTAACCTCTTGCCTAAAACAATTATAAAACAAGGCAAAATATAAGAGATTTTGAGTAAGAAAATACCGACACACCTCAGAAATACTGCAAGTTTAGTTCTACATCACCACAATAAAATGAGTATCTCAATAAAGCAAGTCATATATACTTTTTGGCTTCCCAGAACATATAAAAGTTATGTTTATACTTCTGCAGTCTCCTAAGTGTAGACTATATTCAGTTGTCTAGGCTTCTGTGGTGGCTAAGTCATGTCTGACTCTTTCGAGACCCCATGGACTGTAATCCACCAGGATCCTTTGTCCATGGAACTTTTCAGCCAAGGATACTGGAGTGGGTTGCCATTTCCTCCTCCAGGAGAACTTTCCAACAGGAATGGAACCCATGTCTCCTGCATTGCCAAGCAGATTCTTTACCACTGAGCCACCATGGAAGCCAAGACAACTGGCTATCCACATACAAAAAAATTACTCAGACACTTACTTTACACAGTATACAAAATTAATTTCAGATGGATCATATACCTAGATATAAGAGCTAATATTGTAAGACCTCTAAAAGCAAATGTAGGAGAAAATCTTCATGACCTTGGATTAGATAGTTTTTAGAAATGATGCTAAAATCTTGAACCTAAAAGAAAAATTGATAAATCTGACTTCATCAAAATTAAAGAAAAAAACCCTTTCGTGTCTCAAAGCCACCATTAAGAAAATGAAGAGAAAGCCATAGGTTGGGATAAAACTTTGCAAATAATACATCTGATAAAGAGCCTGTATCTAAAATATATGAAGAACTCTTACAATCAATAATAAAAAGAAAATAAAAACAAACCGATTTTAAAATTGGCAAAAATTTTAAGACATTTTACAAAAGAAGATAAACAAATGGCTGATAAGCACATGAAAAAATGCTTAGTATCATTTGTCAATGGTGTATAAATTAAAACCACAATGAAATGCCAATGATATACTTATAGGAAGGGCAATAATAAAAAATATATACAACACCAAGTGTTGGTGAGGACACACAGAATTAGACACCCTCTGCATTGCTGGGGGGAATGCAAAATAGTACAAGCACTGTGGAAAATAATTTGTCAGTTTCTTAAAGTGTAGCACAAACTTACCTACATGACACAGAAAATCCATTTCTATAAAGCTACCCAAGATAGATGAAAACTTATGTCCACACAAAGACATGTATGCAAATTTTCATAGCAATATTATTCATAACGCCAAAAAAAGGAAACAATCAAAATGTTCACCAATGGGTCAATAAATAAAATGTATCCATACATTATTTATTACATGGATATTGCATGACCATGTAATGCAATCTTAATATTTGCAAGGAATAAATTACTGATACATACTACAACATGGATGAACCTCAAAAACATGCTAAGTGAAAGAAACCAGAAGCAAAAACTACAGATATGATACTCTACTTCTGAAATATCTAGAAAGAACAAACTCAGAGGGATAGAAAGCAGATTAAGTGGTTGCATAGGTCTGAGGTGGAAATGGAGATTAATGATTAAATGGACATTGAGGAACTTCTTAAAGTGATGGGAAATGTTCTAAAATTAGATTATGGCTATGGTTGCACAACTCTACTGATTTATCAAATCATTTAAATTTTGCATTTCCAATAAGTGGATTTTGCAGTATGTAAATTATACCTCCATAAAGCTGTTTCACCCAGCTTATTTGTCACCCTGTTTATTTAACTTATATGCAGAGTACATCAGGAGAAATGCTAGACTGGATGAAACATAAGCTGGAATCAAGACTGCCAGCAGAAATATCAAGAGCCTCAAATACATGGATGACACCACCCTTATGGCAGAAAGCAAAGAAGAACTAAAGAGCCTCTTGATGCAAGTGAAAGAGGAGAGTGAAAAAGTTGGCTTAAAACTCAACATTCAGAAAACTAAGATCATGGCATCTGGTCCCATCACTTCATGGCAAATAAATGGGGAAACAATGGAAATAGTGACAGACTTTATTTTGGGAGGCTCCAAAATCATTGCAGATGGTGACTGCAGACATCAAATTAAAAGATGCTTTCTCCTTGGAAGAAGAGCTATGACCAATCTAGACAGCATTTTAAAAAGCAAAGGCATTATTTTGCCAACAAAGGTCCATCTGTCAAAGCTTTGGTTTTTCCAGTAGTCACGTATGGATGTGAGAGTTGGACTCAAAAGAAAGCCGAGCACCAAAGAATTGATGCTTTTCAACTGTGGTGTTGGAGAAGACTCTTGAGAGTCCCTTGGACTGCAAGGAGAGCCAACCAGTCCATCCTAAAGCAAATCAGTCTTGAATATTCATTGGAAGGACCGATGTTGAAGCTGAAACTCCAATACTCTGGCCACCTGATGCTGGGAATAACTGAAGGTGGGAGGAGAAGGGGGTGACAGAGGATGAGATGGTTGGATGGGCATCACCAACTCAATGGACATGAGTCTGAGTAAACTCCGGGAGTTGGTGATGGACAGGGAGGCCTGGCGTGCTGCAGTCCATGGGGTCGCAAAGAGTCGGACATGACTGAGCGACTGAACTGAACTGAACTGAAAGCTGTTTCAAAGAAAATGAAGAAATAAAAACGTTTGGACATAAAAAGTTGGAAAAAAGTCATTACTGGCAAACCAGCACTAGGAAAAAGGTTAAAGGAAATATTCCAGCAAAAGGTAAATCATACCAGATGGAAATCTAGATCTACAGAAGGGAATAAAGAGTACTAGAAATAAAAATATATGAGTGTATTAAAAAGCAGAGATATCACTTTGCCAACAAAGGTCTGTATGGTCAAAGCTATGGTTTTTCTAGTAGTCAAGTACAGATGTGAGAGCTGGACTGTAAAGAGGTTGAGTGCCAAAGAATTGACGCTTTTGAACTGTGGTGTTGGATAGGACTCTAGAGAGTCCTTTAGACTGCAAGGAGATCAAACCAGCCAATCCTAAAGGAAATCAACTCGGAATATTCACTAGAAGGACTGATGCTGAAGCTGAAACTCCAATACCACCTGATGCTAAGAGCCAATTTATTGGAAAAGACCCTAATGCTGGGAAAGATTGAGGCAGGAGGAGAAAGGGGCAACAGATTGACAGATGATGACATAGTTGGATGGAATCACTGACTCAATGGACATGAGTTTGAGCAAACTCTGGGAGATAGTGAAGGACAGGAAAGCCTGGCATGCTGCAGTCCATGGGGTCAAAAAGAGTCAGACATGATTTAGCAACTGAACAACAAATCTATTTCCATGAAATAAATTACTCCAAATCTTAATGGCTTAAAACAACAAATATCTGTCTCACTGTCTCTATGGGTCAGTTTTGGGAGACAATTCTCCTTCACATTTCTGCAACATCTTATATCCGTTTTGTTCCAGACTGTCTTTTAAAGAATGTTTGTATAGTAAATAGCCTAGGAAGACAGTCTTCCCTGGTGGCTCAAGCCATAAGGAGTCTGCCAGCTATGTCGGAGACCCAGGTTCAATCCCTGGGTCGGGAAGATCCCCTGGAGAAGGAAATGGCAACCCACTCCAGTATTCTTGTCTGGAGAATCCCATGGACAGAGAAGCCTAGCAGTTTACACTCCATGGGTCGCAAATAGTCGGACACACAACTGAGCGACTAACACAGACTTCCTCCATGGTGGAGGGCAGATTTGTTTCTTGTTCTAATAGGAAAACGTCTTTGTCTTGGGCAAAGGTTTGCTGGAAGCCTCCAGCTTTTAATCATACACTAAATGTCAAAGTTGATTTCAGGGTATTTTCTCTGTGCGGTGCAAACACAATCTTAACCAGTGACTATTACATTACTATGCTCCAAGAAACATCTATCCCAGGAGCCTGGCAGGGGGAAAGTACAAAAATTGAAAAGATTGTCCAGTGGGAACACAATGAGGCTAGGAGGAGAGAACTTCAAAGTAAAGAAATACACTGCACAGCAGAACATGGTCTGATAAAGGCTCTTTGGTGTGCAGGACTGTGGCTAACTTGGTTGCAAGAACCAGAGGTTCCTGCCCCTCAGAGATGGCATGAAGATAGGAACATGCTAAAGTCTGAGAGGGGCTCCTGAGTGAGAAGAGAAACCACAGTGTGGCTCCCACGGAGTCTACAGGGTCACCAAGACTTGGGCACGACTGAACAACTGGACTGAACTGAAGGACTCATTTTCCCAGAATGAAGGGACTCACAGAGTACTCAGCACATTGACTGAAAATACATTCATGTGTGGCAGTTAGTGAAATTCAGAACATCATTGTGTAATTTCAGATTTTAAAAGCTTCCAGAAAGTAAAAATAGGTTATACACACTCAGGAATCAGAATGGCTTCAAAATTCTTAACAGCAACATTGGAAGCCAGGGTGGAATGAAGAATTGCTTTAAAAATTCTGTAGGCCAATAGTTTCTGACTGAGAATTCTATACCCTATCAAACTATAATCAAATGTGAGGATAGAATAAAGACATTTTCAGACATGCTATGTCTGAAATGCACCCTCTCTCATCAAAATAAGAAATACTAAACCAAGAAAACAGAAGTTCCAACAAGAAGAGATGAAGAGCATGTGAAAGGTGACAGTGAGGAGAAGTTCTAGGATGACAGCTTTGCACCAGCTGTAGAGGACAAGCAATCCTGAAGAGAGCAAGGTGATTTAAAAGGGAAACATTGTGGGCTCTCACTAGGCTAAAACAAATGAAACCACTGGTACCTGTGATCTCCCAAATAAGGCTGTAAACCAAAAAAAGAGAAAGAATTGTAACCCAATTCTAGGGAGCAGGGACTCCAACTCAGGAGAAGAACAAAAATAAAAAGAATTCCCAGGATGACAGGAAAGGATAGTTCAAGAGAGATCTGAGCATGAGGACTACAGTGCAAACAGTTACCCTGGGAAAATGATGGTTTCCAGGAGTGTCTTCCAGAGAAAAATTCAAACTGATAGATTTTCTGATGCCATTGACCATGAGAAACACTATAGTGAAAGATTATTGGAAGTTTTCAGGAGAGTTGTTGTTGTTCAGCCACTCAGTCATGTCTGACTCTTTGTGACCCCATGGACTGCAGCATGCCAGGCCTCCCTGTCCATCACCAACTCCCGAAGTTTACTCAAACTCATGTCCATTGAGTTGGTGATGCCATCCAACCATCTTACTGTCTGTTGTCCCCTTCTCCTCCTGCCTTCAATTTTTCCCAGCATCAGGATCTTTTCAAATGAGTCAGCTCTTCACATCAGGTGGTCAAAGTATTGGAGTTTCAGCTTCAGAATCAGTCCTTCCAATGAATATTCAGGACTGATTTGCTTTAGGATGGACTGGTTGGATCTCCTTGCAGTCCAAGGGACTCTCAAGAGTCTTCTCCAACAGCACAGTTCAAAAGCATCAATTCTTCAGTGCTCAGCTTTCTTTAGAGTTCAACTCTCATATCCATACATGACTACTGGAAAAACCATAGCCTTGACTAGACAGACTTTGTTGGAAAAGTAATGTCTCTGCTTTTTAAAATGCGTCTACATGGCATTTCCTGCACAGAGGGCTTTACTGTCCACACATAGGAGGTGTTCAATAATTGTTAAATGAATGAATACATGAATGAGTTGTGGTAATTTGTAAAACTCTTCTGGTAATCCACTTCTGACTGAGTACCATGATGAATGAAATGACAGGATGGGTATTTGAGGAGCCAAATATTTTCCTTCAGGCTGGTTATTGATCATATTCAATGAAGGAACCAATATAGTAGCATTTTCTTCAACAATTAGAGCCATTCACTATGTTCATTTTCTTTAAAAATATATATATGTATACAGGATAATATTGCATCAGTTTCCAAAAACTTGAATTGGCACTTATTTACCATTCAGCTGGAATCCTTCCACTTCCTTCCTACAGAAATCCTGGAGAAAATGTCCATCAGGATATTCCAGAATAAGCACAGATCTACAAACTATATTTAATTTTTTTTCCAAAATCTGCCATAAAGGTTTTATTTTTATTTATTTATTTATTTATTAGTTTTGCCATACAATTATTGAACACCTCCTATGTGTGGACAGTAAAGCCCTCTGTGCAGGAAATGCCATGTAAATAAAAGTAATAAACACACACGAAAAAAAAAAAAAAGGTGGAAACAGCACAAGTGACCACTGACAAATGACTGGATAAACAAAATGTGGTACAGGCATACAGTGAACTGTGATTCTAACTTACAAAGAAGGGAGGTCTGACATGTGCTACAATATGGATGAGCTTTGAAGCCACTAAGTGAAATAGGCCAGTCGCGAAAGGACACCCTGATTTCATCATAAGAGCTACCAAGAGTAGTCAGCTTCTTAGAGACAGAAAGTGGAATGGAGATTGCCAGGAGCTGAAGGAAAGGGGGTTAGTGCTTAATGGGGACAGAGTTTCAGTTCGACACTATGAAAAAATTCTAGAAATGGGTAGTGGTGATGATTGTACAATGAAGTGAATGTACCACCGAACTATACTCTTGAAAATGGTTCAGAAAGGTACATTTTATGTTATGTATATTTCACTACAGTTAAAAAAAAAAAAGAGAGAGAGAAAGGAAATTGACAGGATCTAAACTGACAGAATCTTTCTTTATCCCCTCAGTCATAACCATCCTCTCTGAAGCAACCACTTTTGCAGCCTTTTACATTTTTATATAGTTTACCACCCAAGCCTGAATTCCAAAATAACATCGCTTTTAAACTTTCAGTAAATGGAATTAAAACAATTCATGCATCTAAAAAATAAATAAATAAATAAAATGCTGTCTATGTTGGTCATAACTTTTCTTCCAAGGACCAAACATCTTTTAATGTCATGTCTGCATTCACCATCTGCAGTGATTTGGGAGCCCCAAAAAGTAAAGTCTGCCACTGTTTCCACTGTTTCCCCATTTATTTGCCATGAAGTGATGGGACCAGATGCCATGATCTTAGTTTTCTGAATGTTGAGTTTTAAGCCAACTTTTTCACTCTCCTCTTTCACTTGCATCAAGAGGCTCTTTAGTTCTTCTTTGCTTTCTGCCATAAGGGTGGTATCATCCATGTATTTGAGGTTATTGATATTTCTCCTGGCAGTCGTGCTTCATCCAGCCCAGTGTTTCTCATGATATACTCTGCATATAAGTTAAATGAGTCCTTAAGTTCTGGGAACATCTTTTGAATTATTTCTTTTATAATTCCTTCCCTCAATTACTCCTGTTCTTTGACTGCCTATTATTGAAATGTCAGAATTGTGGACTTGTCCTTTAATTTTCTTATCTTCTGTCTCCCACTTCCATCTCTCTGAAATTTCCCCTTACTTCCTCAGAGATAGTTTTTAATTTCAACTTCTCATCTTCCTATTGAATTTTTCACTTCTGCTATCATGGTTTTAGTTTCCACAGGCCCTGTTTTGTTCTTTGAATGTTGCTTTATTGAAAAACAGCAAGGAAAGTTCATCTCTTATCTCTTTGAGCATATTGATAGTGATTTAGAAGTTTTCCTTTTCCTGCATTACTTTTCTTTCCTTTTACTTTCATCTGCTTGTTGGTTTGGGTGTTTATCGTTCCTGTTAGAGGTTTTACTCAGATGTTTGTTAATCATTGATTGTCTGCTCTAGTTGAAGATGGGACACAAAATAGATTTGAAGCTTTGAGTACATGGGTGAAACTTGTTGATTTGAAGTTTCACTATGGGATGATATGACTAGGTCATTTGTCGGGGAGCCCCCAATGTCAGTAGCTCTATTTGTTTCTCCTTTGACTGATCAGATTCTTCAGAAAAGTATTTTAATCATCTGTTCAGAGGGTAGATAACCTGGCTGCTTGCCTTCTAGCAGCCAGGGAGGGAAAGGGAGCTGGGAAGTCTCAGCATTCAGCCTTTGGTAAACACATTTATCAGGCCACACTGCCCCGCACATCACTTAACACAGGGCTTCTTCTTTTTAAAAAATCCTTTCTGGACGATAACTCTTCAGTCTTCCACTAGAGTGGATAAAGACAGTTACTTGGGCTGATAAAATATGCAGGGGACTCTAAGAAGCCATTTCATTCAATTTTCAATCAACTTTCCTAAATTTATTACCCACTTTATTTGTCCTCAGTTCCTGAGCTTTATTGGAGAAGGAAATGGCAACCCACTCCAGTGTTCTTGCCTGGAGAATCCCAGGGATGAGGGAGCCTGGTGGGCTGCCGCCTATGGGGTCGCACAGAGTCAGACACGACTGAAGCGACTTAGCAGCAGCAGCCTGAGCTTTAGAAGATTCTGTGGTATAGAGCAGGCTGGTTCTCTGTTTTTCCCTCTTTATGTGTAGGATTCTGTTTCTTAAATCTGTCAAGTTAGTTTACTATTTGTCCATCTGCTTTCCAGATTCCAAATTTTTATTGCTGCTATGTCCTCTCCTTTCCCCGCTGTCCTTGAGAATCTCTGTTACCCTAAACCCCTTCACTGTGGTTTTACTGGACAGAGGAGCCTGGTGAGCTACAGTCCATGGGGTCAGGCATGACTGAGCACACACATGTTCATGCTCAGGAGGGAGCAAAATTATGTGTGTACATTCAACCATCACCTTTAATTGAAAACTCTTAAACACTTTATATTAATTCATGGATGTAACTCTGAAGGTTGGAATTCAGTTCAGCTCAGTTCAGTAGCTGTCATATCTGACTCTTTGCGATCCCATGGATTGCAGCACACCAGGTTTCCCTGTCCTTCACCAACTCCCGGAGCTTGCTCAAACTCATGACCATTGAGTCAGTGATGCCATCCAACCATCTCATCCTCTGTCGTCCCCTTCTCCTCCTGTCTTCAACTTTTCCCAGCATCAGAGTCTTTTCCAATGAGTCGGTTCTTCCCATCAGGTGGCAGAAGTATTGGAGTTTCAGCTTCAGCATCAGTCTTTCCAATGAATATTCAGGACTGATCTGCTTTAGGATGGACTGGTTGGATCTCCTTGCAGTCCAAAGAACTCTCAAGAGTCTTCTCCAGCACCACAGTTTAAAAGCATCAATTCTTTGGCACTCAGCTTTCTTTATGGTCCAACTCTCACATCCATACATGACTATTAGAAAAATTATAGCCTTGATTAGATGGACCTTTGTTGGCAAAGTAATGTCTCTGCTTTTTAATATGCTGTCTAGGTTGGTCAAAGCTTTTCTTCCAAGGAGTAAGTGTCTTTTAATTTCATGCCTGCAGTCACCATCTGCAGTGATTTGGAGCCCCCCCAAATAAAGTCTGTCACTGTTTCCATTGTTTCCCCATCTATTTTCTGTGAAGGTTGGAATTATTTTCCCCATTTTACTTGTTGAGGGAAAATAACTTATTCAAGATCACACAGCAGGTACATACTCGGATCTGTCTTAAACACTATCTATTTATACCAAATGTATAGAATAGAAGTTGCAAACTGGAAACCTGCAGACAGACACAGCCTATAGAGATTTTTGTTTTTGGCCCCCAGAGCATTTTTAAACTCAGGAAATTTCACACGAAAGTCAAGTGTTTGGCTTTACTTGAATAATCCAAAGATCTGGCAACACTGGACTTGCATTCCAGCAGGATAAAACCAGCTGGAATGAAGTTGCATCTGCCCCTTTTAAATGTGGGACCCTCTTTATAGTTTGCTACAGTTCTAGCATGTCTGGGCTTGTTTGTAACCCTCATACATGTCACCTGCCTCAGTCCTGTTTTCACATTTTATGAATTTTTAGTTAAACAAAATGAGTCTTACTATACAAACTGTTCTGGATCTTGCTTTTTATTTTAATTTTATTAAGTACCACTTTGTGTCTATTTATCTGCCCCACTTACAGCTGTTGTCCTCTTACTGTGCAAATGATCAGATACACAAGTGAAGGCCTCCTGTAACCATGTCCTTGCTATCTGATCCTTTTCCCTTCACCCGAAGTTGACTGATCCAGGGACAGACACCTAATCCAAGCTGAGACAATCAAATACTCTTCTGGGAATTTGAAACTTGGACCATCAAAATGATCAGAGCTGCCCTCGTTCCTTTCCTACCAAGAGTTGGTTATTTGGTAATTCATTGGATTCTATGAATGAACTATCCCAGTATCCTTCCAATAAATTCCTTAGTCACACACTTTTGCTTTTGCTTAAGCTGTATGTTAGTTTTTTATAAACTTTTCTCTCCTTTTCCCTATTGATGCTGCTACCCTTTTCCAAACTTTATAAAAGCAATATCATTAACATCTTTAAGTTAAAACAGCTTTATGAGATGACTCCATATTCCATATACTTTGCCCTGTACAGTTCAATGGTTTTTAGTATATTCAGAGTTGAGCAATCATCATCACAAATTTAGAACATTTTCATCTCCCCAAAAGGAACTCTGTACCCTCTAGCAGTCACTTCCTGTTCACCCTCAATGGTCCTCTACACGCAGCCTTAGCAACCATGAATGTACTTAGTATTTCTATAGATTTGCCTATTTTGGAACTTTCATATAAATGGAATCTTACAACATGTGGTATTTTGTGACTGAGTTCTTTCATTTTGTGTAATGTTTTCAAGGTTCATCCAAGCTATACTCTGTATCATTAATTCATTTCTTTTTATTACTGAATAATATTCCATTGTGTGTATATACCATATTTTGCTTATTTATGTTGATGGACATTTAGTTGTTTCTACTTTTTGGCTATTATGAATAATATTGCTGTGAACATCCACGTACAAGCTTTTGTGTGGATATGTATTCATTTCTCTTGGATTTATACTTAGAAATGGAATCACTGGGTCATATAGTAACTTGGTATTTAATTTATTGAGGATCTGCCTGTTTTCCAAAGCGGCAGCACCATTTTACATTTCTACCAATGTTATATGAGGATTCCAGTTTCTCCAAATCTTTGTTATTACTTGTTCTAATCTGCCCTTTGATTTTTTTCTGTGGTATCTCATTGTAGTTTTGTTTTGCATTTCCCTGATGTCTAATTATATTGACCATCTTTTCATGTGCTTATCAGCCATTTTTATATCTTTTTTGGAGCAATGCTGATTTAGATCCTTTTCCCATTTTTAATGGGGTTGTCTTTTTATTGCTGAGTTGTAAGAGTTCTTTAGATATTTTACTTAAAAGTCCCCTATCAGATAAATGATTTGCAAACATTTTCTCACATTCTGTGGTTTGTCTTTTCACTTCCTTCATGGTGACTATGAAAATCAAAAACTTTAACATTTGAAAGAAGCCTAATTTATTGATTTTCTTGTCACTTGTGATCGTTAACATTTTGACTTTTCCATATACTTTCCCAGATATTTTCTACATATTTGAATAAATATCAGATGATATATACTTCATTGATTTTATGTATTTAATAAATTGTGAATAATTTCCATGACCATATATCGTTACTAACATCATAGTATACACTGCATGAATTTATCATAGCCTGTTTATGCAGTTGCCTAGAGACAGACACTTAGGTCATTTCCAATATTTTGTTGTTATAAGAAATCCTTGTACCAGCATCTTTGCATACATACCTAGGTTATTTGACAGAAGAAACCAGGACTGAGACATATGACAGATACATGATGAAGGTCAAAGAGGAGAGCTCATCAAGCGTGTATTGGATAAAGAATAAGTTATGCAAATAAGACTTGAAGCTAAGGCTGGAAAGACAAGACTGTGGCTAAAACACTTAGGATCTCAACTATCAGCTTAATAGACCTAGATGTGGAAAGCCATAGAGCCCTTTTAAGTGGGGCTTTTGACTTGATAAGAGCCATTCTATTCCGCTTGATAACACGAGACAAAAGCTGGTTTCCAAAACCTATGTTCTAGAGAAACTGGAGGAAAACCAAGGGATGCTAGTACCATAGCCAGAAGAGTAGAAGCTTCAAGAAGGGTGTTGCCAACTAGGTCATATGATACAGAGAAATCAAATTACACAGTTAAGCAATAAAAGAATTGTGGTGGCACTCATCTGAGTAAAATATCAATGGACAGGAGTCTGAGAGCTGAAAGTATATATCACAAATAAAAGAATTCTTTAAAAAAAAACACATGGGAAATGAGGAGATAGAGGCAGTAAATGTATTTGTTAGGCTAGGCTATGCAGTAGCAGCAAACCACTCTTAAATTTCAGTGCCTTACATTGCTTCTTTCTTATACTCCATGTTCTGGGTGGAATGCTCCACATAGTCACTTACGAGCTCAGAGTGATAAAGGCTCCATCACTTTGAAGTTTTAACTTTTAGAAGACAGAACCCCCTCCACAATTGTCTCAGTCATTGAAGAGTCAATTGGAAGGTCACATGCCAGCTGCTCTCTGCTTGGTCCAGAATGAGATACTAGTCCCAGTCAAAGGAGATGGAATATGGGGTGAGCACCACTATCCCTGATATACGCAGTGTAGACTGTATAAAATTTATTATAAAGGGAAGGAAAGAGAGAAGGTAGTGGCTTGGGTGACAAAAGCAATGAGCACATTTTGTTCTTCTGATTGCCAGAGAATTGAGTTTATTTGCAGGACTGGAGTGGATAAGCAATGGAGACTGCTACTGGTCCTGGAGAAGGTGGAAGAGGGAATGATGGGTTTCAGAAAGAACACTTGGCCCTCTTTCTTTGAGATTGCCAGGAAGGAAGAGAAGGAAGTATAGATAGCTAATATGTGGGTGTATAGGCAGGAAACTGAGGAAGCTCACACCTGATATTTTTAGTTTCCTAAGTGAGCGACTGAACTGAACTGAAGAAGTAGGAGGCAAGTCAACTGATAAAAGTGGTACTAGTGGTGGTGCTGGTGGGAGGAATCAGAAGCAGGTTGTGAGCATTTTGGAGTTTGGAGAAGGTTCTCAAATCTATCTCCACTAAGCCATCAGCCCTCAAGTGGACAACTATGATAGCGTCTTATCTGGTTTACTTACCTGGACTCAACCCTTTTAACATACTACTAGTGGGTTGACCTTTTTTAAAAGACAAGGGAAATCAGATAGTGCCATCTTCTGCATAAAGCCCTAAAAACCCATAAAATCCCACTGGTTCAAAAATCCTTAAAATGGCCCCAAAATATGGCTCATATTGACTTTTCCAACCTTGTCCTCATTCCCTCCATACATACTTACTAGGTCACCGTCCATTCACTTCCTCCTTCTTGTCTCAGGTCCTTCACAGATCCCCCTCCTTCTACCTGGAAAGCCCTTCCATTCTGCTTCCATTCCTTTCACTATGCTAATTTGAGCCCTTTCTTTAGATCTGAAATTAAATGTTACTTTCTCAGGAAGGTCTTTCCTGACCCTTCAGACTAGGGTAGCTCTTCCTATAGTACATTCTTGTACTTGGAGTTTTTTCCTTTGCAACACTCTTCACAACCATAATTATATGTTTATATATAGAGGACAAAGTGTCTCTCTTTCTCTACACTATAATTCGATGAAGGCAGGCACCGTGTCTGTTGTTTCTATCTACTGTTATGTGTTTAACATGCAGCACATTGCCTGGTGCATAAGAGACAACAACAACTGTGAAGAGATAACCAAGAATACAATACCTCTGAAAGCCCCATCAAGGGTGAAGAGCACAGAATCGTTTTAGAGCTAATCTGCCTGGCTGAACTCAGCAGCCCAGGTATACGGGTGGAGAAGGCAGATGGCTGGACTGACACAAGTTTAGTTTTCAGAATCGGTGTGTTGACAGAAGGAAAATAAGGCTGGTTTTCATGCAGTATTATAAGATCTAGGCAGAGTAGGGAAGAAAAGGAAATATTAAGGGGAGTGGTGGACTAGGGAGAAGATTGTGAGGACAAAAGCCTGGTGGTATTTTGGATGTCAAGGGGCAGGTACGGTGGGAGTGAAAGTGAGAGAGCTGGGGAGACAGGGGATGATAGTTATAGATTTAGTACACTAGATCTTAAGATCTCTGAAGTGGAGTGGCTCCAGGTGTAGAGAAGGTCCAAGATATACCTATGGCTGTGAAGTGGTGGTAATTGTTGCCAATATTAAGAAAGAAAGAGGCTAAAATATTTAATATCTTCACATAGTGAAGTCATCTGGGTGATGGCAGGACTTGAAGTAGAGAATTTAGGGACAGAAGTGGTCAAAACATAACTACTGCAAAGATGGCATAAATGGTATGAGCCTCAAAGACAGGTCCTCCCCTCATTCCTTCCATTCTTGGATCACTCATTCAAGAGTTGAGGTCCCAGGACAGAGTGTCTGATGGGCTTAACTGGATAGCAAAAGCCTCAAAGGAAAAATAATTTTTGCATGCAATAGAAGCATCATGGTAGGTTAGTGTCAATGGGGGAGGGAGGCTCCAGTGGAATATAAGAGAATAGGCAGTTTTTAATCAAGAGATTGGAAGAAGACATTGGGGAGGCATGGTCTTGAGAGCCAAGTAAACTGCCATGAACTTAGACTTTACAGGAGAGGTTTTTCTCTGTTTGTTTTACAATGGATCAAGGGTTCTTCCAACAGTGAAAGTAAAAGTGGCAATGTGTAATAAAGAGAGGGTAAGCTCTGGATTAGAGATCAGAGTTCCATTTATGGCCCCATTGCTTGCTAGTTGATCAACCTTAGCTAGTTATTTCACCTCTTGGAGCTCAGTTTTTCCACTTGTGAAATGATGTCATAACTGGCTTACTATGAGGATTGAATATATGATTGGATACAAAACCGCACTGTAACCTCTAAAGTGCTGTCCACTCATGAGTTGTTATTATCTTTATTGCTCAATGAGTTAATGGTAGCATGTGGACAAAAGTTTGTAATTCTTAACTCTTGGAACAGCATAGGAGGAAGGCGGGACAAAGGTTACCTCTGTTTTACAGGTTCATTTATTCAAGAAACCTCACTGAGCGCTAATCCTATGTCAGTTACTGAGGTAGAAAAGGGATAGTAAGATGAATCAGACACAATCCATACTGCTTGAGTTCACAGACTAATGGAGAAGACAGACACAGTAACACGCTAAGTTGTGCCACCTGGTATAATAGTAGAATAGAGAGTATTGTGTGAGCACAGGACAAAAAAGAACAAGGGAGAGCCCGAGAGAGCTGTATAGTAGAAGTGGCATGTGAGCTGGGTCTTGAAAATTAAGCTAGGGAAGAGGATATACCATGCCCAGTAAGTTAGTGATGGAGACCCCATTAGAACCCAGGGCCACAGACAAGCAGTTATGTGCCACCTGCCAGTGCTCTTAGAAAGGGAAAAAAGCCTCTTTGCTTCTCTGTTTTGCTAAGGGTCTGGCTGCCATGGGAACAACACCATCTTTGCTTAGTCCCTTTGCAATGTGCTGTTAGAGTGCAAAGGTACAGCTCAGAAGCCCCAGACATGAGGCATGCTGCTTGTTTCGACCTCCTAGCCTCTTACTAATTGCCTGATGATGCCTGTTACTGGCTGATTGCCCCACCCAGATGTGGGAACCAATGAGAGGCCAGGAGATCAAATCATGAGTAGTTCCCCCAGGAAACTAGCAGGGCATTAAAGGAATCATGACTTGTCAAGCACATCCCTTCTCCCTTCACTGTTTCCTTCAATAAGCTTGAGGAAAAACCAGATCTTGCCTGGTTCCCTTCCTCCTCGGTCCTTTAGTTCCCAAACTCTGCTGGTCCCCTTCTCACTTTTTCAAAGGGCATTGATTAGGATCAGCCTCATTCTTGGAAACCTGGATGCTATTCCTATTTAATAGTCAACAGTAATAAAAGCCATGGTCTATCTATTTTATAGAGAAGGTAAGAGCCTCAGAGAAGGTAAGAAATGAGGGCCTTAGGATAGGGGAACCCTCTTGGAGGGGCAGCAGAACATAGGACTGGACTGCATCATAAGGCATGGGAATAAGGACTGCCAAATTTTGGCTTCTAGCATCCATCCTTCTAACACCACCTTGATTACATGCAGTCTTGGTGGGAATGGGCATCCAGGTGCCTATCCCCCACTATGGTCACTGAAGGGTTACAGAGTTCTACCCTGTGAGGTTGAAGGAAAATAGCAGAAGCTGTCTTCCTGCTGAGACTAGCACCATGCCTAGCCAGCAGTACCTGCTTAGCAGATGTCACCTCTTCTTCAGCATTGCCACTTTTTATCTGTGTGGTGTGAGACAAGTCACTTAACATTCTTTAACTCAAAAATGATGTGTGTAAAATTTACCAGCATTCCTAATGTGTATTAACTACTATAATTGTCATAATTATAACTTAATTAGTTCTTAAAACAGTGAATGAGTTGAATCAATTGTGGTAGATCATCACAGTAGTGACTGAAACTAAAGTGATGCAGATGCAGACATTGACTTGTTGATGTAGAAATTTATATCATTCATATAAAAAGATCACATTATGACTATATAAAAATAAATATATATCTGAAATGCTATGTCTCAAAGTGCTAACCAGTATTTATCTCTGATGAAGAGATTGTGGACAATTTAAAAAAAATTTGCCTTTCTTCATTTTCTGTCTTCAGTGAACAGACATTATTTAACAGTAATTAATTTGTAAGTTCAAAAAAGGCCATCACATAGTAGAGAATCAAGGACTCTGGCTTGATTTAAGCCAGAGGCAAATTCAAGGGAGTCAGGCAAGGCAGCCAGATTCTCTGCAGTAGAGATGGACACAGGCTGGCAGTTACAGCATACTCCCAGATAGCACACTTCTGGTTTAAAGGACGCTCTTGGGAGTGTCTACATGTAGAATCCAACCCTCCAGGGGACTGGAGGCCGGAGTTCGAAAAATAATTTTTGTCTCTTCCCTATCTCTCCTACTGCTTCTTCTACCATTTCATCCTTCTAATGCAAAAAAGAAAAAACAAAAGCAGCCATTTGGCTCCTCAAAATATGCCAAATTCATTTCCACCTCAGGGTCTTCTTACCTCCTTACTTCTCTGACAACCTTTCTAAGTTATCTGCCATCTAACAGGCTGTATCAACCCCATTAGCCTATTTATTTCCTTGGTAACATTCATCCACTCTGAAAACATCTTATTTGATTTTTGGCACAAAAATGTAAACTCACGAATGCAAAGATTTTTCTGTCTTGTTCACCATAAACAAGCTGTGACAAGAATAGTCTTGCATAAAGAAGAAGCTCAACTGAAAAAAAAACTCAATGCAAAATCAAAACTCATCAGGGAACGAAAATATTAAGCAAGGAAACTGAGGCAGAAATCTAGTTGTGCTTCTGGAACCCAGAAATATGGAGAGTCAGCAATTTTGAGTTTACCTTTTGGGGTTGGATTCAGAGTCAGGAATATAAGGAAATAAATACTACTTCCTTTGCAACAACAGTTATCATATTAAAAGAAAAAAAAAAAGGTGACACTTCCGGGGGAATATGACACAGCCTGTATGTATGAGTTTATTGGAAGTGTGGGCTAAATGAGTAATTTCCTGAATGATGTGAAAAGTGAGGAGGCTTGTGGCATTCCGGAAAAATTTGACACAAATTATGCACTAAAGTAATCCCATGGAATGATGTTTGATAGTTTTAATGGTCACTTCATTTAAAAGGTTTTGGCCTGAAGTTATGACAACTGCAATATTTTCACACACACCAAAATTCTTGGTAGACAGCTGTAACTCAGCTTTTCTGGGACACAAAGAAGGAGGTAACTAGAGTTCTATGCCACACTCTCTGTGAACAAGTAGAACCAAAGAAGAGAGGATATGGAGGGAAGAGCTGAGACTTTTATTCAACACCTTTTACCTGCCACATACTAACAAGGAGTGAATTTTCTCATTTAATAACCCTGCAAGGCAGGCATTATTTATTTCCATTTCCAGAAGAAAAAAAAATAGGCTGAAACAGACTGACTTTCCCAAGACCACAGTTAATAAATTACAGAGGAAAATCTCATTCCAGGTTTACTTGATTCCAAAGGCTGCACTTTTTCTACCACACTTGCCTCCCTAGCATTCCTGGAAATCCCCTTGATGAAATGTATTGCTCATCTTAAAAAAAAAAGAGAGAGAGAGAGAAAGAAGGCAATAATATGGCCTAAAAGCAGGCAGGAAGTAACAGGAAAAACTAAGTAATCCACAAACTATTAGGTTGAATCACATGACATTGCTATTAGTAAATTTTTTAAAAGCCCAGGAAAGAGGCAATTTCACATCGTTCAGCCCCATGGTATATGAGCTGTGGATGAAGATCACAATGAAAATACTATTAATAGGGACTTCCCTGGTGGTCTAGTGGTTAAGAATTTGACTTCCAATGCAGGTAACACAGGTTCAATCCCTGCTTGGGGGACTAAGATCCTAAAAGCCATGGGGTGACTAAGCCCATGCACTGCAACTACTGAGTCCATGCACCCCGCAACTACTGAGCCCGCATGCTGCAACTCCTGAACCCGCATGCCACAACTAGGACCCAATGCAGCCAAAAATATATACTTTTTTTTAAAGAGAGAAAACACTATTGATAACCACGCCATTGCTCATTTGTCCACACCTTTATTTATTATATTTCATTGCAATTTCAGTAACCCTTTTGAATGGGAAGGATAGCGATGATCATTTTCATTTTACATATGAGGAAAAGCAGGTTTGGCAACCCAACCTGACTTACCAGAGCAGCATTTGCCCTTAGGCAAACCTATGGCTTTTTTTTTTTTTTTTAAGGCTTCTACCTGCCCCCACCACTATCCCACTCTCCACCTCTCATTCTGTCAAAATAATTTTTGAATTTGACTCCAGGCTCTCAACTGGTCTCCCACACCCCCAATCTATTCTCCAAACAGTAGCCAGAGGTCTTCCTAAATGCAAATCTGATCGTTTCACTTGCTTTCTTAAAATCCTCAGTACTTCATTCCCTGCAAGATGAAATTCAAAGGCCTCAGCCTTCATAGCTGGATCCTGGTCTGCCATCTCCAGTCTCACCACCTGCCCCCAACACACCTTATGGTGAGTAAAAGTCGCCTCTCCGTGCTATGCGTGTCTGTGACTTATCCAGTTGTTCTGTGGCTGGATGGTTTCCCCATACTTTCTTCCCATCCCTTACCTGACACTCAGCAGGCAATTATACTTTTCAAGGCTTAGTTCACACGTCATCTCTTTGTGAAAATTTTCTTGACTTTTCTCTGATACTTACCAGTTTTCTGTGTTCTCATGGCTTATCAAACAGTCCTTGATTGGGTATTTATGTGTTCTTAAAATACTCACTAAATTGTATCTCATCCTCAGTAACTTCAAGATAATGCACAGCACTTACAGCAGGTATCACAGTCAGAACCCCAGGGTCTTGGTAAGGCCCTGCCTTGTGCCTTAGGCTGGGATAATAAGAGGAAAATCTTACCTCAGGTTGAGTGCCCCAAACCAGGGCACACTCTTCCGTGGCTTTTCCAGAGTTCTTTATGGTGAAGGCATAAGCCAGGGACTATCTCAACTTGGGTTTATTCTTCCATTACCAAGACTTATTTTCATTAAACAGTGCCTATGAGTATACAATTTGCATGAGCTACATAAGACCATCTCGAGTTTATAAGTTACATTTCACCTAGGCCAGTGGTGGAGCATCTAGGAATAAAGTTGTCCTTTGTTGCCACCATGATGGTGACACATTTAATTCAATTTGACAAACAAGAAACAATTTACTAGCGGAAAATAAAAAACCACCATGAACACAAATGGTCACAAAGACAAGCTATTAGATCAAGATCAACCGGCTAGCCAAACACTCCCCTGAAGGCGAAAAGTGAAAGTCACTCGCTTGTGTCCAACTCTTTGTGACCTCATAGACTATACAATCCATGGAATTCTCCAGGCCAAAATCCTGGAGTAAATAGCCTTTCCCTTCTCTAGGGGATCTTCCCAACCCAGGGATCCAACCCAGGTCCCATGTTACAGGCAGATTACCAAATGAGCCATCAGGGAAGCTCAAACACTCCTTTAATGCTTCTTTATTACTTTTAAAATTTGGGAGCAGGTTTTAACATTTATGGAAAAGAAACATAAAACTGACAAAATTCTTTCTATCAAATTTTCTTGGGCCTGGAAAAAAAAAGACCACCATTATTTGATATTAGCTGTGGGAATATACTGGTCCAGCTTGTGAATTATAGTCTACTAGCAGATATGTTTGAAAATAAGCTCTTAACAGTCATACCTTTACTCAAAGCATGAGTAATAATCATATTTTTACTCAAAGCATGGGGTGATTAGGAAAAAAAAAGTATGACCTTAAATAACTTCATAGAAAGAACATTTTGATTACAACTGATTAAATTCACTTTATGTTGTTGGGCTTTAAGAAACTGTATGCATAACTTAGTAGAGTTCAGAAAATTTCCTGGACAGACTTTTTGAGCCACATAGCATTTTCCCCAAATTCTGGCTGGTGAAGCCCCATGTGGTAAGATTCAGTCCCCACCCTCTTTATAGGAGAATGTAGTGCTCACTTACAAGGAGATGCTAACTCTCCAGGTAGGTTTAAGACATCAAGATTACAGATCTAAAAATCACAAGAGCTAGAATAAGGGACCCCACCTAATAAAATATCTTAGGCACACCCAGTGACTTGAGGCAGTAAACAGCATTTATTTTCAAGAGATACTAGTGATATGACTGATGTGATATTTTGATTTTTTATTTATCTTCAGAGAGACAGGCAGTATATCCATAACATATCCTGATTCATCTCAATATAGGAGACATTCTTACAGAGTGGGGTCTTTTTTCTCATCTAATATTCTTTTTTTAAAATTGAAACATAAGGCAATGGCAACCCACTCCAGTACTCTTGCCTGGAAAATCCCATGGATGGAGGAGCCTGGTGGGCTGCAATCCATGGGGTCACTAAGAGTTGGACACAACTGAGCGACTTCACTTTCACTTTTCCTTTCTTGCACTGGGGAAGGAAATGGCAACCCACTCCAGTGTTCTTGCCTGAAGAACCCCAGGGATGGGGGGCCTGGTGGGCTGCCGTCCATGGGGTAGCACAGAGTCGGACACGACTGAAGTGACTTAGCAGTAGTTGACTTACAATATTGTGTTAGTTTCAGGTGTATAACACAATGAGTCAGTTATACATAAATATATGAATATATACATAAGAATTCTTTTTTAGAGTCTTTTCCCTTTCAAGTTATTACAAAATACTGAGAATTCTCTGTGCTATATACAGTAGGTACCTGTTGATTAACTATTTTATATATAATAGGCTATATATATTAATCCCAAACTCCTAATTTACCCCTTCCTTCCCCATCTAACACTTTGTATCTACAACCTGTTATCTCTTATGGCTACTATTATCTCTATAGCTACAGGCTTCACTCATTTGGTTACTCATATTTTTCTACTATCTACTGGGTACTCTGGTACACATCATATACTTAACATCATTTGCTTATCAATATTCTTTTTAGGGTGCCTCAACATTTTAAATTTTCATTATTTATAATGTTTTTTATAATGTAAAAGTTTTTGGACTTATTTTTTTCAAATTATGTCTTCCGAAATGGTATTACCAGGAAAGGTCTGACCAGGTCAAGGAATCACACAGCTACTGTTGTGTGCGGTCAGGTCTGCAGTATCGGCTTTAAATTTAGAATCATTTGTGAAGTTTAAAGTTGGGCCACTGTAACAGGGCAAAATAAAGATGACGAAAGTCTAAACCAGAGCAATGGCAATAGGAATGGGAAAAAAGATAAGAAAAATACTGAGGAAGGGAGAATATTGGGCTTGATGTCTGATGAGATATAGGGGGTGACAATAGAGCTAACAGTGACTACTGGGTTTCTAGCACAACTAACCAGACAGAGACTCAGCAGAGGAACAAGTCTGAGCAGTACATAAGTTTCATTTCATAATGTGGATTTTGAGGTATTTCTGGATAATAGCCAGCAAGCAGTAGGTGCTGGAGCGGTGGCTGCAGGTTGTTGGAGCGGCTGCAAGGAGATATCCCACGTCCAAGGGCAAAGAAGAAGCCCCAGCAAGATAGCAGGAGGGGCGAATTCACGTTTAGAATCAAACCCCATTCCCGCCAGAGACGCTCAGAGGGCTCAAACAAACCTTGTGTGCTCCAGGACCCAGAGACCCCACAGAAACTGAGACTGACCTGTGTTTCAATGTCTCCTCTAGAGGTACAGACTACTGCAGAGGCAGGGGCTCTGGGTGCAGCAGACTTGGGTATGGCATAAGCCCTCTTGGAGGAGGTCACCATTAACCCCACCATAGAGCTGCCAGAACTTACACAGGACTGGGAAATAGACTCTTGGAGGGCACAAACAGAAGCTCGTGTGTACCAGGACCCAGGAGAAAGGAAAAGTGACCCCACAAGAGACTGACCAAGACCTGCCCGGGACTGCCCAGGCGTCTCCAGCAGAGGCGTGGGTCAGTGGTGGCCTGCTGCAGGGTTGGGGGCACTGAGTGCAGCAGTGCCTGGACGGGACCTTTTGAAGGCGGTCCCTATTATCTTCATCACCTCCACCATAGTTCAGCCCCAGGTAAATAACAGGGAGGGAATACAGCTCCACAGAAAATTGGATTAAAGATTTCCTGAGCATGGCCTCCCCCCCCACCATCAGAACAAGACCCAGTTTCCCCCTCAGTCAGTCTCTCCCATCAGGAAGCTTCCATAAGCCTCTTCTCCTCCATCAGAGGGCAGACAGACTGAAAACCACAATCACAGAAAACTAATCAATCTGATCACATGGACCATACCCTTGTCTAACTCAATGAAATTATAAGTCATGCCCTGTAGGGCCACCCAAGATGGACGGGTCATGGCAGAGAGTTCTGACAAAATGTGGTCCACTGGAGAAGGGAATGGCAAAGCACTTCAGTATTCTTCCCTTGAGAACCCCATGAACTGTATGAAAAGGCAAAAATATAGGACATTGAACGATAAACTCCCCAGGTCAGTAGGTGCTGAATATGCTACTGAAGAAGAGTGGAGATATAACTCCAAAAGAATAAAGAGATGAAGCCAAAGCAAAAACAAAACCCAGTTGTGGATATGACTGGAGATAGAAGCAAAGTCTGATGCTGTTAAGAGCAATATTGCATAGGAACCTGAGATGTTAGGTCCATGAATCAAGGCAAAACTGGAAGTGGTCAAACAGGAGATGGCAAGAGTGAATGTCAACATTTTAGGAATCAGCAAACTAAAACGGATTGGAATGGGTGAATTTAACTCAGATGACCATTATATCTATTACTGTGGGCAAGAATCCCTTAGAAGAAATGGATAGCCATCATAGTCAACAAAAGAGTCTGAAATGCAGTACTTAGATGCAATCTCAAAAATGACAGAATGATCTCTGTTCATTTCCAAGGCAAACCATTCAATGTCACAGTAATCCAAGTCTATGTCCCGACCAGTAATGCTGAAGAAGCTGAAGTTGAACAGTTCTTTCAAGAACTACAAGACCTTCTAGAACTAACACCCAAAAAAGATGTCCTTTTCATTCTAGGGGACTGGAATGCAAAAGTAGGGAGTCAAGAAACACCTAGAGTAACAGGCAAATTTGGCCTTGGAGTACAAAATGAAGCAGGGCAAAGACAAAGAGTTTTGCCAAGAGAATGCATTGGTTATAGCAAACACTCTCTTCCAACAACACAAGAGAAGACTTTACACATGGACATCACCAGATGGTCAACACTAAAATCAGACTGATTATATTCTTTGCAGCCAAAGATGGAGAAGCTCTATACTATGGTTCAGATCATGAACTCCTTAATGCCAAATTCAGACTTATATTGAAGAAAGCAGGGAAAACCACTAGACCATTCAGGTATAACCTAGATCAAATCCCTTATTATTATACAGTGGAAGTGAGAAAAGTTATGAGTAACCTAGACAGCATATTAAAAAGCAGAGATATTACTTTGCCAACAAAGGTCTGTCTAGTCAAAGCTATGGTTTTTCCAGTAGTCATGTATGGACGTGAGAGTTGGACTGTAAAAAAATCTGAGTGCCGAAGAATTGATGCTTTTGAACTGTGGTATTGGAGAAGACTCTTGAGAGTCCCTTGGACTGGAAGGAGATCCAACTAGTCCATCCTAAGGCAAATCAATCCTGAATATTCACTGGAAGGACTGATGCTGAAGCTGAAACTCCAATACTTTGGCCACTTGATGCAAAGAACTGACTCACTGGAAAAGACCCTAATGCCAGGAAATATTGACTGTGGGAGAAGGGGATGACAGAGGATGAGATGGTTGGCTGGCATCACCAACTCAATGGACATGAGTCTGAGTAACTCCAGGAGCTGGTGATGGACAGGGAGGCCTGGTGTGCTGCAGTCCATGTGGTCGCAGAGTCTGACCCAACTGAGAGACTGAACTGAACTGAACTTATATCCTAGTTGATTTACAAGGTTTGTTGAAGAGGTATATATAAAAACACAAGGCTTCTTAGTATCAATTTTTTGAACTAGAAACCCTGGAGTCAGTTAACTGTATTATTTCATTTTACAGATATAGATAGATCCAAATAGATATATCAATTTTCAGAAAGTTAGAGAACTGAGATTCAATTTAGGAAGAATCTCATTTAGAGGTGTTTCAGCCTACCATGCTGCATTTCATTTGTGTATCTTGTTGGTCTTACAATTAATCAAAAATACATAGTTTTCTCAGAATCCTAAAATTATATACGGAACCAGATAAAAAGCACAATCCCACTTGCTTGCTTTTGTCACTACATAACTAACTTCTTAATCAAAGAGATTCTGCCATGCTAGATAGAGAAAATAAGAGAAAGTGGTCAATTATTAGAAGTGACTTTTGATCCAAGCAAGCAACTCTAAATAATTGTTACTGTGATCTGGATGCACATTCTATTTCTGTACTCAGTTGTTAAAGAATCATTCCATTATCATCCTGAAAGCAAATAAAACCAGTATGTTCATCAAAGGCCATCTATCACATGAGGTGTATGGGTTGTGACAGTTTCATTTAACTGTGAAAGCAACAGTTTATAAGCAAAACTGCTAAAGCTAATTAAAAAACTGACATGATGAATACTGTTCTAAAGAATTCTCGAGAAATGAAGCTTTCTGTAAAGAAGTGTCTGGTGTTAAGAAAAGAAAAAGAAACAAAGCATTCAAACAGGGTATAAAATTAGGATTTAAATTCTGAGGGAGGTATGAACATAGTGTGAAGAATAGGTTTCCGTCTTTCCTGTAGTGTAAAGAAGGTGAATGAGGAAAGAAACAGAGTGAATCCTTATTAACATCTACTATGTGCCAATGTATAATACATTATATCATTTCATCCCTCACATCAATTCTGTGAAACAGACATGATAGTGAAAGTGTTAGTCATTTGGTTGTGTCCAAGTCTTTGTGAACTGCCAGGCTCCTCTTTGTAGCCTGCCAGGCTCCTGTCCATGAAATTCTCTAGGCAAGAATACTGGAGTGGGTAGCCATTCTCTTCCCCAGGGAATCTTCCAGATCCAGGGATCAAACCCAGGTCTCTTGCATTGCAGGCAGATTCTTTACCGTCTGAGCCACCAGGGAAGCCCCAGATATTATAAGCATCTCACAAATGAGGACCCTGAAGCACAAAGAGATGAGGCAGTAGTATCAATGTATGACTAGCTGCAAAGTTCTTGTGTCAGATGCAAAACCCAGGCTTTATACCTGAGTTAGACTCTTAAAATTAAGCCTTGATAGGAAGTAACACCCTCCCTTATGACTGTAATCATCATCTATAAATGATGGTATTAATAATATGTGCCTGATAAGGGTCACTGAGAGGATTACATATGCCACTGAAAAAGCACTCAGTGCTATGGCTGACACAGGTAAGCACTCCATAAATTAGCTATTCACGATTGTCTAAGACCACAAAACAAGTACATTCAGGCAGGATTCTATACTTCTCCTGAAGATTCTAAACTGAACTTCTGCACTGTAGCTGGTTACCACTTCAGGCTCCTGAGATTCCTGAGGGTAGAGAGTGATGTTCAAGGATGGGAAAAAATAACACAGAGTCTGGAGAGGCCTGTAAGGCAGGGAGGTGATATGCCTGACCCTACTTTGAGGACAGTGTTCAGAACGATTAGGAAAAAAGACTATAATAGTAAACTGGATCTTGGTTTGAGGGAAAGGATATAAATTATGAGCTAAGGGACATTCTCCAGTGTGGAAGAAAAAGGTCACCAGTAGAACTACTTACTTTATCCAATATGTAGCACAGATATTTCATACCTGATGTTATTTGAGTTTTCAAAAATATTTTGGAGAGTTCCCTGGTGGTCCAGTGGTCAGGATTCTGCTCCCAGTCCCGAGGGCCTGGGTTTGATGGGCTACAATTCATGGAGTCGCAAAGAGTTGGACACAACTGAGCGACTATCACTTGCACTTCTTCCTTTCAGGGAACTACATCCAATTTGCTGCAACTAAGACCCAGTACAGCCAAATAAATAAATAAATACATACATATTTAAAAAATAATTTTGGTTGTCTTGTCACTTTAGTTATCCTAAAACAAATTTCTGTTTTCTATATTATTTACAAATCAAATGGAAAATTTTTTCACATCTAGCAAAATATCACTAATATCAGTCTCCTTGCTAATAAGAAATTATATTGGTTTTTCTTCATATAAAAACTCTAAACTCCAATCTCTTCTAATCCCAAAATGAAAGGAACTGTACATGGCTCCCTCTAGTGTCAAGACAGCAAAATATCGAGGTCATTTAATTTTCTTATTAGATTTACACACTTATTCTTTCAATACATTTATATATTAAGCTCTTAGCTGGTGCCAGATACTTTGCTTATCCTCTTACTAGATATTATGGTCATAATTATATAATATTTTATAATGTGAGCATTGCTGGTGTTGCTCAGTCCCTAAGTCTTGCCCCACTCTGAGACCCCATGGACTGCAGCACACTAGGCTTCCCATCCTTCACCATTTCCTGGAGTTTCCTCAAACTCATGTCCATTGAGTAGATGATGCTATCTAACCATCTAACCCTCTGTTGCTCCCTCCTCCTCCTGCCCTCAATCTTCCCAGCATAAATGTCTTCCAATGAGTTGGCTCTTTGCATTAGGGGGCCAAAGTACTGGAGATTCAGCTTCAGCATCAGTCCTTCCGATGAATATTCAAGACTGATTTCCTTTAGGATTGACTGGTTTGATCTCCCTGCTGTCCAAGGGACTCTCAAGAGTCTTCTCCAACACCACAGTTCAAAAGCAACAATTCTTTGGCACTCAGCCTTCTTTATGGTCCATCTCTCACATCTGTACATGACTACTGGAAAAACCATATGGATCTTTGTTAGCAAAGTGATGTCTCTGCTTTTTAATATGTTACCTAGGTTTGTTATAGCTTTCCTTCCAAGAAGCGCCTTTTAATTTCATGGATTCAGGCACTGTCCACAGTGATTTTTGAGCCCAAGTAAAGAAAATCTGTTACTGTTCCAACTTTTCTCCCATCTACTTGTCATGAAGTGATGGAACTGGATGCCATGATCTTAGGTTTTTGCATGCTGAGTTTTAAGTCAGCCTTTTCGCTCTTCCTTCACCCTCAAGAGGCGCTCTAGTTCCACTTTGCTTTCTGCCATTAGGGTGGTATCATCTGCATATCTGAGGTTATTTCTCCCTGCAATTCTGATTCCAGATTGTACTCATCCAACCCAGCTGGATGATGTACTCTGCATTAAAGATAATAAGCAGGGTGACAACATACAGCCTTGACATACTCCTTTCCCAATTTTGAACCAGTCCACTGTTCCATGTCTGGTTCTAACTGTTGCTTCTTGTCCTGCATACAGGATTCTCAGGAGACAGGTAAAGTGGTTTGGTACTCCCATCTCTTGAAGAGTTTTCAGTTTGTTGTGATCCACAGTCAAAGGCTTGAGCACAGTCAATAAAGCAGATGTTTTTCTGGAATTCTCTAGCTTCTTCTATGATCCAATGGACATTGTCAATTTGATCTCTGGTTCCTATCTTTTCTAAACCCAGCTTGTACAACTAGTTGTTCGTTCGCATACTATTGAAAAGCCTAGCTTGAAGGACTTTGAACATTACTTTGCTAGCATGTGAGTGAATTATATGGTAGTTTGAATATTCTTTGGTATTGCCCTTCTTTGGGACTGGAACGAAAAACTGACCTTTTCCAGTCCTGTAGCCACTGTTGTGCATGCTCAGTTACTTAATCATGTCTGATTCTTTGCAACCCCTTGGACTGTAGCCTGCCAGGCTCCTCTTTCCTTGGGATTCTCCAGGAAAGAATACTGGAGTGGGTTGCCATGTCCTCCTCTAGGGATCTTCCCTACCCAGGAATCAAACCCACATCTCCTGTGTCTTCTGCATTGCAGGCACATTCTTTACCTCTGGCCATTTGCTGAGTTTTCCAAACTTGCTGACATGTTAATAAATGCAGCAGTTTAACAGCATCACCTTTTAGGATTTGAAATAGCTCAGCTGGAATTCCGTCATCTCCATGAACTTTGTAGTAATGCTTCTTGAGGCCCACTTGACTTCACACTCCAGGATGTTTGCTCTAGGTGAGTGACCACATCATCATGATTATCATTAAGGTCTTTTTTTTTTTGTATAGTTCTTCTGTGCATTCCTGACATCTCTTTTTAAGATCTTCTGTTTCTGCTAGGTCCTTACCATTTCTGTTATTTATTTTGCCCATCCTTGCATGAAAAGTTCCCTTGATATCTCCAATTTTCTTGAAGAGATCGTCTTTCCCATTCTATTGAAAAATCCTTCTTACGTGAACAATGCAAAGAAACATGAGCATATAAAGTGTATTTTAAATCCCAATTAAGAGAGTACAGTGTAAATAGCTTTTCTAAACAGTGCTATCCCACTCAGGTTCCGTTTAGTAAACGCACAAAAACAATAAAATGCTAATAAGGTAATTATCTTAATGTACTATAGATACTTGACAACTGTTTTAACTTTTTTCTCTTTTGTTCTCCTTATTGATGAATTTGAGAAAATGGCCATGTGAGCCAATATTAGCCCAAAAGAATTGACCAGAATGTTAGACAGACAATTTTCTCAGAGTATCAACAGATATATTCTTTGACATACAGAAAGATAAACCCTTGATTTAACATGAAATTATGGTTGACTGTGAATACAAAATCAAATTCTCTAAAGTGCTAAGCCACTTTTCCTGTCCTGTGTATCATCAATAGGTGTTCTATAGAAAAAGGGTTCCCTGGTTATGTAAGATTAAGATATGCTGGGTTAAACCAAACTTTACTGAAGGACCTCTCAACATTTTCAGTATGCTAATGTGGGTGGTGAAACGCCAGTACAGAACAGTATAAAGCTTTTCCAAACTGACTTGACTGTGGAATCCCTTTTCTCTCATAATATCTAATGGCATCAAGGAAACTAATATTCATTGGAACAGAGCTTGGGAAATGATCTAATCCAAAACTGTATCAGCTCCTCTGCTCTCATCACAAATCTCCAATGCTGGACATTGTACCCACCTGATCCCTTTCCAGCATTTCCAGTATCTTTCCTATTTGGTAGCCACTGACTTTGCTTTCAGATCTTGGTGTTCTGGAATCTCAAATGCCCTATGATCCCCTGGTTCATTTGATTAAAAAAGCAAGTGGCTTCAAAGTTTCTGACATATGATGTATCCATCTCCTTCACACTCCAAACAAATCATTTCCTTCTCACTCAAGTGCTGAAATAGGAGATGTCGCTTTAACTCTTTCACAGACCTTATCTATAGACTCATCCTAAATGCAGCCTGAATCTTAGCTGGAAGACAAAGTTTAATCGTTTAATGTTCAGACTTAGGTAAAAGAGCAGATTACCTCAAGATTATCCCCAAGGAAAGCAAGGGCCAAAAGAACAGCACAATCTGACCTGAGGGAACTCGGCTCAGCTCAGAAAGGCATTTAGAATCACTCTGGGGGTGGTGCCCAGCCCTGGCATAAAGTGAGGGAAAGGGGAGGAGAAGTTGAGGCACAGAGGCAACATGGAAATAGGACAGCTTTCTGAATCCTCTGGAGTTGAATCCTCCCAGTACAGCTTCAGTAACCGGCTGGCTGGAATCAACTTAACTCCTAACAAACATAAAGGAACACCCAGAGCTAAATGTGAATGATTAAAAATCTACTTTGGATTACCTACTTTTCATTATGATTCAGGATAATTAAGAATAGTATGTTTATTTTAGTCAAGAGTTCATAATACTCTTTTTGAAATGAAGATGGATACAGATGGCCAACAAACACATGAAAACACTCACTCAACATTACTAATTATTAAAGAAATGCAAATCAAAACTACAATGAGGTCATCACCTCACACCGGTCAGAATGGCCACTATCAAAAAATCTACAAACAATAAATGCTGCACAGGTATGGAGAAAAGGGAACTCTCCTAGACTGTTGGTGGGAGTGTAAGTTGGTACAGCCACTTCCGAGAACAGTATGGATATTCCTTAAAAAACTAAAACAGAACTACTACATGACCCAGAAATCCCACTCCTGGACATATACCTGGAGAAAACAATAATTTAGAATTATACGTGCAGCCTAATGTTCACTACAGCACTATTTACAATAGCCAGGACATGGAAGCAATCTAAACGTTCGTCAACAGAGGAATGGATAAAAAATACATGATACATATATACAATGGAATATGAGCCATAAAAAGGAACAAAATCGTGCCACTTGCAGAGGCATGGATGGACCCAGAGACTGTCTCACATGGAGTGAAGTCAGAAAAACAAATATCATATAACGTCACTTATATGTGGAGTCTAGAAAAACTTTTACAGATGAACTTATTCGCAAAGCAGAAATAGACACAAAGATGTAGAGAACAAACATATGGATACCAAAGGGGAAGAGGGAAGGAAATCTTAAGAAAATGGGATGTAGGTATACAAACAGCTGATTCACTTTGTTGTACAGCAGAAACTAACATGACATTGTAAATCAACTATACGCCAATAAAAATTAATTAAAAGATAAAATGAAGATGGATCTGTTTTCTCAAGGTATTTGATACTTTCTTCTAGGACCTACATTTCAGAGAAAAGCCCTTTAGAACATGATGAGGCATTTTTAGATACACTGATGTCAGAATATTAAATTAGTAACCATTAATCAAGTAAATCAAGGCCTATCTCATTTCATATCACTGTATCTTTAAATTCTCTTAATAAAGTTCATATATTTGCAACTCAAATATATATTATATTTATAATAGAAATCTATAATGCAACTAAAAGAAATTCATTGTTACACAACTAAAATTATGTAACTACACATTTATTCATAAAACAACAAAAGACTTAGGAATAGATCTGTTTATTGTACTGTGAAAATGGTCTTGATACATGTGAGAAACATTATATACTTTGAGGACAGCATTCAAAACTGTTAAGACAAAAGACAAACTATAATTTTAAAATCAATCTTGATTTAAGGAAAAGGCTATAAATTATTGGCTGGAATGCATTCAGCATGAACTCAGATTCTATATAACACAAAGCACAAAAAGAGTACAAAAGCTGTTGGAGTCCAGTAAGCTCATACCTAAATTTTAACTGTAAAGCTGCAAAGACTTTTTTGTTTATTCTTATATACTATTTTTCTTCTGAGACAAGTTGATTTTATCTCCAAGGCTTAAGGCCATTCCCTGAAAGAAAGAATGAAGATGTTTATACATAATTATTAAAACTATGTGTAATCAGTAGGTTATTCCATCTTAACCAAGCCCCCATTCAATGATACCACATCAACAATGAAACTAAGATGTAAAAAACAGACTCAACAAAAGTCTGATTTGTTGAGTACTTAATCTTTACTTGATTAAGTACTTGTGCTAGATTTACAAAGAGTCACTAGATTTCAAAAAACTAAAGGATACATTCACAAATACTCCACGGGAATCAATCTGATTGCAAATAAACCAGAATGACAGATCCAAAAGGTGGGCCATTTATTAAAAGAAGGACTTATATTTCAAGAGTGAAAAGTGAAGGTCAAAGTTGCTCAGTCATGTCTGACTCTTTGTGACCCCATGGACTATACAGTCCATGGACTTCTCCAGGCCAGAATATGGGAATGGGTAGCCTTTCCCTTCTCCAGGGGATCTTCCCAACCCAGGGATCAAATCCAGGTCTCCTGCATTGCAGGCGGCTTCTTTACCAGCTGAGCCACCAGGGAAACCCAAGAATACTGGAGTGGGTAGCCTATCCCTTCTCCAGTGGATCTTCCTGACCCAGGAATCGAACCAGGGTTTCTTGCATTGCAGGTGGATTCTTTACCAAATGTGATTATTATAAATATGTGTGTGCTTAATTGTTCAGTTGTGTCCACCTCTTTGTGACGCCATGGACTGTGGCCCACCAAGCTCTTCTGTTCATGGGGATTCTCCAGGCAAAAATACTGGAGTGGGCTGCCATGCCCTCCTCTAGGGGATCTTCCTGACCCAGGGATCAAACCCAGGTCTCCTGTATTGCAGACAGATTCTTTACCATCTGAGCCAGGGTGAGGTTGCATTAGATGCATATATTATATAATTAATTATTAGAAATATTAAAATAGTATATATTATAGACATAAAATATACTGTTATAAATATAAAAACACATAATTATAAATATAAAATATAGATATAAAATATATATTATAAATATAAAAATTGTATATATATACACATATATATATATGCATCTACTGCCAACAGTAAAAATCTAAGGAAAGACTGGCTATAATTTCCAACAAGGTAGATTTTTTTTTTAGAAGGAGCTATTTCACAAGAATAAACAAATCTTTAGATGGTTATTTAAAATGGGATAAATAAAAGGGCATTTATGTGATTAAAACAAGATTTGATGTTACTATGCTACCTAAGGTTAAATGGGCCAAAAGGGACCCCCTACTGGTCCCCAACATTAAAAGCCAAACAAGGCTTTTCTATTTACTCAGTTTTAAAACATGCACTTAAGAGGCCACAAAAATTTGCACTGAGATATCTGACCAGTAATTACTGGGACAACAGTTAAACCACAGGGCCTGAACTCCTCAGCTCAATCTCACTCTGGAGATGCCAGAGCTTTTTGAACAAAGGTCAGTAATATGGACAGGGGGAAAAAAAAAAACTTCTAAAACTCCTCCTTTAAGACCAAGTTTGTTGATTGGATTGACTGGACCCTAAATGAAAACAAAGGTGAAAGGCACAAAGGTGAAAGGCATAAAAATTGACAGAACTGAGATGAAAGTATGTAAAACTGGTATATTTAAATGGACGTTACATAAGATGGTTGGCATCCCAGGTAGCTCAGTGGTAAAGAATCCACCTGCCAATGCAGGAAATGTGGTTCAATCTTTGGGTCGGGAAGACCCCGGGAGAAGGGAATGGCAACTCACTCCAATATTCTTGCCTGGAAAATCACATGGACAGAGGAGCCTGACAGGGTTACAAAGAGTCAGACACAACTGAGCACGAGCAATTCACAAAACACTAGTAAGACAGAGGATACTATATATAGAAATAAGAGAAGCACACATTTTTTCTCTTTTTATTCAGTTCAGAGACCATCTCAAAAAAAGCAACCATTACCTGACTCTTTGCACGAATTCTTATGTGGCCAGTAACAGGGGCCTCTGGTCCCTGTTGTATTGGCTTCTCAATGCTAACATTTGCAAGTGCATCTTCTCCAAATATGGAACGAGCATAGAGGTTGGCTGCCATAAAGCCACAGTAACCAGAAAGTGCCTGCAAGAAATTTGTGATAAATTCAATACCAGAGAACTACACATAAGCAAGACTAAACAGCACAGGTAAACCACCACCACTTAAAGCAGCTTCCGTTCAGTTCAGTTCAGTCTTAATCACCACTTATTCATACATGACTGTATGAACTTGAACTTGTTGATACTCACAGAACTCTATGAGTAAAATGTGTGAGCTTTACTGTGTCTGTATCTCGATAAACCTGATCTTAAAGAAATAGCACTTATCCTAAGTTGCATTTCTATATTCTTTGTTTAGAGTTGTCTGACTGCCTCCTACACCAGACCTTAAGCTCTATGGAAAAAGAGACTATTTTTATTTTCTTCATTATTGTATATCCAGCAGCTCACAGAGTATCAGGCATATAATATTTATTAGACTCAGTATCTGCTGAATAGACTAACATGAATTAAAACCTACTTGATTTGTTTTGGCAGTATTCTCTCACTGATTAAATCAGAACGACAACATCAGCAGAAATTTTATGAAGAAAGCTTCCTTACATCCTCAGCTTCAGTTTCTGGTCTTTCTCTCTAGTCTTTTTTTCATACATATACAAACATAGCAGAAAATCAGAGTATATTAATAATTCCATACTTGATCAGATATATTCTGACCCACAATCAGAATCAAAAGAAGAGGTCATGGATATTTTCTAACCTAGAACACTTTGGAATAAGTCTTTAGTTGAAAGGGAGAAGACGGAAAAGAAAAGTCAATCTGACTAGTTGGGTCACTGCTCTAGGGACAAGCAGATACTGCTCCTATTTCAGTAGAAAGCAGTAAGCAGATTCACACATTGGACAGGATAGCTTTTTCTGACTAGTCCAGAATGACACTGCTTTTCTCAGGCTAAGTAAAAACACAATATACTAGAGGAAATACAAGAAAGCCAAGAATCTATCATTACTCTCTATCAGATTTAAGAAGTACCCAGGCAAATCTTACCTTCTCTGGGGTGAGGCATTTCATGTTGGTTGACTTCAGTATGTGCTGTAAATAGTCGTTTAAATCAACTATATTTGTGTTAACCGTCACCTGTACAGAGAAAGAGAAAAAAAGTCAAGAGATTATACTCTTAACAGTGAGAAAGTTGTGAATTTCTTATCTTGGGGCTGATAAAACAATCACTTATGTGTCATATTAAAATCTCCTTCTCAGTACTTAAGGGGAAAGGATGGGCAACAAAAAGTAAATGACATCTACAAAATCCAACAAACTGTACGCTGGTATGAGAACTGTTGAGTACAGATAACTTCATAGACAATCAACATGTTGTATATAAAACAGTTCTAATAAAAATCAAGGCTCATAGGAACAAAGATCGCTAGCAAGCCACTGACTTTGCAAAGCTTCTATTGGATACTGACTCAATGGTAAGTTTCTATCCATAGCCACAAAGGATGGAACATTGTTTATAATGTCTTGAACAATCAGATTAATTACAGAACTGTTACTCTCACCAGTTTACAACAGTAACTTAACCAAACCACTTGTGTGCTTTCCAGTTAAGGCTAATTTGTAAGCACAGATACTGAAACGCTGCTTTTCACATCTGTGATTAATTTTATCAAAGAATCCCTCAACATTAGCCAAAAAGAAAGATAAGCTTAAGAAAATCGTCTAAGGACTAACTTTGTTTTCCCATTCAAATTCAGCCCACATCTGACGGAATTCGGCATCAGTGCAAGTTGCAGGCTGGATATAGTCCATGATGTCAATGTGAATATCACTGAGGACCACACAATTTCTGTCACTTGCTGCTCCAGAGACGTCATAAACTGCAATGTAAAAAGATTCCGAATCACCAAAGGCTAATTTTAATTTACAAGTTTTCATATTTCCAAATAACAACTACGATATTAGCAAATAGTTTTGCTTACTACATACTGGGCTCTATTCTATATGTTTCACAAATTAATTACCTATTTAATATTCCCATCAATCCTATGTTACAGCATTATTACTTTCCATTGTACACACAAACAAAAACAGAAAAGTTGCTCAAGGTCACAAAACTGGTTAAGTGGTGGCAGCCAGGATTCAAAGTCAATGAGTGCTTACATGGCAGGTGCAACGTGTTACAGACACTGTGGAAAGATAACACAGGTAATAGTGTGCCCATAGTATTAGCAGGTGCCTAACAAACATTTCTGGATGAATATTGCTGAGCTATAGTACTTAATGACACAATACTGTTTGATTCTGTAACTGTTTCTTCCATTGTAGAAAGTCATAATCTGACTTGAGCCTACCTTTCCTCCTTTCAGCCTCTCCTCTTGACATTCCCCCATGCTATCTACAGAGAAAACAAAGCTTACCGAGAATAAGTTCCTTTAATTTTCATCCCCACGTCAAAAAATAAATGTATTTTTCTCTGAATCAACTTATCAACTTTCATCACCGCACTTCTGCTGCCTCTTCTCTTCAAGGTTAATACTTGCTGCCATCCGTGATGCCTGCTTTGGTTTAGGATCTCACTCCATCAGTCATCACCTCTTTCACTCTTAATGTCTTCACCCTCATACTGACTTTCTTCCATTAGAGTTTATGAACATAGTCAAGGCTCCCTCACCTTCAAAAAAATCTTCCCTCATCCTTTACTTCTTTTCTGGCTATTGGCCCCCTCAATGTGTTCAAAACCAAGGTCCTACACTCAGAGTGATCTACACTCATTATCATTTCAGTTCAGTCGCTCAGTCATGTCTGACTCTTTGCGACCCCATGAACCGCAGCACGCCAGGCCTCCCTGTCCATCACCAACTCCCGGAGTTCACCCAAACCCATGTCCATTGAGTTGGTGATGCCATCCAACCATCTCGGTCATCCTCGTCTCCTCCTGCCTTCAATCTTTCCCAGCATCAGGGTCTTTTCAAATGAGTCAATTCTTTGCATCAGGTGGACAAAGTATTGGAGTTTCAGCTTCAACATTAGTCCTTCCAATGAACACCCAGGACTGATCTCCTTTAGAATGGACTGGTTGGATCTCCTTGCAGTCCAAGGGACTCTCAAGAGTCTTCTCCAACACCACAGTTCAAAAGCATCAATTCTTTGGTGCTCAGCTTTCTTTATAGTCCAACGCTCACATCCATACGTGACCACTGGAAAAACCAAAGCCTTGACTAGACAGACCTTTGTTGACAAAGTAATGTCTCTTCTTTTTAATATGCTGTCTAGGTTGGTCATAACTTTCCTTCCAAGGAGTAAGCGTCTTTTAATTTCACGGCTGCAGTCACCATCTGCAGTGATTTTGGAGCCCCCCAAAGTTCTCCACTATCTTTATTTCTCCAAGTCCAATGTAGCCCTGAACCTTCTACCACCATTGCCCAAGACATACCATAAGCAATGTTTTAGTGTAACTGATAGTCAAATCTAAAGGACCTTTCTTGTAGATGTTCTGCAGCTTTGGACACGTCTTCAAGATTTTTCCTTACTTCTCTAACCACACTTCCTTTACAAGCTTCTCCTTCTTTTAATATTGCTCTGAATAAAAAACTCTGAATAACTTTTAATATTCTTGTTCTGTTGGATTCAGTTTTCAAATCTCCCCTCTCTACTCTTTATGCCCTCTTTAGGTAATTTCTTCCATTTGGTTTAAAAACAAATATTCATCTCTACTTTAGACCTTCTGTTCAAGTTCTAGGCTCATCTCAAACTGCCCTTCAGTAACTTAAAGACAGTTTAATTTATTGTATCTCTCAAATTTGTCCTTCTCTCCTGTATTCCATTTCAGTGATTAACATAAACATCAACCCAACACACCCAATAAGGAAATCTGAGGGTTGCTCTAGCCACTTACTGTTCAATCAGTAAGCATGTCCTGGACATTCTACCCCCTTAATATCTATTATATTCAGCCCTTCTCTTCATCCTGGCCGTTACTGTGCTGGTTCAAACTCTCCATCATCTCTCACCTGGGCTATTCCAAGTCTACTTGCTAGCCTTCCTGCCTCTTCCAATCAGTCTTTAGTGCTGCCATAGAAATATTTAACCACATGATTCACCAATAATTCCTCAATGGATCCTCCTTATATCCAGGATCAAGTCTGAAATTCTTAGCATAACAGGTATAGTACAGCTGCCACTAACCTTCTCAACCTCACTCTCTTCTACCATCAGGCTCTAGCCCATTCTCAACTCCAGGTGTGTCAAACTACTTGCATTTGATTCAACTGAATCTCTGTAGACCACTTACTAATCTTTCAAAACCCACTTGATCTTCAGCCCCTCCACAAAGCCTTTCCTCCCAACCTCCCTGCGAGCAATAACCGAATCTCTGCACAGACTTCAGCTTCACCAGCTTGGGCTTCTGTCACAGCACTTAACAGTCTGTCTGCACATTACCAATTGTATGTATTTGTTTGCCCTTACTGAGCTAGGAGCTATTTGAGGACAGAGATTTTTTTGTTCCTACTGCAGAAACTGCTTTTCAAAAAAAGAGCTTATTGACTAAATACCTTTGTGCAAGCTAATCCCTAGGTGGCCTGGCAACAAACACCTGTGCACAGTTTTAGACTTACTTCAAAGGTTGATAACATTCCTTCCTCCTTTATAAAGTCTTCCATAGTTAGCATTTTCCCACTATGATCCCAAAGCACATAGTATATAAACTAGCTGTTCGCATACTGTATTGTAACTTTATACTACTTATTCTTCTCCTCTTGCATGACAGTTTGAGGACAATGATTCTCATTTCTGTATACCCAGAACATGGTACAACAGCGACTAGCACAGCAGACGCTCCATAAATGAATAAATGAATGGATTCAAGTCCTGTCCTCAAGAAATGTCACACAGCTACTCATTACAGAAATTCTTTAATAAAAACATCCAAACATCACAGGCTATAAAACAATTCCTTACCTATATTACCAAAAATTATTCCATTTTCTGTTGATGCTACTTTGACATTAGCTTTAATATTTGCAAAATCATGAGGAGCAAGAGTCAAAGGAGATGGCTTTTCCACAAGTTTCAAGTCCCCTGAAAAAAAATTTAGACATGGCTAAAAAGACATACATATTAACCTCTCCAATCATAAAACCTTAAAATACAGCTCAATAGTTTCTAGCAAAACAAGTAATAAAAGGATTATGACTCAAATATGAGGACAAAAAATTCATTTAACACTATTATTCACATCAATATGCACATTTTCGTTTAAAAGGTAATAGGCTTCTCAGAATAATCCTATATTTAAATTCATTTATGTGGGGGGGGGGGTTGGGCATACCATTTTATTTCAGTGAACGGATACAAACTTTTCAAAAAGCTGAAGTCCTAAACTATACAGTCTATTACAAAGAAAGATAAAACAACCTGAAGAAAGAATTAGTTCTTTATGCAGGCCTCAAGCTATGCTGAGGAAGACAGGGCAGAACTATATTCTCCCTTGATTTCTTAAAGCCTCTTAACTCTTGTTTAAGTCATATAGAATTTTGTAGGGAAAGTGCACTGTTCCTGTATAAAATTTGTATTTTCCAACTTCAAAGCCAGATGCGTAAATGATCAGAGAAAGTCTAATTCATGTGTCTTTATGAAGAAGAAGCAAAAAAAAAATCTCACATTGCTAAATGTGATAATGTATTATTTTGGCCACACATGGGTTATGTATTTAGTTATGAACTCAGAAAATACCTGTTCTATACTAAGGCAATTGAAACTTTAACTAAGCCATCTGGTAAATCTATAAATAGCTCTTATGTACATTTAAAAAAATTGACATATGTTAGATCAAGCTCATTGAATAAACCTATCTAGGAGTACCAAAGAACATACACATAAGAAAGTATCACAGAGGCTCAGAAACTAAGACTTGATTCAAAATGTCACAAAGGGCTCAAGAGAATTCTTATACTAAAACCTGTACACTTCTCTTAATAACCTGTCATAAAGATTTACCATACAATAAAACTTTCCCTTTACGGTAAATTTCCTTACCCAGAGTAGCTAACTCTAATGTGCAGTTCTGCAAGGTGTCACTGGTTTGGTTCACAACAAGTACATCCAAGACGATATCGTACTGGTTGACATGAACATAGGCTTCTGCATACACAGGGTCTGAGAAACCTGTCAACTGGGTAACCTGTCAAACAAAAATAATCAAATGATTGAGACAATCAAATATATCCTAGCCAAATGACTAAGAATGTTAGGTGATTAACAGATGTACTTAGATTAAACCAGTCATTTGAAATGGGTGTAATAAAATTGTTTTATAATTTAAACATGGTAATTGAAACTTACACATTACCATGTTAAATATGTTCAGCAAATACACTAAACATTACCCCAACTTACAAACTGAATAGATTTGAACAGATTTTTCAGTTAAATCCCTCAGCACATAAACTCACTGGTTGTTACTCAAACTTGGGAAAAACAATTACAAGTAAAAAATTCCTGTAATTCTACGAAGATAAATTTTTAGATGTACCCCCACCAAACCTTTAAAAAAAACATCCAGTTCAGTTCAGTCACTCAGCTGTGTTTGAATCTTTGTGACTCCATTAAAAAAAAAATCCAGAGTATATATAATATTTTAAAAATGTAATATTATTACCAAAAACATAGGCAGCAAAAAAAAAAAAGGCCAATTACACTACATCAAAAATCACAAACTTCTGTGCATCAAAGAACATTATTAACACAGTGAAAAGGCAATCCAAAGAACGGAAGAGAATATTTGCAAATCATACATCTGATAAGGGACTGGCATCCAGAATACATAAAGAAATCCTATAACTCAACATAAAGAAAACAATCAACCAGATTAAAATCACTCGCAAAGGACTTGAGTAGACATTACACCCAACATCACTAATCACTAGGGAAATGCAAATCAAAACCAAAACAAGATGTCACTTCACATCCATTAGGATGGTTACTATAATAGAAATGAAAAATCAGTGTTGGCAAGAATATGGAGAAATCAGAACCCTTTCCGCATTGAAGGTTGGAATGTAAAACAGTACAGCTGCTATGTAAAACAGTGCAGCGGTCCTCAAAAAACTAAAGCAGAATCACTATACTATACAATACAATATACAATCACTATACTATACAATTCCATTTCTGGGTTTAACACAAAGTAGAACCTCAAAGTGATATCCAAACATCCACATTCATGGCAGCATTACTCACAACAACCAAAAAGTGGAAGCAACCCAAGTATCCATCAACAGATAAATAGATAAACAAAATGTGGTATATATTTAGCCTTGAAAGGAAATTCTGACATATGCTACAAAATGGATGAACCTTGAAGACATCAGGCCAAATGAACTAAGAAACCAGTCACAAAAGGATGAAATTTATGATTCCACTAATTTAAGGTACCTGGCATAGTCAAATTTACTGGGATAAAAAGTAGAATGTGACTACCAATGGCTGAGGCAAGATGGGAATGGGGAAATACTGTTTCGTGGGCATAGAGTTTCAGTTTTGAAAAATGAAAAAAGTTCAGGGAATAGATGGGGCGGATGGTTACATAATATGAATGCACTTAATGCCACTGAACTGGACACTTAGAAACAGTTAAGAGAGCATTTTTCTGGTGGTTCAGTGGTCAAGAATCCACTTCACAATGCAGGAGATGAAGGTTGGATCCCTGGTCAGGCAACTAGGGTCTCTTATGTTGCAGGTCAACTAAGCAAGTGCCATAACTAAGACCTGATGCAGCCAAATCAACTGATGTGTTTTTTAAAATAAGTTAAGAGGGTAAATTTGATTTTATGTAAATTTTACCACAATTTAAAAAGACAAAGTGAAAAAATTTTATAACTGTAATATTGTCAATATCAATTACCAATTTTAAGGGAGAAAGTGTTTTAGTAGTTCCTATTCTGCCTCAGATCTTACCGTGGGCAACAAAATCAATTTGAGACTGTTTACTTATCTAACAGAGGAAGGAGTAAACTAGGTCATGGATGTGTAAATTTAATATTTGAGAAGAGAGACAGATCAGAATAATTTTCCTAATGAAATCCTATACGGAACTCAATATATTAAGAATATAAAAGTGGAGTTGCCCTGTTTAAAGTAGGAGGGGACAGGAGAAACTAAGGGCAGGGTGTGGGGGAGGAGACTAATATTCTACCCCATAAAAGCTCTAGTTAACCTCTCAGGATCCCTTGGCTCTATGTTTTAGTTTACGGTAATTTGACACACAACTGGAACAAGTTATGAAACCAGCCACGGGACTAATAGTACTAGCATATAGAAAAGTATCAGGTTCCACCGAGTTTCAATTCACATTTAATGAGCCTATCAATCACAGTAACGACAAAAAAATATGCTGTACTAATTATTTTTCTTTTACAATGAACAGTAGGACCAACAAATTTGTGATTACTACTTTCTTAAGCAGCCAATTTAAATAACTCACTGGTGTATTTGACATATTGTTACCTTGTTAAGTTTAGATGCTAGGGGATCTGCGGCTTCTTTTCTCTGTGTGTTACCCATCGCTGCCAGCAAACTCAGCTGAAACTGATCTTCCTTGCAGTTCATTTCATTCTTTGCAGTTAGTTGCATGAAGGAAATGGGGTCATCAGGCTGTACGGTCACATTCCTCTTTTCAGATTCTTTCTGTGTTGCAAAAACAATATACCAACTTTAATTTGGAAAAAAGATAGCTTTCTGGAAGCCTTCAACAAAGACATGGCTCACACATGAGAACTGAAAAATCAACAACAAAGAACACAAAGCACTTTTATGCCTTTATCATATATACACCTTACCTTTTGGGATAATTTCTCTTCTTCAAGTTTAGCAGATAACATGTGAGAAAGGGACTGTCTGCATTCCTTATTGAAAATGTCATTCATTAAAGGTGAACATTCAGATAAGACCTTGAGGCACAAGGAGATTCGATCTACATCATCGTCTGTAATTGGCTTCTTAGGAAGAGAGGATTTTCCCAAATGTAGGATAGTGGCCATGAGCAACATCGCTTCAGCAACAAAAGACTAGTCAAGGAGAGAAATGGTTTATTTATTTTTATTTTACTATTTACAATAATGTCACTTTAATATGGGCTTCCCTGGTGGCTCATATAACTCAAAATCCAAGAAATTCAACCTAATATCACTTAACCTGAATAAGATTTCAAATATTTTAGATTTTATTTTTTTACACCCTTCTCCTTCCTGTCACCCTCTAAAACCTTCATTAGCCCTCAAATGATAAGAGTACAGGTTTTTAAACTATTTTTTCTTACACTTTCCAACTTCAGAAAGTTGAAAGAATGATTAGTTGTTACTGTTCAGTCTCCAAGTCATGTCTGACTCTTTGTGACCCCATGAACTGCAAGCATGACAGGCTTCCCTGTCTTTCACTATCTCTCTGAGTTTGCTCACTCACATCCATTGAGTCAGTGATGCCACCCAACCATCTCATCCTCTGTTGCCTCCTCCTCCTCTTGCTCTCAACCTTTCCTGGCATCAGGGTGTTTTCCGATTTGTTCTTCACATCAGGTAGTCAAAGTATTGGAGCTTCAGCTTCAGCATCAGTCCTTTCAATGAATATTCTGAGTTGATTACCTTTAGGATTGACTGGTTTGATCTCCTTGCAGTCCAAGGGACTCTCAAGTGTCCTCTCCAGCATCACAGTTTGAAAGCATCAATTATTCAACTCTTAGTCTTCTTTATAGTTCTACTTTCACATCCATACACGACTACCAGAAAATCATAGCTTTGACTATATGGACCTCTGCTGGCAAAGTGATGTCTCTGCTTTTTAATACACTGTCTAGGTGTGTCATAGCTATTCTTCAGGAGCAAGTGTCTTCCTAATCTCATGGCTGCAGTCACTGTCTGCATTGATTTTGGAGCCTCAAAATGATACACTTCACCAATTGTTAATATTCTGCCAAAACTGCTTTCTTATTCTACCCATATATGTACATTTATTCTTTTGGCTTGGGCTCCTAAGGTGGCTCAATGGTAAAGAATCTGCCTGCGATGCAGAGATGTGGATTCAATCTCTGGGTTGGGAAGTTCCCCTGGAGAAGGAAATGGCAACCCACTCCAGTATTTTAGCCTGGGAAATCCCATGGACAGAGGAGCCTGGCAGTCTACAGTCCATGGTGTCACAAAGAGTCAGACTACTGACTTAGCAACTAAACAACAATGACAATTTTTTCAGCTTAACGTATGGAAGTAAAAATCTTTATTTCATAAGTGCTTTAGCAAACATCTCTTGATTCAGGACAGTTTCCTGGATAATCATAATATCATTATCTCACCTAAGAAATGTAACAATTCCCAAATACATCTACTACACTCCAAATTCAACTAAATCTTCCTAATTGTCACAAAAACATTTTTTTTTAAATCCAGGATCAGGTTCATATATTTTTATTATTATTCTCTTTAGCCCTTTTTAATCTAGACCAGTCCCTTGGTTTTCCACCATTGTGATATAAATGTATCTACACATTGTGATCAGCGTAAATATATGAAAAAATTATCAGAAGCCTGGGAAGAATAAATGTAATAATTCTTTGAGTCCAGGTATGGTCTCCAGAAGGAAAGAGAAAGGGAGACAGAAAAAAGTAGCTAAAGAAATAATGACCAAAAATTTCTCAAACTTGATGAAAACCATAAAATCACATATTCAAGAAGCTCAATGAACCATAAGCATACGACACAAAGAAAATCACACTAAAGCATATCCTAATCAAATGTCTGAAACCTGAAATTATAATTATAGTGATAAGGAGAAAATCCAAAACCAGCTGGAGGAAAACAGGACAAACTCCACAAAGAGGTACAAGAGCAACATCTTGACAGTACTGAAAGCCAGAGAACAATGAAGCAACATCTTTACAGTGCTAAAAGAAAAACTGTCAACCTAGAATGCTATACCTACAAAGATATCTTTCAAAACTGAAGGAAAAATAAGGGCTTTTTCAGAAAAACAAAAACCAAAAGAATTAACTGTCAACAGATCTGCACTACAAGAAAAGTTAAAGCAAATTCTTTAGGCAAAAGGGGTATGATACCAGAGAGAAAGTCAGATCTACGTTAAGAAATGAAGAGTGCTGGAAAAGGCATAAATGAAGGAAAGCCAAGACAGCATCATGATGAACAACCAAACTTCCTTCTGCCTCATACCAAGGTGGCAAATTTCTTGAACTAGTATGTTACCAGAAAGCTGGTTCTCTTAAACAGATTCCAGCAAATGCTCTCCCAACTTGCAGAACCAAGACATAAAATGTTGGAGATTTTTAAGAAGCATAGTTTAAAGAACAGATAAGACCTGAATAAATAAATAAGGGCCCTCAGAGAGTTACAAAGTTATTCCTCATAAATAAAAGTAATTGATTAAAAAGAGATAACACATCTTATAATTTACCTGATCCTCTGAATCTTATTTATGGACTTATAAGGAAAGCTATATGATGGAAAATTTTTAAAAAATCCTTCAAAAATCACTAATCTAAAAATAAAGTGTCTTATTATATAGAGGTTTGACTACATGAAAGAATCCAGTGGATTACTATGGAGCTATTAAATATTATTATGACTAGGAAGGGTTTAGAATAGCATAGGGAAAATGTTATAAAGTTAAATGAAACTACAATATGGTAAAACACAAAATGATCACTACTAGAGAAAAAGTGTTTCACAGATAAACGTCATAATAAACTCTGAGGAAGGAAAGGTTTTTGTTAATATATTTGGTAATGCAGTCCTATCTTTTGATGTTTCTATCTCCACTACAATATTAATAAGATTTGTACTTCAGTGCTTTAACCATGACTGATTCTTTTCTCATTAATTTTCATCACTCCTTATTTTAGCAATGTGAAAAAAGATATGAATAAAAATAAAATAAAACACTCAGTTTTACCACAAAGTGATTTTTTTTTAAGTGAAAGCAAAGATTTTTTTTCAGGCAAATGAAAGCTGAGAGAATTCAGCAGCAGCAGACCTGCATTTAAGAATAATTAACTTCTTTAAAAAAAAAAAAGAATAATTAACTTCTTCAGGCAGGAAGAAAATATCAGATAGAAATCTCCCTTTATACAAAAAATGAAAAGCACTGTAAGTATAACTTTTTTCTCATTAAAAAATATTTAGAAGAAAATTGACTATTTATAATAGATGAATGGATAAACAGTGACAGCAGAATATTAAGACAGCCTGAAAAAGGAAAGAAGTTCTGACAATGCTCTCATTCAAATGAACCTAGGAGACATTACGCTAAGTGAAATAAGAGAGTCACTGAAGGACAAATCTTGTATAATTCCACTTATACTAGGTGTGTAGAACAGACAAATTTATAGAGGCAGAAAAGCAGAATGGTGGTGGCCAAGGACTAGTGGAGGGAATATGGGGTTATCGTTTGCTGGTTAGTTTCAGTTTGGGATGATGAAAAAGTTCTGGAGACGGATAGTGGTAATAGCTAACAATTTGAATGTACTTAACGACACTGAACAGTACACTTAAAAATAGTTTAAATGGTAAACTTTATGTTACATGTATTTTACCAGGAAGAAAAATATGAAAAAAAAAACAAAAATGAAAAAAAAGAAACCCACCCAGAAGGGTACTTGAATTTTGTCCTGTTTCCAACTCTCAATTACTTACAACTTGAGTATATCCCTTCTCAACCTGAGTCTGGTCACTAGGTAAATAAGAAAAGGGAAAGAAATGGTACATATATACATAAACGATAACTGACTATTTAAAGCAAAAATAATAATAATGCATCACAGTGTTGATTAAATGACACGCAGAAATAAAATACAGGCCAATAACACAAAGGATGGCAGCAGGGGTTTGGTAGAACGACAGTTCGTTATTGTAAATGAGTATACAGTCAGAATGGTCAGAAGCCATAAAGAAAGGTAGGAACTGCAAAAATTGGAATATTTAAGAGGCATTTCTAGGATGAAACAATGACTGGCAGGATGAAGATGCTGGAGAGAGAGGCATTTCCTTCACTGGGCTTTGACTAATCCCAGAAAACAGAAATAACTTCATAAACCCTTGTATCACTTCCACTGGACTAATCATACTGTGTTGTTATTACATTATTTTGTCAATTTTACAATCATTATATTTTTTATATATATATATATATTTTTCATTATATTACTGGGTTCATTTCCCCAATTAAAGCATAAGCTCTTTTATGACAGGAACTTAGCATTCACTTTTGGGTCCTCACTGTCTAATGCATATAGCAGGCACTCAATATTCATGTTAGGTAAATGGAGAATAAATGAACTTACATTTTGCTTTTTCTTCTCCTGAACCAAAGCCACATAGCGCAAGGCAATCTTGGTCAGAGTTGTGGCAAGGGAGGCAGCAACAAAGAAATCTCCATCCAGAAGGAATCCTCTTAGGGGAGGTCTGCAAAGCAATCAAGGCAAATGAAACCCACCAACTTCTTAAGCAGCATGCAGCTTTTGTATAAATGACTCAAGGAAGCCTATTTCATACTCTCACTGCCACCCTTCGATGATTAAGATCTCAACTAGCTCCCTCATTACCTCTCAGAATAAAAAAGGAAAAAGAAAAAAAAAATACATGGCTTTCACACATCTGCAATGCTAAAAGAGGTAAATAAATAAAGAGAAAATGGTTAAAGGTGTATATTCATTTATTGTGTCCCTCTGGGTAGTTCCAAACCTCTTTAAGCCTCAAATTCCTCCTCTATGAAATGTGGCTAATCAACAAGATACTGTCAAAGACTATCAGAGACAAGCTATTTATTTAGTACAATGCCTAATACATAGTAAGCATTAAAATTTTAGACATCATCAAAATTTTCATCATCTTCACTATATAATTGGAGAACAAATATGGAGAAAAACATCAAAATTTTATTCCATCAATTAGAAGTACAAAATCTTGAAAATATGTTTTCCAAATGCTATTTGGAAATAAAACTCAAATATCATTAGTTACCTCCACTTAGTATTTTCTATGTGAGTAAAGTAACCTTAGTTTAAATAGAACACAGTTCAATGACAATATTTATTAGGAGCAGACAATTAAAACTATTAACACAATTTCTGGAAGAAAGAACTTAAACATCCTTTTCCTTCCAAGTATCTTAAATAGTGAAGATTTCTATTTGGGTCAGAAGAGTAAACTAACAAGATACAGAAATCCTCTGACTGTTTTATACCCAGAAATATAGCTCGCAGGGCACAGGTGCCACAAATTACCTTTCTTCCTCTTTCTTCGTTGGTCTAGAACTGCTAAGGGCACTCTGAGTTGCATAGGTGCCCATCTCAGTTACCAGCTTCTGAACTGGTCCCACAGTTATTTCTTCTTCAGGTTTTAATTCACCAGCTTCTTTTTTAATCTCTGACTCTACAATCGGGATCTAAAAGTCAAATGGAAACATCAAATATCAGTAGGAAGCCAAACATATTTAAATATTCAATAATTTCTATAGTTCTCTACAGAACTATTCCCTCAATGGGGTTTTTTGGAACTTGACTCTGCTTCCAATTTTCTTTCCTCCCCAGAATAATGTGGTGAGAAGAGGGGCTTTGGAGTTGGATGCTACTTTTAGTTGTATACGTTGAATGTGTTAGTCATTCAGCCATGTCCAACTCTTTGCGACTCCATGGACTGTATGTAGCTCGCCAGGCTCCTCTGTCCATGGAATTCTCCAGGCAAGAATACTGAAGTGGGTAGCCACTCCCTTCTCCAGGGGATCTTCCCAACCCATGGATCAAACCCAGGTCTTGCACAGTACAGATTCTTTACTGTCTGAGCCTTCTGGACAAATTAATTAAAACTACTTTGAGCCTCAGTTTCTTAATCTGTTAAACAGAAATCTTAATTCTCGACATACAAGTTACTGAAAAGGAAAATGCCTAGGACAGTGACTAAGACAAGGTAGATACTCACTAAGCCTTATTCCACTTTTCCCTCACTTTCATTGAAATACTAATCAAAGCCAGCATCCATCCTTCCATAAAATGAAATAAATCTGACTTATGTGTATGTAGTAACTTAACCAACCTTCTCTTTTTTTTTTGGCCACATGGCATATGGGATCTTAATTTCCCCAATCAGAGATCAAACCTACATTCCCTGCATAGGAAGCATGGAGTCTTAACCACTGGACCGCCAGGGAAGTCACCCAACTTCCTCTCTTTTAAACCAAGCAGATACTACGTTTATTTCTTAATACCAGTCTATCATCTAATTTATGAGCTCCAAGAGTCGTCAAACATTATCTATTGACTCCTTTACTATAACAGATGAAAAACTTGATGTCCAGTCAGGTTAAGGAAATTATATCCAAAGTCCCAGAGTTATTAATGGCAGAAGCAAGACCGGAATCCAAGTTCCTAACAAGTACTGTTCTTTCTGTTCTACTATATGGGCTTATTTAGATGAGGAAATGCTGCCAGTTTTAGTACATAAATAGCAATTATTCTTACAAGAATTCTTTTTTTTATAACATAGAGGATTAGGCAGAGTTTTATAATTCTTTTTCCTTTTTTAAAATATATCCTTTTGTTCAAATAAAATCTTATCCAGAATGTTAAATAATATAGAAGAATAGGTATTATGGCTCAATGCAGGGGAGGCCAACTCCCCTAATTTCCCATTGACCAGAGGCTTAATTATCTTGGTAATTAAAATTTTTCCAATGATCTTTAGCCCAGAAACTATTAAATAAAAACACAAAAGTAAATCACCACATAAAAGTCAGATTTACTAAAATAAAAATCACCACATAAAGTAGCAATTATTAAAGTAAAACATACCTCCCCAAGGGACCTGCGGACCTCAGTCATCACACTCTGAATGTCTTCCTTGGTACTACAGTATTCTCCCAAGATCCACAATGCTCCTCGGTAAATCCTAAGGCAAGAATACAAGTTATGATGCACTGACTCGGCCAACAAATCTTGAAGCAGTGATCTTTTTTTGTGAGTTTAAGCTTAAGGAAGAAAAAAATATTCTGCAGCTCTAAGGGACTATGGATGAAATGTTAAGAAAGAATACAACAAGACACTAAGTTTCTTTGATTCTCTCCTCAAGTCACAAGAATTAAAAGGAAAGTAAGTGTTCTTACCATTTTTAGGAACATTCTACAACTGGTAAACCCAGTATGTTAAAAAATAAAATACCCAATTGTTTCCCAGAAACGTGATATCTTTCATTTCAGACATAATTTAATGGAAATTTGATTTTATAACCTACCACTACTAAAAGTATGTATTACTTTTATATAAAAAGTAATTCACTGAAGAGGCAGGGATGCCAAATAGACCAATGAAAAAGGAAAGAATGCAGAGGATCAAAACAACCACCAAAAAACCCTCAAATAAAGCAACAATTTTCTAGTTAAAACTGTTGAAATGAATTAAGTCTTCAGTCATCTTTTCCCTAAGATTTTCATTAAATTTATTAAAAAAAAATTCTAGAAACTGAAACCCTAAGAGGTTATGGCTGCCAAAAGCTAAACTTTGACATGATTTTTTTTTCCAGAAAGGAAACAAATCTTTCTCATTTCCATAAATCTCAATATATTTTCATATCATAAAACCAACCCTGTACTCCCTTCTTTTCTATACAGGCAGATATAAGGCAAGTCTACTACAACTCATCAGATGATTCAAATGAAGCAAACCTCAGCTGCAAGAGTCCTTTCTCATTAGCAAAGGCTATCTGAAGGGAAACATAACAGATTTAGGCTCTTATTTTCAATCCTTCACTTCAGTAAATGCTAAAGAGGGAATACAAATAATAATGGTATCCCAAAACAGTACCTTTTAAAAATATTTCCCTTATCAGATTATTCCTGGCAAGTGTATAGAAATGCAACTGATACTTTATACTGATCTTGTAGGCTACAATCTTGAGCTCATTTTTTAACTCTAATAGTTTTGCTTGTATGTGCATGGGGTGGGGGTGATCCTTTCCCTTGTCAATATGGTGGAACATATACACAATGGAATATTAGTCAGCCATTAAAAAGAATTTTTTTTTAACTAGTCTTACATCCCTGTAATAAACCTACCTGGTCAAAGTACATAACAAAACAAATAAATAAAAATATATTTCTTAGTCACTTAAGAATTTATGATGCTTTACAGGAAATGAGAATGGAGAAACCTATCTAAATCATACCTACCTACCAAAAATACTTTTGCTGATAGATTATGGATTCACTAAGGGTAAGAGTAGGGGTGACATGTTTCTGACATTTATTTTGTCTCATTTTGTTTTAACTGTTTTAAGACAGCTCTCCTCTCTTATATTTTCTATCAACTTACCCTTAAAGATAGAAATTGGTAAAATGCTTACTCAACTTTACATTTAAACAGATTTTAAACCTACTTGACAGATTTGATAGCATGAAAGACTTCAAGCATCTTCTCAACAATAAGCATTCTCAGGTTGTCAAAGCGCTGGATGGCTTCACGAACAAACTCCAAGACATCTGCAGCTGCTGCTTCATTACTGTCACTGAGAAACTCCATTAACTAAAAGAAAAAACATAGATAACAATTATACATTTTCAGAAAGAAAATTACCTATTACCTAAGGTTAATAAGTAAACTGAATAAGTTTACAAAGAAAATAAATAATACTTTTCAAATACACAGTAAAATGTAAGTTGAGAGACAAGTACTATTATGTAAACAAAGGCATGATGACTTTTCAGTTTACATGCAGCGAAGTTTATTACAAAACACATGATAAAAACTGAAGCTAGAGGACTTCTCTGTTGGTCCAGTGGATAAGAATCCACCTGCCAACGTAGGAGACATAGGTCTGACTCCTGGTCCAGGAAGATCCACATGCCGTGGAGCAACCAAGCCCACGCACCGCAACTACGGAGGCCCATCACCCTAGAGTCCATATGCTGCGACAAGAGAAGCCACGGCAATGAGAAGCCCACACACAACTAGAGTAGCCCCTACTCGCTGCAACTAGAGAAAGCCCATGCACAGCAACAAAGGCCCAGCACAGTCAAAGAAACAAAAACTGAAGCTGGAAATCCACAATTCAAAATAAATTATCTGGAGACATACAAAGTTGTAACTAAAAGTAAAAATCATTTTAGAGAAAAGAGCTCAAAGTCAAAATGTCAAATTACAACAACATAACTCATCTATCTGACAATGACAGAAAGAAAACATTATTGGTATGTTAATTTTTCCTCTAACTAAATCCTTCAAATTTAAGAGATTAAAATTATTGATATCTGAAAAAAACTTATTTGCCCTACTGGTTGATTTATATACACAGAATATTTTACTATAGGTAACAGTAACAAACATTAAGGGCTTCCCTCAAGAATCTGCCTACAATGCAGGAGACCCAGGTTCAGTCCGAGTCAGGAAGATCCCCTGGAGAAGGAAACAGCAACCCACTCCAGTACTCTTGCCTAGAGAATCCCATGGACAAAGGAGCCTGGCAGGCTGCAGTCCATGGGGTCACAAGAGTCGGACACAACTTATCAACTACGCCACCACCAACAAACATTAATTATAATAGTATGTGGAGGTATATTTGTCATTATTTTTTGTTGTTGTTGTTTTTTGGTGAAGATATGAGAGAAAGAAGTCAGAGTCCTTATCCTTTTGAGCTTAGTAGAATTAAGATCTCTTCTGACCATGAGATATAGTTATTACAAAGAGCTGAGATTTCCAGAATTTAACTGTCAAACAACTAAAATTTCTTAATTTTTATTTTTAGAGAATTCAAAATTAAGATCACTGGAATTACATACCACAGGAATAACATTTGCAGCCATATCTGGAAATCGGACAGAACAGGAATGCAATGTTCGCACAAGGAGTTGTCTGTATTTGTCAGTATCTTCATGCTCTGACACATTATTTGTTTTAATTACTTCCTTCTTCAGGACAATAACCAGCTATAGAACAAAGCAAAATTAAGTAAGAATGACATCATGTTTGGCTTGACAGCTTACAAAGTGCTATCAGAATTCTGTTTTACCTCTTCAACATTCCTAGAGGAGACAAGATCCAGTGCTAACTGCAGAGTCTTCTTGCGTACTTCTAAGTCTGGTGTGCTCAATACTCTTAGGATGTCCATAACCAGATCCTGAAAAAGAACAAAAATAATCTAGAGTTAATATCAGTATTTCTGGTCACACAAGAAGAAAATCTTACCTGTAGAATAAAGAGTTCTATCATGACCTTAATTCTCTGATCAGTAATAAAATCACTATTGTTGGACAAAACAGATAATTTGCGTTGCCTGACCGACTCAACGAACATGGGTTTGGGTAGACTCTGGGAGTTGGTGATGGACAGGGAGGCCTGGCATGCTGCAGTTCATGGGGTCGCAAAGAGTCGGAGACGACTGAGCGACTGAAATGAACTGAACTGAACTGATGTAAGCCAATATAAAGTATGTAATATTACATATGATGCATTCAAACTGAACATGTCTACTCTGACTCTGCCAAGCTTTAGCTCAAACCTGCAGTTTATAGGAAAAACAGATGTCAGAGCAACAAGCTAAAGGACACCAAAAAAGGTAACCAGACACATCCAGAAGGAGTCTTTTGAACAAGTCCGTGTTCTGAAAAAACGATACTGCTCAAATTAAGAGACTCAAGGAACCACACATCACAACTATATACATCACAACAAGTGTCACGTATGGCTATAAACTGGAAAAATCAAACCAAAAGGGTATTTTAGGAATATCTGGGAAAACTGGATGATAATGAGAAAGTATTAACAATTTTGTTAAGTGTGATAATGTTATTTTGGCTCTGCAGGAAATTGTAATATTTTAAAGAAGCATACTTAAAATTCTATAGCAAGTATTTTTAAATATAGCAAAACAAAACATTTCACTTCTTTAAAACTTTATATTTTTAAAAATTTCTGATAAAAATGTTCTAAAATTTTTAAGGATGAATTCCTGTATAACCTTCACTTATATATATCAGTTATATATATATCTCACATTTGCTGTGTCACATTCTCTATACTTCTATACTTCTAAATGTTTCACTGTATACCCAAGATTAAGAAAAATTTATATAATACAATTATCAAACTCAGAGAACTTAACACTGATTAATGATACTATTAACCAATACAAAGTCTGTATTCACATTTCTCCAACTGTCCCAATAATGTCTTTTATAGCAAATGTTTTTGTTGTTATTCTGATCCAGGATCAGCATTGTATGTAGCTTTATTTTTATCATGGGACTTTAGTTTTACAATAATCATTGTCACAGATTAAATAGGTATACTGGTAATTTTCTAAAATCTAGTCATCTTTCATTCTCAGTTGATGTTAATTATTTTGTAAAAAATGTAAATTATATTAAAACTAAAACAAATATATCTCTACTGGTAAGAACACCAAGTGCAGTACAAATAGAAAAGATAAACACTAACACATTAATTCATGTTAGAAATTCTTTTTAATAACAAAGACAATACCCCAAAAGGCTACGGTGCTTCAAGAGTTATACCTTAGGTGACCGAAATTTAATCTGCCAAATCTCCAAGCATTTAAGCTAACCAAGATGGCAAGTATTGGGAATTATTTCAATTTGGAAGAAGATTCTATTTAGGATTTCTCTGTTTCAGAAACATTTACCTGTAGTACTCGTTCATGAGCCGGATGTTCTTTTAATTCTATCAATCGATCTAGAACTATGAGCTTTACATTGTTGTCACTCTCTTTAATAATTAAATCAATGTAACACTGAGCAGCAGCCTATGTAAAAAAAAGAAATACATTTTAAGAACACATTCATCTATCTTAAACACAGAATCTGAAAATAAGAAAAAAGTAAAGCCTCCAAGAAGCCAAAATACATTCACTACTCCTGCACTGAAAGTTTATGCATTTTTCTCAGAGGAATGTGTCCCTCTACTACCCAAGTTCTAACAAATTTCATTATTTTTTTAAGGTTACAAAAAATTGGAAGCATCACAAATTAAAAGGATGAAAAGAGGTTGTTACAGGCAGAAATTCTCATTAACAGCCAAAAATTAAGGGCTGAACCTAAGGAACAAGGCAGAAAAAAGCACACAGAGAATCCCAAGTAGTTTAGCTATTGAGCAACTTTTAGTTTAGGTACAAACTCTAACCCACTTGCATTATAGAGCAGAAAACATCAAGAATATAAAGATGGCTCTGAATCAATAAAAGCAAAGGACAAAGAAGCAGATCTGAAGGACAATTTGATCAACAAAATAAATAATAATATTGGATTATAATCCATAGAATAAAACATTCATACTGATACAAAGAAGAAAAGGAAGGAAAGAAGGAAATGAGAGAGGGAGGGAGGGAGGGAGGGAGGAAGGGATGAAGGAGAAGCGACAGCTCCTCCCTGCAGAACTCCAAATAATAAGGTAGAATGAGGGTAACAAAAAATCACCATTAGAATATCATGATAGAAACTGCTGTAGAAAACATCCACTGACACATGATAAAATCAATTGGTGTAAGTCTGAGGAGAAATAGGATATTTGCACAGTTTCTAAGCATGTTCTCAAGATATTTATTGATTACAAAAGGAAAAATCGTAAGTCTACAGAGGAGAAATCTGACACAGACCACCTTAATCGAATGATCAAGGTTAACATCACCAGTGATAAGATACATCAGCATCGTGTATGTCTTGATAGGATACACTGAGAATGGTGTACCACTTCTGTGATAGTTCCCCTAAAATGCACATTAAACTAATGAGGAGAAAATGCCAGACAAACCAAGAGATATTTTACAAAGTGACCCAGTACTCTTCAAAAGTATCAATGTCATGAAAACCAAGGAAAGGCTGCCGAACTGTCACAGACTGGAGGACACTACCACAGGGTAACTTGGTTATGTGGGATCCTAGGCTGACTCCTGGGACAGAGAATGAACTTTAGTAGGAAAACTGGTGAGATCTGAAAAATGTCTACAGTTTAGTTAACAATACTGTCCCAACGATAATTTTAGTTTTGACAACTACACAATTGTTATGCAAGACATGAACATCATGGAAAGCTGGGTGAAGGGTAATGAGAACTCTGATCTATTTTTGCAACTTTTCTGTAAGTTTAAATAATAAGTTTCAAAATAACACGTTAAAAAGAATTTTTTAAGTATTGGTGGCAAAAGCACTAAATTCCCCTATTTATACAATCTGGTTTTCCACAATAATTCACTTTATGAATAGAGTAGGGTTCCTCACATGTCTTGACAGAGTACATTAAAACATTTCATTATCGAAAACATTAACTGGAACCTTTTTAGGGTCCATTTAGGATTCAGCATCTATTTCCCCAGATCTAGTTCTTAATGTAACTGAAGTATGGGGTGGAGATCTTAAACTATCAGTATCATTCTCCAGAAACTAGAAATACTGCTATTCTGTCACCTTTACTCTTTATATACATATAAAAGCAGAAAGTAAGAAAAGAAGGTTGGACTACATTGGAAATCAAATGATTTTCTAAAATTTGTAGTTGACTGTAACATCACTAAATCAAAAGTGGGAAGACAGCATATCTATCCTCTAACTGGCACACGGACACACACACAAGGACAGTACCTTGATGGCAGTAGGTGCACTAGAGAGTGTCACTAGTGTTCCAGCAGCTTCGTATTTTACAGCAGGGCTAGATGACTGCAGTAAGTTATAGATGCAGCGAATGAAGCGAGCCCTTTCTGATGGATTAGCGTGGCAGACCTGGAGCAGAGGACATTTAGGTTTCAACTGAATTCAGGGAGCACTTGCTTTCAAACACAGTTTTAAAGACAGACGTCAGCTTATGGGATATGAGTTTTCTTCATTTGAAAGCTAAGAGATGTCGGCCAATGCAGGATGAGACACTGTGATACAACACTGATAATTTCAGGAAGAAACAGATTTTACTTCAAATAACTAACTGTTACAGCTACTCATTTGTTTATTCATTCAATAATAATTTATATTTCCACTCTTTCATAAAAGATTTTCAGATGGCTTATAATGAAAGACATGCACACTACACACACGACATTAAGCAAGTAACTAACATGCGTACTGTAATAGGCATTAAATTTGGTCCTTCATTTCTGTTCTGGATGTTACATCAAAAAGGTAAACATGGTGGATTATATGAATTTCAATAGATAATAACAGAAAAATACTAGCTTTTTAATAAAGCAAGAGCACTTCTTTTTCAAATACTACTATTGTACTGATTATTTGGGACCATATTCAATGTTGAGAAGACAATTAAAATTTTCTATTCCATTCTAAATGCATTTTAATACTTTTACCTGTGAAGGAAATATTTCTTATTTTTTCTCTTTTGAAGTTAGCATTTATGTTAGATTTTTCTAAAATGTACACAGTCAAATCTCTATTACTCCACTAAGACTCAAAACCTCTTTCCTCTTACTATAACCTGGACCCTACAAGACAAAGTCATTGGATAGCAGAGAACTCCTACTTGAGAATCTTAGTGGCATCCCTAAACCATACAGATGAATTACATATATATATTTACATATGTAATATTCATAGTTCTGACTTCATCTTAAATGCCAACTCAAAATGACTGGATACCCTGTGTTGAAAGGGGCCTCTTTCCTGCAGAAGCAAGAGGATGTAATGAGTTAGCAGGGACCGCTATGTATTCTGTTCATGCCATTCTATGCAATAAAAGTCATTCCTAACATATATTCCAACAAAAGTTGGCCTCCAATGGTATTAATAGCAAAACTGGATGTTACTGCATCTTCTATTTTCTCAGAATACTAATTTTTCAAAGGATATATTGAATTAAAATGTTGTCAATAAAGTACTTCATTTTAAAACCCAAATCTCTGATCAAGTTTTATAATTCCTATGAGTTTAATGGCATAAAATGTCATATTAACATATTTTAAAGTCTTTCTGTTCTCTTTTACAAACAAGAAACAAAAACATATTTAAGACTTTTTCTCGTCTGTCATCCAAAGTAGTCAGGTATGTATTCAAGAAAAGATCTTGACTTTTAGTTCAAAGCAAGAAAAGATCTTGACTTTTAGTTGAAAGCCTAATTCATAGTCTATTCAGTGACTGAGCAGTACACAATAATTTCTTCACATGTGTATTGGGTCAAACTATGAATTTTTACAGAATTCTTTATAAGAATCTGGAAAATATGACAAACCAAAGGGGGTAGGGAAGACTTTAACAGGCTATGCTGCAAAATATTTCTACTGATAAAACATACTATCCTAGCAATTAAGTTGTGTTGAGACTATTTAACCATATCTCAAACTCTTAATTTTACCCATTATAGATTAGTTTTACCTTATAAATTAGTTCAACAATAACCAACTGAAGAATGTCTCCAAATGTCTGAACTTGATCAATACAAGTACTTAGGTAATCCAAAGCTCGATCCTGAAAAAATAAGAATATATTTATCAAACTCAACCTCAATCAATAAAAGGACTTTAAGAATTTTAAAAAACATATACAACTAAACCTAAAACAAATGAGGAAATCAGGGCAAAGAAAAATTAATTGAAGGAAAAAAATAAAGGTTAACAGATAAATGTAAGATATAAAGTCAAATATATTTTCTATTAACAGAAATGGGCCACAAATCTAGCGTTGGAATTTTCTAGCAGCTAAACTAAGGAGAAAAACACTATGTATTACCTGATTTGGGGTATCTACACAATTTAAACAAACCAACTGCCTATGAGTACAGTTACTCCTATTTCTGAGACCTAAAATAAAAATCTCACTGATTGTCACACCCTGAACATTATAACATAGAGAACTACGGCCTCATCAACATCTCTGCAGTAAAAATATCAATAAATTTTATTGAAATTCTAATTATGTAGGTAAACAGCATAATACCAAAAACACAGGTCAATAAAACCAACTGTATAAAAGGATAAAACTTTGTGGCCCAAATAAGCAGCATTCTTATAATCTTGTTTACAAAGATAAAATGATAGCATCTATATTTCAGAAGAATGGATAGATGCCATCCATTTTTTCAGTCTTCATGCATATTTTGATTATAAACACTGGATGGCAAAAGTTCCAAGATTAGATGCCACCAATGTGTGCAGAATCTCTGCTAACCAGCAGAAGAATAAACTTTAATCACCAGCAGAGCTGGATGTACGGCTGATATTTACTTACGAAGCTTTGAAAAGCCTAATAAAAACATACATCTACATTGAAGTCCACCCTCTTTCAAAGCTATGGCTCGGGATAGACCCTATTAAGAACTTCTGTTTTTCTCTATTAAACAATTTTCGATCTTTACCAACACAAGGAAAAATAAAGCCCCAAACCTGGGTGCCAAAGCATATGGCTACAATAATTTCAATCTGGAAGAACTGTAAAATGGCTGTTATTAAAATTGTCTGTCTGATGTTTACTTAAAAAAAGAAAAGAACATATACATAAGCAATATACCACAAAAGGAATTTTTTAAACTCTATTTTTATACAAATTAAATTCAAAAGTCTAAAAAAAAATCAAAATAGTACAAATCATATGTACTACAAACAAAATTACTGACTAAAAACTTGCGTAGGTGTCTATAATATCTTCAATCCTCATTTAAATAGTCATAAAAGTATTGTTTAAAAAGTACTTCACCTGGTCTGCATGAATTAGCATCATAAATGCATTTCTTTTGCAACTTGCATCCTTCTCATTCACCAGAAAATCATGTATCAATTCAGGAGCATCCGGTATAAGATGTTCAAAGTTTCTTCAAATAAAACAGGTAATATTCTTATTTAGTAACTCTTTGGACTCTACCAAAACTTACCTTTATCAAACCTTATAACACTATTAATTGTTTCGCTTTTTTAAACTTTAAATCAATTAGAAAATTCTGACTATGAGTCAGAAACTTACATTTTTATCTATTTATCGAATTGTATGTTTTTTAGTTCAAATTGGAGAAAGCTGATTTACTCAATATGCTATCTATCTATCAACTGGATAGCTCTAATAATTCTCTTTCATATACTTTAGGGCTATAATATTGATGATCATAATGACAACCTCAAGGCACTGAAAAATCCTACATTAAGGATTATTGGAGGGCGTTCCCTGTGGCCCAGTGGTTAAGACTCTGTGCTTGCAATGGAGTGGGGCCAGTGTTCAATCCTTGGTCAGGGAGCTAGATCCCACATGCTACAACTAAAGACTCCACATGCTGCAGCCAAATAAATTTTTAGAAATATTAAAAAAAAAAGAATTACTGGAGAGGAAGTAGTCCCTTCAATTTTATTATTTATGCACTGCATTTATCTACTAACTTACTTTGAAAACTTAGAAGTGTTTGTAGTATACAGAACAATGAACACCTGCTTAATAAAAACCACCCCCTAGCCCTTTCCCCGCCATAACTTTAAAAATAATTAATTCAGTCATTTTGGTTTCACCTATGTCTCTGCCCACTTCCTCTCCTCCCATATTATTCTGAAGCAAATCCCAGACCATTTAACATTTCTTCTGTAAATCTATCAGTATGCTTCTCTAAAATTAAGAATTTTCTTTTTAAACTAACATTATCACGTAGTAAAAACTAAAATTTCTTACTATCATCACATAGACTGTTCATATTTCCAGTTGTCCCATAGACGTCATAATTTTTGTGTGTGTACTGTGAGTTTAAATTATGATATCTGTGTAATCTGTAATGATAACTTTCAAAGAACTCTCTATTATTAACCAGACTACTACCTTCCTGAACAGATAGCAAAATCCAATATAACAGTGAAAAAACTGTGAAATTATTAAAATGATTATTAAAGTACAAAGCTGTTTATAAAAATTACATTCTAATTCTAACTAGACTGACACCAGTGACTGTAAACCCAAGCACTCCAGCCTATCTAACTTGCTCTTTTAAAGTTCAGACTTTAAAACTGCCTTTTTAGAACTGCTTTTTTAAAGTCCAAAATTTTCCGTTTTCTAACAACAGGAATCAGCTGAGAACTACAACCCTTCCTGTTAAAAACAAGTTTCCTCCTTAAGGCCTCTAACTATAAAAAGATAAGACCCACATCCCACAAAAAGAGAATTCTAAAATAAGGTCAAAATCTCAAAGCTATGGGCTAAAAGCAAGTTAATGAATTAACTGGGCTGGAGTACTAAAACTGAGAAAGACAGTTAATGACGTAGACAGGAAAGCATACAACCTGCTTAAAGGGGGCCACTGCCATTCACTTCCGGCAGATTGCTGTCACGCAGAAACCAGGACATGGTGCTGCCAGATCTTTTTGACTTTTCAATGTTAACAACTTAATGATAATAAGGAAAAATGTTCAGGCTAATCAAAACATATTTGCAAGGTACATAAAATCTTTAAGGAACCACTTTCGAACTTCTTCTGGTCTGAAAGGCTAAACAGTCCATACAGAAGTAAGCCAAAGGAGGACCTTTATTTACCTATAGATAGTATAGATGGCCAAAACAGCATTTCTTCTAACATAGCTGTGTCGATGCTCCAAACAAGCACGGATAGCTGGCATTAAAGGTTCTAGCAATTCTGCCTCTTTTAACTTGCAAAGAAAACGAAGAGTAGATCCTCGAATAAATTCATTAGGATGTTGAAGATCCTGATATAAAAATCAAATATGAAATGCTGAGTCCCAGTATCTTACAAAAAACCCACAATGTTTAAACACAAAATTTTCCAATAAAAAAAAATTAGGAAGTAGGTTTCAGGACAAACACCTAGATTATTACATAATTTACAGCAGATTCCTATTGATTAAAGAAATTTTTACTTATCACATCAATGTCTTATATTCTATGTGTCACTGTTTTTTATTAATAACACATAAAAATGCATGGAAAGTGTCTGAAAAAAAGTAACAATAAAACTTTTCACAATAACTTTTTACAACTTCTGCTTCAAATATCTAAAACTTACATCATTTCTGAGATTAAATTTTAAAAATTAAAACAAAGCCCATTCCACCAACTTTACAATTATTTAAAAATCAAAGCAATATTTGGAAATAATTACAGTTTGGCTTACCTTTCTATATGCATCACAAACAAGGATCATTTCATGTAAAAGCCTCCCATCTGGAGTTGTTTTAGGGACAATTTCCCAAAATACCAGAAGTAATTTTTTGATGGTATGATCCTGAAGGGGCAGCACGAAGCGAATGATGGTCATCAGAAGTCCAGGAAGTTTTTCACCATTCAGAATCATAATGATTACTTTCTTCAAAGCTTCAGTCTTTGACTTCACATCTCCTTTTTCTGATTCCAAAAAAAACAATTTTTTTTTTAAAAGCACAGTTATTTTAAAAGAAAATTCCTCAGATAATTTTAAAAGCAATTAACAAAATAAAACATGTTCTCACTTCTTATCAGTGGCAATAGTAATAAAGGCACCAACCCAAGCCAGGGTTTTCTACCTGGCTCTGCCAAAAACAAGCTATATGATTTTACAGTCATATTTATCTCTGAACCTCATGATTCTTTACACGTAATAGAAAAGCACTGGATTAGATCTTTGACCCCAAACCAGTGGAGTTAATGTGGAAGCCATCAATCTATAGGTATACCAAAAAATGTGTATCTCAAACACATCTGTAGCTATTTTTCAAAATGTGAACAGATACATTATGTGCTTTGGAATTCAAAGTAGCTTTTAGTCAGTATGTATTTTCTAAACCACAGTTACAGCCACTATTACGAAGGGTGGGGATGAGGATAAGTGACCTTTTTTCAACATTAGGAAGAAGCTCAAACTCGAAAAAGTTGGGAATTAACAGACTAGATTAATTCCAAAATTTCATCATATTTCTACAGACTGTAAAACTTCAGAGAAATTTCTTGAGAAATTACTTAAAAAATTGGAGGAAAATTAAAATGTATTGGATCAGCAACCATCATTTATAATTAAGGATGACACATTTAAGATAAGATGCTAGTTTATTGTTACTTAACCTAAAAACAAGTGGTATATGTTATGCAAAATAATCTATAATTTCACATCATTATTGCATACTGAAGAATTTATGGTTAAAATCTTCTGGATCCAAAATTTGAAGGCAGAAATATAAGAGACAAGTACACTGAATACTGACAAATTTAAGGTATGCATTAAAAATGCAACACAGGACTTCCCAGTGGTACAATGAATAAGAATTTGCCTGTCAATGCAGGGGACACGAGTTCGAACCCTGGTCCAGGAAGATTCCACAAGTCTCAGAGCAACTAAGCCTGAGCCACAACTACTGAGCCCAAGTTCTAGGGCTTGTGAGCAAACCGAGTCCCCCCTGCATTGTGAGCATGGAATCTTAGCCACTGGACTATCAGAGAAAATCCTGAAAAATCCACTTATAACTAGAAGTTAAAAAGTTTTAAAAGTAAGTTTATTAGTAAACTTGTAAAAAATCAACACCATTTATTTCAAGTTCTCCAATGCTTATTTCCATTTATTCTAACAATTCAAATTGAGGTGAAGAATGCGTCTTTTCACATTCTCAAAATTTTCAGAGCTTCTTCTCCTTTATGAAAAATAGAGTTTTAAATAACAATTAAATTCACCAAAATATACTCCAGGAAATGTACAGTCATCAGGGCTCACATCCAGCGATCAAATGTAAATTGAAATCAAACCATATCAGTATTTCACCAAACAAAACTATTTGTTATTCAAATTGAAAACTATTTCTAAATATTTTCATCTCAACTCTACTGAAATACAGTAAAAAATAAAAGTAAAATTCAAGACTACTTATTTATTTACTTGGTAAGTGGAGTATAGTTAAAAGGGTTTTTTACAGTTAAGGACAAGTCTGTCCTTACCACTCACCAATAAACTTAAGTATTTGGGGGGTTTAAAAGTGAAAACATTTAAATTATGAAAATTTTGAAATTAGAAAAAAAGAGTAATTAAAGTTTATTCAATTTGTATTCCATTCTACTCTCTTACATGAATACAGAAAAAAAAAGGAAATACAGTATGTGTGGTTTCTGTAAATGAAGATCAGCTTAAATGCCATAAAAAAATATTTATTTTTCCTTCTCTAGAAATAGGCCTCAATAGAAACCAAATATTATGTAACCTAAAATCACAACCTAAAATTCCATTACTGCTGATTGAGAGCGGGAACATGCAACTAAAACATTATCTCCTTTCAAACTGTAAACTATCTTCTAAAAGATACTATCAAGATTTGAAGCATAATTTTCCCTCTAGTCTGTTTTAAACGGTAGTTATCAGCTTAAGTAAAACTTATTTTTATTAGCTCAATTAAGCAAGAATTATGACCTTGAAATGTACATTACTTTAAAAAAATTTTGACAGAATCATTCACAAAAAGAAGATACAGTACACATTTTTAAAATTCAGAAATAAAGCTTTTGTTTTCTTCCTTGCATAAATGCTTTAAAAATCAAAAGCTTAAATGTTTCTGAGAAAACATATATATGTTTCAGTGTTGACTTCATTTGTTCAAAAGGCAGTAAAACTAAAAGAACAAGCTAAGTAATATGAAGCTAAGTGCACAAAGAAATTAAAACATTCTAATACACACTCTCAATCTGTTATCTACAGAGAACTGTCAGCTACATTTAAACAAGTCATTATGTTATCTTGAGGAATAGCTAAAAACCAAACCACTACATTTATTTAGCCCCATCCCACCATGCTATAAGCTAACCTGAGATGTTCTTTTATTTCCAAAAACCAATATTGCAAGCCTAAAGTAACACATTTCCATTTTTAGTAAAACAGTTTTATTGAAGAGATCCTAAACAAAAAAATTAAGTATTTCTAATTATAAAGGAACTTGAAATGCAAGTGAACTTTTTACTTTCATTTTCAAAATATTATCAGCATTTACCTAGATCATTTTTTAAGCTAATTTCAGACGGTGGTTCTGAATCCATTGGCACGTTAATTAACGTATAGCATACGTTCTCGGCAGCCGTCATGGTTCCCGGTTACAGCCAACTCTCGATACAAGATTTAAGGAGAACAGATACCAAAAAAAAGAAAAACCTAGTGAAAGAAATACAAAGATATCACAACCGAAAAAACAAAATAAAAACAGAACCAGTAACTATCGTGATCTTTTCTGTCCAAAGTTCATTTAGCTTAGCTTATGAATTTTAAAGCATTAGATGGGGAGGGTATATTACGTTGCATAGAAATAAATCGTGACGTATTTAAACACACACTTGTCAGCCTTGGCCTAAGTTACACTATCTCCCACCCCACAACCCCTCCCAGAGTCTAGGAAGCTGTACTGCAGAATTAAAGCCCAAAATACAGCGACAAGTCCCCCAGCTCCACCCCATCACGATATAAAAGTGATTTTTAAACATAATACACAATCTGAACTTCTGAAGTTAAAAAGAGCCCGTGCAAAAATACTCTGCTAAAACCTTTACAGCGCTTTAATACGTTCATCCACGCGACCCGACTCTGGACCAGGAGTCCCACCGCTGGCGCTCTGAGCCCCCACGCCCCTTCCCCGCTCCTTCCCTCCTGCAAACGAAGCCCCGGCCGGGGACGGCGAGCGCGGGGGCCTGGGAGGGAGGAGACCCCCGGCCAGCAGGGCCGGCCGGCTCAGAGCCTCCCAGCCAGGCCCGGACGCCAGCGGCCTAGCCGCTCCCCTTCGAGTCTCCCCGCTACAGCCCGGTTCCGCCGACTCTGCCCGGCCCAGGGAGCGCCTCCGAGCTGAGGGGGCTTGTGGGCCGTTACCCGACTCCGAGGGGCAGCGGCTGGGGCAACAGCGGGGCCGTGGACTCCGGCGCCAGCCCGCAGCGGCAGCGGCGGGTCCGCAGAGTCTCGGCTGACGTGGAAGGGGGCGGGGAGCCGACCCAGGCCGAGCCGCCCAGCCCCTACGGCAACTCAGAGAGGACAAGCCCTCTCCGTCCTGCGCCTGCGCGCTCCGAGTGCCTCGCGAGCATTTCTGGTTCCGAGGGAACTCGAAAAGCCTCTTCCTGTTTTCCTGTCGTCCGCTACTTTAGGCCGAAGGGGAGACTGGAAACACGAGCTAAGTTTTCTCTGCAAAGCCTGAATCAAGGGTTGAGGTCATTTAAACGCTACTTAGAAATTGTATTTTCTTCCAGAAACTCCACTGCAGCCAGAGGAGGAGAGGGAGTGCTTGGACTCCAGGTGAAAAACATTTTACAGGCCTAGTGGGAAAGAATGCTATCCTGGGAGCTGGAATCCCTTTTCTAGCTCACCCACGAATAAAGTGGGAAGGTAACTAAATACAGTTTGAGGAAGTAACTTCAGTTCTTCCAAGAGACACTAGATTGTATGAAGATCCATTTCAGTTCTTAATACTTCTGCCTCTGCAGTTAGGCTGGAGTTGCTTGAACATCAAAGTCGCACTGGTTATGATTTCTGGTCTTTGTTTAGTAACTGTCCCTTTCATGATCCTTTAGAAGAACCTAAATTAAATTTTTTTATGCATAAAGGGAGCTTGAAAGTCACTGTTTTAAAGGATTTTACCTGTTCCCAAAGACCTAATTGTTACAGCTACAATCAGCCATAGTACCTCTGATTTTGCACATTTAAGTTTCCACATCCTCACCCCTCCCCCCCACCCTCCCACCGCAAGAGGATTTTCTGACCAGTCAATAATAACAAAAACTTCTCTGAGGCCTTAAGAAAAATATTGTGAATACAAAGAGACCTGACAGAACCTGACGTAAACAGGCTCACCTCTGAGAGATAGAACACAAATAGAGCCTCATCTATCCAGAATCCAGCTATTTTGAAGTTACTTCTTTCTAGAACCATCAGACAAAAAGTAAATTCTTTGAGAACCCAAAATATATCACAAAGGCCATGTGCTCCTCAAACCCTATACATTCATTTTATTAAAACTATTTTTCTTGCTGCTGCTGCTAAGTCGCTTCAGTCGTGTCCGACTCTGTGCGACCCCATAGACGACAGCCCACCAGGCTCCCCAGTCCCTGGGATTCTCCAGGCAAGAACACTGGAGTGGGTTGCCATTTCCTTCTCCAGTGCATGAAAGTGAAGTCGCTCAGTCATGTCCCACCCTTAGTGACCCCATGGACTGCAGCCTACCAGGCTCCTCTGTCCATGGGATTTTCCAGGCAAGAGTACTTAAGTGGGTTGCCATTGCCTTCTCTGAAAACTATTTTTCTTGAGATCCCATATATTCTTCACCTAGATTCTTCCAATTGTAAAAAAAAAAATCTTGTATAACTATAGTACAATATCAAATCCCAGAAACTGACGGTCATACAATTCAGTCCTCATTCATATTTTACTAGTTTTACATGTATTCATTGTATATTTAGTTCTGGGCAATTATATCATATTAAGATTCGTATGATCACCACTAATAATTCCATTACAAAACTCCCTCCTATCATCTTTTTGTCACTGTCCCTTCCCTCCTTAACCCCTGTATACTACTAACCTGGTCCCCATGTATGTAATTTTGTCATTTCAAGAATGAATGACCACAATGAGGTATCACTTTACACCAGTCAGAATGGCTGTAATCCAAAAATCTACAAGCAATAAATGCTGGAGAGGATGTGGAGAAAAGGGAACTCTCCTACACTGTTGGTGGGAATGCAAACTAGTGCAGCCACTATGGAAAACAGTGTGGAGGTTCCTTAAAAAACTGCAAATAGTCCTGCCATATGACCCAGCAATCCTACTGCTGGGCATACACACCAAGGAAGCCAGAATTGAAAGAACCACGTGTACCCCAATGTTCATCGCTGCATTGTTTACAATAGCCAGGACATGGAAGCAACCTAGATGCCCATCAACTGACAAATGGATAAGAAAGCTGTGGTACATATACACAACGGAATATTACTCAGCATTAAAAAAAATTTCATTTGAATCAGTTCTACTCAAGTGGACGAAACTGGAGCCCATTATCCAGAAGCAAAAACAACAATACAGTATATTAATGCATATATATGGAATTTAGAAAGACAGTAACGAGAACCCAACATGCGAGACAGCAAAAGGAACGCAGATGTATAGAACAGACTCGTGGACTCTGTGGATGAGGGTAAGGGTGGGATGATATGGGAGAATGGCATTGAAACATGTTAATTATCATATGTCTAATCAATCGCCAGCCCAGGAGCAGCCAGCCCAGGAGTGATGCTCGGGGCTGGTGCATCAAGATTTCCCGGGAGGAGGGAGGAGGGAGGGAGGAGGGAGGGGGGTTCTGGAGGGGGAGCATATGTAAACCCATGGTGATATCATAGCATTGTATGGCAAAAACAATAAAAAAAAAAAAAAAGAATGAATGAGTTACACAATGTAACCTTTTAGTTTGGCTTTGTTTTTCACTTAAGGTTAATTCCCTTGAGATCAACCCAAGCTATGTGTACAAAAAGTTATTTCATTTCTGGCTTTATTTTTAATATGGAATTTTCACAATTGCAGTTATCTGGTTTCCAAGTCCACTTCTCAAGAAGTGGCAATCTATCAGCATGAAATGAGGACCCAAAAGGCATTAAAAACTAAACTTAGCAATAACAAAAGCTCAGCAGTTCGTGTCTGCACTGAAAATTGTCATTGCCAGTATATATTTTTTAATTATTTAATTGGAGGCTAATTACTTTATAATATTGTAGTGGTTTTTGCCATACATTGACAGGAATCAGCCATCAGTGTACATGTGTTCCCCATCCTGAACCCCCGTCCCACCTCCCTCCTCATCCCATCCCTCAGGGTCATCCCAGTGCACCGGCCCTGAGTGCCCTGTCTCAAGCATCAAACCTAGACTGATGATCTGTTTCACATATGGTAATGTACATGCTTCAATACTATTCTCTCAAATCATCCCAACCTCGCCTTCTCTGACGGAGTCCGAAAGTCTGTTCTTTATATCTGTGTCTCTTTTGCTGTCTCTCATATAGGGTCATTACCATCTTTCTAAGTTCCAAATATATGCATTATTATACTGTATTGGTGTTTTTCTTTCTGACTTACTTAACTCTGTATAATAGGCTCCAGTTTCATCCACCTCATTATAATTGATTCAAATGCATTCTTTTTAATAGCTGAGTAATATTCCATTGTGTCTTAAATACAGAATTTATTGAACAAGTATCAGGATCTTATAGAACCTAATTCTTCCTCACTTGTTATAACATGCACTTTGTTTTGGGACTTCTTCTTATCTAGCATGTAATTATATCATTTTGAACGCTTTTTAAATTATAAATTGAGAGCAAGAGCCTGTCATATAAGAAGTGAAAAATTTGGATGTCTAGAAAATCAAGGCCTAGAGAAAAGGGACTTGTTCCCCAAATCACAAAATGGTTCAATAATGAAAAAACTTGGGTGAATCCTGTTACCTACTTTACTGCATCTTATTTTTAACTATGCCAGTTCTTCAAAGATGCATATATGGATGCCTAGTAAATTCAAAGTGAATTACATGTTATCTTTATATCAAAGTGATAGGTTTTATGAAGATATTATTAAGAATTTTATTATTTAACACAGACTAAATGGAATGACTGAGTATAACATACTGGATAAAACATGAAAAGGCATCAAAGAACTCTGTACAAATAGAATTGAATCCTATTGGGGTGGGGAGGATTTTAAGTTCTAAAGTCAGTGTGCTAGACTAAAATTACATACTGAAAAAAATTACTAAAATGCCTCCAAAGTACAATACAGATCAGTACACTAAGTCTGGAGACAGGTGGAATGAATCCCTTTCTCTGCTTTGTGTTTGTGAGTTTCATGAGCTTGACACGTCTCTGTAGGTCAAATGGCACTGGTGGGCTCATTGCAAGCTCAAATGATAGGCTCTTGAAGCTGATTCCAGAGTGGAGAACAACATTGCCACATTCCTGTATTTAGCTATAAGTGGACTTCCCTGGTGGCTCAGATGGTAAAGAATCTGCCTGCAATGTAGAAGACCTGGGTTTGATCCCTGGGTCTGGAAGATCCCCTGGCAAAGGGAATGGCTACCTACTCTGGTATTCTTGCCTGGAGAATTCCATGCACAGAGGAGCCTGGCGAACTACAGTCCATGGGGTTGAAAAGAGTCGGACATAACTGAGCGATTAACATTTTCACTTTTCATTCCTTCAACAAGGATGCCAGAGTTTCGCTTACCACTCTCCCTTCAAGAAGTCACAAAAGATTTAAACCTATTAAGATTCATATAAGTTTTCCCACTTAACCTTCATAATTCTCCAAAGGATTTCCCTAAAGCAGGACTAAGTCAACTGCTCAAAGTCAAAAGCAGCTAATTAGTAGAATTAAGTCTAAAATCCAAGCTGCCTATCTACGAATGAACTGTTCCTCTCTAGAAAGATATGAATCTCAGAAAATAACTCCTTTGGGCTTCTGTGCAGTAAAATTCTGGATTATGGGCTTTGTCTTTTATTTTTTGGCTGTGCCACAGGGCTTGTGGGATGTTAGTTCCCTGACCAGAAATTGAACCTGCACCCCCTACAGGGGAAGTGTGGAGGCCTAACCAGAGGACCTCCAGGGAAGTCCCTGGCTTTGTTTTTTTAAAGCAGATTTCCTCTAAGATAAAAATTGTACTGCAGTATTTACATACACAGTTCATAGGAATAATGGAAGGCAGGCTAAAGATTATGCTAAAGTAGGGCTGGGCAGGATATGAGGAAATGATGGTTTAAGATTAAAATTTCCCTTTGCTATTTTTATTGACTACGCCAAAGCCTTTGACTGTGTGGATCACAACAAACTGTGGAAAATTCTTAGAGATGGGAATACCAGACCACCTGACCTGCCTCCTGAGAGATCTGTATGCAGGTCAAGAAGCAACAGTTAGAACTGGACATGGAACAACAGACTGGTTCCAAATGGAGAAAAGGAGTATGTCAAGGCTGTGTATCATCACCCTGCTTATTCAGCTTCTATGCAGAGTACATCATGCGAAATGCCAGGCTGGATGAAGCACAATCTGGAATCAAGATTGCCGGGAGAAATATCAATAACCTCAGATATGCAATGACACCACCCTTATGGCAGAAAGTGAAGAACTAAAGAGTCTCTTGATGAAAGTGAAAGAGGAGAGTGAAAAAATTGGCTTAAAACTCAACATTCAGAAAACTAAGATCATGGCATCCAGTCCCATCACTTCATGGCAAATAGATGGGGAAACAATGGAAACAGAGACAGACTTTGTTTTTCTGGGGCTCCAAAATCACTGCAGATGGTGACTGCAGACATGAAATTAAAAGATGTTTGCTCCTCGGAAGAAAAGTTATGACCAACCTAGACAGCATATTAAAAAGCAGAGACATTTACTTTGTCGACAAAGGTCCATTTAGTCAAAGCTATGGTTTTCCAGTAGTCATGTATGGATGTGAGTTGGACTATAAAGAAAGCTGAGCACTAAAGAATTGATGCTTTTGAACTGTGCTGTTGGAGAAGACTCTTGAGACTGCAAGGAGATCCAACCAGTCCATCCTAAAGGAAATCAGTCCCAAATATTCATTGGAAGGACTGATGCTGAAGCTGAAACTCCAATACTCTGGCCACCTGATGCGAAGAACTGACTCATTGGAAAAGACCCTGATGCTGAGCAAGACTGAAGGAGGGAGAAGGGGACAACAGAGGATGGGTTGGTTGGATGGTATCACCGACTTGATGGACATGAGTTTGAGCAAGCTCTAGGAGTTGGTGATAGACAGTCAGGCCTGGTGTGCTGCAGTCCATGGGGTTGAAAAGGGCTGGACATCACTGAGCGACTGAACTGAATGGAACTGATTTTTGCAAAAATTCCGTACGCTGAGACCACAGATACTACTACTGCCATCTGCTGGTTGTAAAGAAAAATCATTTCCATGTTAATAAGCTTCCCACTACTATTATTAGAAAGTGGTTTTTTCTCAGAATCTCAGAATAAAACCTGTATTCTGGACCAAACCTCCATGGATTTTCATGCAGCCAGTCTATTCACTGGGGTATTAGTATAAGGCTGTTATATATAAGAGGTAATATTTTTCCTGTTACCAAAAATAAGGCAATTTAATTGGCAAACATGGTGACCACATATGATGATGACACAGCTGTAATCTCAGACTACTATTTACAGTTGAAGCTACTTAAAAAGCAAAACCCCGATACATCAGCAGGTGAAACCATTTTATTTCACAGTTGTCTTTAAAACCACAAAGACACTATGTTCTTCATATAAAAACATTAGTACAGAGAACTATACTTTCTAGAAAATGATTATAGAGACCCTCTTAAAGAAAAATGAAGCCAATTATATGGTTTTGGTGGCAGCTTAGGAAAAACTCACATCTGAACTGATTCCTAAAACATACCATTCTATCCCACCGTTCTGCATCTTTTGGCTCAAAGTATAGGTTATTGTCATCAGTATGTGTTCCTGCATTCTTACACATATGACAATACATATATAGACTGGTTTATCGCTTAATGTTCCATTGGTTCATCAGCCTTTTCTGCAGGTTCATCAGCAGGTTGAGTAGGCTTAAGAGAAGAAGAAAAAAGAAAGTATGTAAAAGAACACTTAGCCAATATACACTTTTACTCACAAATATTACATAATAAAAAGCAATGAACAATTTCAGCATTTCATACTTCATTTTGCTCAAGAATAAAGGCTTTTCTTATCACTACTAGCCTTAAAAATAGAACTGGCACACTTTAGACATTCTTTTCCTCCTTAGCACTAATAAACACAGCAAAAATATTTTCCAACAAAGCAGCTGTGAGGTACTACGCTGCATTGTTCCCAACAGCAGTTAAATAATGCAAATCTTGCTGCTCCAAATAATACCATCTTTTTCAAGTTAAAAAAAGAATTCATGCTGTAGAAGAAATTTCTGTACAAGAGACTTTTTTCCCCAATTACACAGCTATTAAATAAGCATCTATAAAAGCAAACATGTATTCAAACTTTCGACAAAAAAGGCCAGTATTTAACCTGAGATTCACTAGTACTTCTTGATCCTTTTCTCAATATTTGTGAAGAGTCAAGTTAGTTTCCCAAGCTGGTCACCAGTGAGTTTTCTCTCAGTCTCACCTCTGATAGAATCTTGGCTAGCCATATGACTTGCTTTAACCAACAGAATGTAAAGAGGAATGCTGTGCCAATCCTGGGCCTCAGCCTTAAGAATGCCTGGCAGCTTGTGCTTCTGAGCTTTTGCAACCTCTGAGCTGCTTCCTGCCAGAGTTACTCTGGTGAAGGAGAGGCCCTGAGACTACATGGACAGAGGCTCAGCCACCCTTCTAGCTGAGTCTCCAAGATACCTAGCAAATGTGAGTAAAGAAGACACATAAGTAAAGCCATCTTGGATGTTCCAGCCCTACCCCCTCAACTGACTGCAATGTTTGAGACATCCGAAGTGACATGAGCCAGAGAACCATCTAGCTGAGCCCAGCAACAAACACAGAACTGAGAAGCTACAATAGAGAACCAAATCACCCTTTTTGTGTCTTATGGAGATCACTGAACCCCTCAGTATTAGTTCTTAGTTTTCCTACTGCCACATGAATTATGAGCCTATCTCAATAATTAAAAACAAAAACAGTAGATTTACACAGTTTTGACAGGAATAGCAATTTACAATAGAATCAGTCTCTTGGTTATAGTTATATACCTGTGCCTTTCTCTGTGGTCTTTCTTCCAGACCTTCCAGGAATGGAGACACATCATCATCATCATAAATCGTAAACTCCAAGTCTTTACCAACAATTCCAATGGAAACATTCTGAAGGGGAAAAAAAGGGTAAAAATTAAAAATCAAGAGAATTTAGGTTGGAAATATGCTTACGACACAATGAAAAAAAAGCTGAATAAAAATTTATACTGCACTCAAATGAGACAAAAAGAAACTTAGGGAAAAAAAGAAGAAAACTAGTAAACTTTTGTAATCTGCAGATTTAATATTCACTTTTGATAACCACGAACAATGCTGAAGGTTTATGTTACCTAGAAATTTGCAACTTGGCTCACAGAATGTGAAGACCAGTGTGAGGGACAAACCATTTGCTAGGAAGTAAGCCTCCATTCTTTACCATCTGAGAGGTAAAGCCTATATTCTAAGAAATAAATTTGTTCCTTGTGTAAGTAAGACATGAGGGTTCTTAAGGAAATAAGTTTTGGGTTCTAAAATATTGAGTTTAGGGGACTTAGAACTATGTTCTACATGGAAAAATTTAAAAGTAACTCTTAAAATGTTCAGTGAATGCTAACCAGTACAGTAGAACTCCTATTAAGATTAAAATTTCAGTGAGAACTTGAGACATTAAGGATATATAGGGCATTCTCTGATTCAGTAAAAATGTAAAATCAGAAAGCCAGATACCTGAGCCAACTTTTCCAAGTTGTAAATGCCAACAGTCAACTGTATACCCAAAATTTAGAAGACAGTCATCTTGGAGTGATGGTATTATAGGTATTTTTAAAACAAACAAAAACAATTTAATGTACTTTCCTAATTTTTTTGAAAGAAAATTATTTTTATGATAGGAAATGCTGTTTAAAAAGATTATGCAGGTTATAAAGTCTTTACACACATATTAACGATTAATTACCCAATCATAACAAAATGTATTTTATAATATGGTAACTGATCTCTCTACTGATCATTAGCCTCAAGGAGACCTTTAGTTGTTGTACTATACGAGTTTCTAGATCTTTCAATCTCCCCTTCCCTGGACAACTCTTTCTAACATTCTCCATTTCTCTTGCAGCCCAAAACCCTGCTTCTATTCAACTGAGAAAACAGAAGCAATCAGAAGAGAATGTTCATAAGCTCCCATAGTATCCACTCTTTCTTATATCTATGTCCCTAGATTCTCTCCCTTCGTGTTACTGGGAATGAGAAGCCCCAGTCCTCTCTGAAGCCTACCTTTTCACCTGGGCGCTGTTGGTGATTGGCCCAGCAGTTCTTCTCATTTTTATCCTATATAGATGTTTTTATCTTTTTATTCTTAATAATGGTGTTTAATCTACTTAGTGCACACCTTTACTTGTTTATTTGTTTCTGCGCTATGCAGCATGCAGGACCTTAGTTCTCTGACCAGAGATGGAACCCATGCCCCCTGCATTGGAGTGCAGTCTTAACCACTAGACCACCAGGGAAATTCCATAAATGTTTTTCTTGATACTGGATTATTCTTATAACCATGCAGCAAACTACTGTAATCTTGCCCACCTTAAAAACCCAAAACAATCCCCCTTTTTTTTCACTACATTCTCTACCAACCACCACCCCCTTTCTCTGGACAGAAAGTCTCCTCCGAAGAGCTGTCTCCAATTTCTCTCATTTTCTCCTAACCCTATTCCTAGTACACTTTTCCCTTCCGTTCCATTAAGACTGTCTGACAGCCAAGTTCCAGTAACATCACTGCTAATCTAAATGTTAATTCTCAGTCCACATCTTTCAGGCCTACTGGCAATGTTTCACTCTCTTCTTAAAAGTCAATTCACCTCTCTATTGGTGGGTTCTTCGTTTGTCAGCTGTGGGTTCAACCAACCATGGATCAAAAATATTTGGGGAAAAAAACTCCAGAAAGTTCTGAACAGCAGAACTTAAATTTGCTGTGCCGTGGCAACTATTTACACAGCACTTATATTGCAATTACAACTATCTACATGCACTTACATTGTATTAGGTGACACGGGTAATCTAGAGATAATTTCAGGTCCTCAGGAGCATTGTGTATAGGCTATATGCAAGTATGACATCATTTTACATAAGGGACTTGAGCACCCTTGGATTTAGGGATCCATGGTAGGGGATTCTGGAACTAATCACCCCACCACTGATTCCAATGGATGACTGCAGTTTCTTCATTTCCTTTTAAAGATGCCTCATTTTCCATGTTTTCCTCCTACCTCCCTGGCATATTTCCCAGTCCCTTTTTGCTGATTCCTACTCTCACTTTCTAATCTCTAAAGGATAGAGTACCCTTGACCAAGTCTTCAAACTTAATCTAATCTTTCAGAAATCTAATCCTGGCCAGTCTCTAAATACCATTTTTACACAAAGACTTCAAAACTTCAGTTCTAGGATAAACCAATCTCCACCAGACTCTAGGGGGTGAACATCTAGTAATCACTTATTCTGTATCACCAAATGGACAAACAAGAGGCATTTCAAATTTTGTATGTTCTAAACTAACTGCCTGATCTTCCTCTACAACCTTAACCCCCAAATCTGTTCCTCCAAATGTCTCATCCATCTCAGTAAATCATAAGTCTGTCCTTCCCCTAATCAGGCAAAAATGCTAAAGGCATTTTTTAAACTCACACCCCACAACCAATTCGTTAGCAAATTGGTTCTAATTTCAAAACATATGCAAAATTGAACCACTTCTCATCATCTCCAACTCTATGACTCTGCTCTCATCTACCATAGTCTATCACTTGAATTACTGTAACAGCCTTGAAACTATCTCCACCCATGCCCCCACTAAATCAAGCCAGAATATTGCTCAGTAAAATCCAAAGTACCTACAATGTTTACAGGACATATGCTATGTGGCCTCCATTACCTCTCTGACTTTATTCCTTCTTCTTTTGATTACTGACTCCAACACAACTGGCCTCCTTATGTTGAATACTAGCAACGTTCTGAACTCAAGGCCCCATATGCATAGCTCACTCACTCAACTTTTAGATCTTTCCCTCAAATTTCACTTTCTCAGTGAGATCATCTTTCACCACTCTATGTTAAATTATACCCACCATGCCTCCTTCTTATACCCTACTGGCCATTCTTTCTCCTTTTAAACCTGTTTTATTTTTTTCTAAGCATTTATCACATTCTAATATCCTAAATAATCTACTTGTGGGTACACTGTCTCTCTTTGCCCACCCGGATGTCCCGGGAATGCCAAGATATTTGTTGTATGCATTATATTTTCTCAGTGCCTACTGCCTGCATGTGATTGGTCCACAATGTATATTAAAAATACAAAGATATTCCTATCTTTTCATGAAAGACATTCTGCCACAGAATTCTATTTTATTGCTTTATACCAAAAAGAAATGTTTAAAAATCATTTCAAAATCAGTCATTTAGTGAATACCTTAAAGAGAAGAATGAGCCGAGGAAACCATCTTGCAAATTAAAGAACTGTAAGTATATACACTTCTATTACTTACATTTGTATAATAAATTATTTAACTATAATGTTAGTATCCCCAATTGGAAAATGTGATATTTACCTTTGTAGTTAGGTCCTGTTCTGCAGGAAGGGTTTCCCTTAAGGCACGCAGACCATGCTTAACCAGTTCATTCAAATTGCCTAAATATAATAAACTAACAATTATTTCTTAATTCTATTTTCATGCTAGGCTTCCTTTATTTGTCAGGTCTATAGTCTGAAATGATGGTTTTAGTCACACACTAAATATAACAAATATAAATATATGTTTGGCCATATAATTTTCTAGTAATCTATTATTAGATTGCTATTGTTTTATTTCATGAGAGAATACATAATTTTTGTATCATAAAATCCTGATACAAATCAGGATTTTACAGCTCAAAGTTTTGTAAAATGTACTCTGTGAAATGTCTGTCACTGTATCTGCTCTTTATAAAAGAGTCTCCAATTGCTTGTATGTGGTCAGTAATGCCCTGATACCAAAACTATACAAAACTACCAAAAGGAAGTAAAACTACAGATCAGTATCCCTGATTAACACACAAAAACCTCAACAAAATATCAGCAAACTAAATCCAGCAATGTTTATATGTTTCCATAAACATTTTACATATGTAATTTATGTTATACATCATGACCAAGAAGGATTTGTTCCAGGAATGCAAAGCTGGCTGAACATTCAAATGCTAGGCATAAATCAAAGCAAGATCCTCTATGACCCACCTCCTAGTGTAACAGAAATAAAAACAAAAGTAAACAAGGGGGACCTGATTAAACTTGAAAGCTTTTGCACAGCAAAGGAAACTATAAGCAAAGTGAAAAGACAACCCTCAGAATGGGAGAAAATAATAGCAAATGAAACAACTGACAAAGGATTAATTTCCAAAATATACAAGCAGTGCATACAACTCAATGCCAGAAAAGCAAAGAACCCAGTCAAAAAGTGGGAAAAAGACTTAAACAGACATTTCTCCAAAGACATAACAGATGGCTAACAAACACAGGAAAAGATGCTCAACATCATTCACTATTAGAGAAATACAAATCAAAACTACAATGAGGTATCACCTCACACTGGTGAGAACAGCCATCATCAAAAAGTCTACAAACAATAAATGCTAGAGGGGGTGTGGAGAAAAGGGGACGCTCTTGCATTGTTGGTGGGAATGTAAATTGATACAGGCACTATGGAAGATGGTATGGAGATTCCTTAAAAAACTAGGAATAAAACGACCATATGACCCAGCAATCCTACTCCTAGGCATATACCCTGAGGAAACCAAAATTGAAAAAGACACATGTATCCCATTGTTCATTGCAGCACTATTTACAATAGCTAGAACATGGAAGCAACCTAGGTGTCCACTGACAGATGAATGTATAAAGAAGTTGTGGTACATATACACATCGGAATGTTACTCAGCCATAAAAAGAACAAATTTGAGTCCATTCTGATGAGGTGGATGAACCTAGAACCTATTATACAGAGTGAAGTGAGTCAGAAAGAGAAAGATAAATATTGTATTCTAACGTATATATACAGAATCTAGAAAAATGGTACTGAAGAATTTATTTTCAGGGCAGCAATGGAGAAACAGACTTATGGACATGGGCAGAAGGGAGGAGAGGGTGAGATGTATGGAAAGAGTAACATGGCAACTTACGTTACCAAATGTAAAATAGACAGCCAATGGGAATTTGCTGCATGGCTCAGGAAACTCAATCAGGGGCTCTGTATCAATCTAGAGGGGTGGGATTGGGCAGGAGATGGGAGTGAGGTTCAAAATGGAGGGGATATATGTATACCTGTGGCTGAGTCATGTTGAGGTTTGACAGAAAACAAACAAAATTTTGTAAAGCAATTATCCTTCAATAGAAAACTAAATTGAAAAAAAAAAGTCAATGTTTGCAATACACCATAACAGAATGTTGGTGGGGGGCAGGTGGCAGTGGAGACATGATTACCCTAACAGATGCATAAAAAGCATGTATTAAAATCCAAGACCCTTGCATAAGCAAACCATTTGAAAACCTGCCTTATTATCATGTTACATCTTTTACTTTTCTTTCTCACAACTAAACTGATTTATTTATTTATGGACTACTTACTGCAGAAATGTCTATGTGGCTAAAAATAAGAATCAGAAAAATAACAACTGTAAACAGAATGTACAACTTGTAACTAGTACAGTGGCTCTCAACTCTGGCTGGGACAAAACTTCAAACCAATTGAATCAAGAATCTTCAATGTAAGGAATACATAGTTGTATTTTGAAAAAGTTCTACCGGTGACTGAAACTACCCTGGTAGCCAGAGAAAGTAAAAACTAGTATATATGGCAGAAATAATATACACTTCATGGGCTTAATATTTTTAAGAAGAGTAGATCATTTTTTCATGTAGGATACTGTGTCTATTCACTATATTAAGACTAGGAGGGCAAAAAAGAAAAATCACTTACATTCCATAAACTCTGACATATGTCTCTCCAAGTAAGTACGAGCTGATTGAGATCGGGCTCCAATGGACATAGCTCTGCAGTCAAAATAGTTAGCAGATGGACAAGTTTGGAAAATGTGAGGACCCATATCCTACAAATAGAAGAAAAATTGAGCATAATTTTTGACTGTATAATTCTGGACTCTGCAAGATTCTGCATAGTTCTTGACTCTCATTGAACTAAAAATTAGAAAATTGGTTAGTTTCAAAAAAATCATTAAAATATAACAATACTCTATGAACTTACATCATAACCAGCAATGAGCAGCCCAACACCGTATGGTCTCCGGCCATATCGCTGCGTTGGTATCTGGGTTTCTTAAACTAGTTAAAGAGTTTGTTCTAACAAGAAGTAAAGTACTATCTTTAATTTCAAATTAAACATTATCAACAAAGAGTTCTGTTTTTTTTAACTGTTGTATAATCCACTACCCCAAGAAGAAAATAAAACAAATATTTCTTTGGCTTAGTGTTAAAAGATGTTTGACTACCCACCAAACCCGAAGTTAGTGCTAGCAAGATAATCTTATCTGGTGTAGAGCATTTCATTCATTTTGGATATAAGGGGCAAGGATTTGGGGGAAACATCTACAACCACCAATAAAGAAACATTAAATCTCTTCTAAAATTGATGCTCAGTTTTTCTGAAATTGGGCTTATCTATATCTGGAACATATTAATTGCTTATCTATAAGGACTGATAAAAAGAACAACCCAACTCATTTAGAATCTATTCTTCCATAGTAAAACTCCCTACAACTCTCCTTCTAAAGACTTTAAGTATTCTGTTACTGAAAAGTGACTAAACTTAAAGTCTCCACAATCTTACCTATGTTATATATTATCATATTCCTAATAAGTAACATAATAATTAAGGATGAAGAGCCTTTAAAGTCTACATCCATAAATGCTATGATAAATGCATAAGTAAAAAAGGATACTGCTTCCAATTAGAGATACAAGACGAGACACAGGAAGAGGTCTGTCAAATACAAATCTGGAATCCAAACACTCCTGGCGCATAAAATTACTGAAAAAGAAACAAGAAAAATTGGTAATTTCAAATCAGTCATTCTAATCAAATAAAGTAATTTGGGGTTTTTTTGCTTTCTTCCAGATGTTTACATGAATTACATCCATACAATGGAACCATAAACATATAATGACAAGGATGCATTCTTCTATCAAATCTCCTCCATATTTTAAATGTTCTGTTATTGAAAGTGACTAACCTTAAAGTTTTCACAATTCTACCTAAGTCTGAAGTTTCTTAGCTCTAGATAACCTTTGCCTCAAAGCACTTTAGAACAGAGAACAGAGAAGAAAAGGTTGCACAACAGAAGAAGAGCAATCTCTCTTCTCTCACCCTTCCCTCTTGTTAACAAGACTGTCTTAATTCCACGTCTTGAGCTAGCAGAAAGAGTAACTTCGCTTTTTTCCTTGAAAGCTGACAAAAATTTCCCCAATAGAACAAACAGAAGAAACTGAATCTATACTAGGGCACTGTTATCATGTTCCTGTTACTTCTATCCATAGCGATACTCTATAGGAAACATTACACTGTTAAGTCTCTTAAACCCGACAAGATGCAAACAAATGCAACACTGGGGAAAAGAAAATTCACACCTAACTATTAAAGCCAAGAGGATAAACTATTCTTTCATACTGCTCTGTCTAGTTTATGTGTGTGTCACATCTGATGGTCAAATGTTGGCTGCGGTAACCAAGCTAGTTGTTCACTGCTTTCACTTAAGTCCATTTCCCAAGGCTGTCTAACACCGCACTGCTCAATGTGGCAGGTACTAGTAACATGTGACTAGGGAGCACTGAAAAAGTGGGTTGTCTGAATTACGATGTATCTTCAGTACAAAATATACGTGAAATTTCAAAGATTTAGTGTAATAAACAATGTAAAATATCTCATTAATAAAGCTTTTAAATGATTACATTTGAAATGACAATATTTTTTAAAGACTGGGTTAAGTAAAATGTTTGACAATGCAACATATATTTTCAACAGCTAACAGAAAACACTAATGCAGTCACTATACTGCTGACCTAAGAGAGCAGGGAACTCACCAAATAACTTGAAAATTTTAAACATCAGCATTATTAACTGTCCTTGGTGTTTATATTCCTCCTTTCCTAATTAAATCACAGACAAGAGATTACTTGTGGCTAACTACCTCCCACTTACCAATACATACACTGGAAGATGCTGTATGAAGTGTTCTACATGTTAGGCTATTTATCAATAACCTTAGGAAAAAATACTAAAAAAATTGAGTTTGAGTAACTAGAGCAATATCAGATTGAGTGTTAAAAGTGGGAACTAAAGACTGTGATCCCAAAGCCCCAGCTCTTCATCTGCACTACGCCTCTGAACTGGAAATAATCTTTATCCACACCCCTCCGCCAAGAAATATACCTGTCGCTCTCCACTTTCTACCTTGTATTACAGATATTCTACTAGATTTTAAGCTCCTTGAAGATGAGATCTATGTCTGATTCACCTTTGTACACTCTTTGTATTCAGGACTGAGGTTTGCAAAAAATAAAAGTCAAATGAATACTGGTATATTAAAGACAGCAAGGGTAGTTCAGCTGATTCTTCAGAAACCAGAAACCTAAAGTGTCAAGCTCTTCTCAGATCTATCATCAAACTACATATACTGAGTTAACAAGCAACACATTATTCAACCCACCTTCCCTGGTGGCTCAGAAGGTAAAGCGTCTGCCTGCAATGTGGGAGACCGGGGTTTGATCCCTGAGTCGGGAAGATCCCCTGGAGAAGGAAATGGCAACCCACTCCAGTACTCTTGCCTGGAAAATCCCATAGACAGAGAAGCCTGGTAGGCTGCAGTCCATGGGGTAGCAAAGAGTCGGACACGACTGAGCGACTTCACTTTCATTTTCTTTTCACATTATTCAATGACTTCTAAAAAGCATTAATGTTAATATGGTTAATCCTATTAATTACTGCTACAGTGATCAAGAAATGGAATACTTAGTAACTGTGCCCAAATCCATTAAGGTACTAATTTATACCTTATATAATCTTAACTTATAAACACTCTGGCAGACAACTTCCTAAAATATCTGGATCTTTTCTAGAAATGTAATCAATTATGAATCAAAAGGAATGTTTCTTTTGTTTTCTAGGCTCATACTCACCATAACAGTCGCGCATCAGCAGTAAGTCCCGCAATTGAGATACCAATATGGTTATCAACGTGGAGAATTTTTTTCTGATGAGCTGCAAGTTCTGACTGTGCTCTCTAAATAGAGACATCATTTAAGACAAGAGTAAGTTTATAATTTTATTATTTATATAGTGAAACTAATATTTTACAGTGTTTTCTAAAGGAAGGAAATATAATTACTGCTTTACTTACCTTCAATGCAACCAACACTGCATGGGTTTTTGACTTCAGACCAACTGTGGCTGAACCTTGTTTGACAGCTTCCATTGCATACTCAATTTGATGAATTCTTCCCTAAAATGAAAAAAAAAAAAATCAACACCAACACATCTTAGAGTCATCACAAGACCCTTTTATATATTTAAAATAATTTAGCAATCCCAAATCTCAAGTGAGCATAGTTACATCTCAAATGCTGTTTCTTAAAACTAGAAGACTGATTTTAATGATAAACTTAGGTTTCAGGAACATCAAAAATGATTATATTCCATTTTCTCACTTCCTACAATCCCATCAGCTTCTAAACACACTGCAGTCATCAAAAGTCACTTCACAGGAATAATGTAAAACATTTTACCTGAGGGCTCCAAACAGTGACATCATTGTCATACTGGTTGCGAAACTGAAAGTAAATGAAAAAAGACCTATTAACACAAGAATATTACAAATTCAAAATCTTAACAAGCTCTATCATTAAAAAATGTCCTCCCATATCTCTCCATCCAGCATTAACGAAAAGCTGTTATTGCAGTCTAATTGGAAGATTACTACTGTAATCAGTTGCAAGTCAATTTTACATTTATAAGGAGCTGGGATGGGGGCGGCGATCTAGATGGTACCTAGCTCCCCAACCAGTTTTGCAGTTCTAACACTGTTCATAGTACTTGCTTTGGGTTCAATTACTAAAGTTCCTATGCGTCCACTTTACTTTGTATCTTTGCTTATGTTCTTCCCTTATACCAGACCCTAATAAACGGTCAAAAGCATTACCTTTTCTTAAATTAGTTCAAATGTCTACCTCTTGAAATCTTCTCCGTCTTTTCTCCACAAATCTCAAAACATACTCCCACCAGTTCTTTATTTACACTTCATTTTCTGCCTCATACTACGATTTGGGATATGTCTGATTTACCTTTGAACCTTCAGTGCACTTAAAACATTCATATTGAACGTTCCTTTCATTCATTCATATTGAACACAAGAATGTCCCCAGGAAGTCAGAAGTGGACACAAATCGCCACAACAATAGACCCATTACTGCTTTAAAGACGGTATTAAAACAAGTCCATCGGCACAGTATTTGGGACACTAATCATGGGAGTGAGAAGGCTGAGCGCTGGAATGGCAGGCACAGGCCTGGAATCCCTGAGCTCTACATTCTAACCCTATTTCATCACTAACATCAGCTTGGGTTCACTCATTTGTAATATTAGGTGACTGGACAAACTGATTGAAAAGGGCTTTTTCTGACAGAGTTCTAAGAGGAAGATTACAGAAGGACCCGCCAAGAAAATGAACGCGGTCCAGGCTGAAGTTAAACCCCTATTTTTCCTTTCTCCCACACAGAGCACTAGGGCCCTCTCTGGACCGCTCGGAATCTACTCGACTGAAGGAACCTGAGGAGCAAAACCGGCTGGTAGACCGAGAAGGTACTGTTCAAGGCCCTGTGAAAAGCGAAACAAACCCCAAGGAAAGGTCACACCGGCAGCACAGACTACCGACCTTCACTCTCCCGGCCAGGCCGGAGATGCTGAATCACCGCCTGAACCATCCCGCCGGCTACGGTTCCCAAGTCCCATGGCCCCGGACCGCTCTAAGGAAGGCATGAGAAGAAGCTCCCCAACCCCCAGCCAGCCGACCTCTTCCCCAACCCTGCCTAAGCTCGGAATCCAACGCACCATGCTTCCGGCGCGAGCCTGGCTTCGGCCTCCTGCACACCAGCGGATGGAGCTGCACTGCCGAAGCTTCCGCTCGGCGATCTACAGAGAAGGCTGCGGACTTTGACGGCGGCGGCGCAGGGTAGAATAGTTTATTCCAGAGATATCGATAGGCTCCCCCTCGCTTCCCCGCCCTCAAAGCGCTCAGGCGGCTCAGAAGTGGGCGGGGCCCGCTAGAGGAACTGAGATTGGCTGGAAACCTTGAGCCAGGAGTGCCGAGGGGAGCGGAGAGCTGCCGGGCTGCAAGCTACCAAGTACCCATTCTTGGGTTCTTGGTGGAGTTACCTGCGTGTTGCCGACTCCCGTCAGTTTCTCACCGGCCTGGCCATATGCACCTGAGACTACGAGTGATCGAGCGTGTGGCTCAGTCTCCCCTGAAGCGATATATGAGGGGTTGTATAATGTGAGAAGAACGACACCGAAAGAAAGGCCACAAGTAATGGTCCGGTTTTGTGCCAAACATCCTCTCCCTCTATCTTGTTTGTGAACGTGCTTTTCTTTCTACTTGGGAATCCTTTCTCTTACACCTTGGAGAACTTTTCTTTCAAGGATTTGTTAGCATCGATCACTTTTTAACATTATTATTGGTTTCACCCCAAGAGACTTTACACTCTTTGAGGACGCCAGTGTCTTTTTGTACCTTCAAAACCAAGCACGGTGCTGAAAGATTAGGCAACTAAGGGAAAAGGTGGACATTTTCTTCCAAGACACGTATTTTCTCGTTTGTGAGCATCTTTTAGTAAATCCTCAAATGAAAAAGTTTAGGACAGTTATGCAATCAGCTGCCAACCTAACATTTACCGACTGCCAATGTCCATGGGATTCTCTAGGCCAGAATACAGGAGTGGGTAACCTTTCTCTTCTCCAGGGGATCGTTTCAACCCAGGGATCGAACCCAGGTCTCCTGCATTGCAGGCAAATTCTTTACCAACTGAGCCACAGATGATGACATTTTCTTTATAAAAAAGAAAGGACGGATACCTAGATTCAGATAAGGGAAGAGTTGAGAGAGTCCTTAAGTATCTAAGCTTTGCAGATGAAAAAGAGACTCAGCTCACTTAAGTGATTTGCTCAAGTTCTCAGCAATTTAGTATCAGACTCTTTTTAAACCTTGTCACTTATAGATTTTGGACATTTTTTTTAAATGTTAAACATTTTCTAGGTTAAACATGACTCCCTAGTATCATGCATTGGATATTTATTTACCCAAATTCCTAATGTTTAATATTTAGGTTACTCCTCTCCCAAGCAGCTCATTTATGCCATATCTTTTGTATACGCATCTGTACTCCTTTTTTCAGAATAAATTCCTGAAAATGGAATTGTAGGGTCAAATGAAATGGATATTTCTAAGGCTTTTATAAAAAGTACTAAATTGCTCTGCAGAAATGTTTCACCAAATGTATTCTCAACCATTGTGTATGAGTGATCCCCTTCTTAAATTCACCAATATTGTTTGTTGCCATTTTTCAGAATCACTGTAAATTTAGTAGATTAAATTAAAAGATTGCTTTCTTTTGTTTTCTCAGCACCTAGCATAATGCCTACCACATATTAAGAGCTTAATAAATAATGTTAAATGAGTGAATAATGAATGTTGAATGGATGCTTAAAATTATTATTTAGCACATAAAAATTTTGACAGTTCTTTTCTACATATCTCTCTGTATTGACATGCCTCACATATGTGTATTATATAACTTTTTAACAAGCAAAATAATGATATAATGATATAGTATCTTCTATATTAGATATAAAAAGTATGGGTCATCTTTCATATTCATAATTTAAAATAATTGTATAGTATTCAGTTGTGTGGAAATACAATAATTTACATAACACTGGGCTTCCCTGGTGGCTCAGTTACTGGTAAAGAATCTGCTGTAATGCAGGAGACTCAGTTCAGTAGCTGCTTGGGGAAGAGTCCCTTGAAAAGGAAATGTCAACCCACTCCAGGGTTCTTGCCTGGGAAATCCCCTGGATAGAGGAGTCTGGCAGGCTACAGTCCACTGGGTCTCAAGAGTTGGACACGACTTAGTGACTAAACCAACCACCACCACCATAGGTGGGAAATTAAATTATTTCCAAGTTTTGTTACTGTAAAAATACTATAATGAGTATTCTTGTTCAGTTCAGTTCAGTTCAGTCACTCAGTTGTGTCCGACTCTTTGCAACCCCATGGACTGCAGCATACCAGGCCTCCCTTTCCATCACCAACTCCCAGAGTTTATGCAAACTCATGTCCATTGAGTTGGTGATGCCATCCAACCATCTCATCCTCTTTCATCCCCTTCTCCTCCTGCCTTCAATCTTTCCCAGCATCAGAGTCTTTTCAAATGAGTTAGCTCTTCGCATCAGGTGGCCAAAGTATTGGAGTTTCAGCTTCAGCATCAGTCCTTCCAATGAATATTCAGGACTGATTTCTTTTAGGATGGACTGGTTGGATCTCCTTGCAGTCCAAGGGACTCTCAAGAGTCTTCTCAAAAGCATCAATTCTTCAGTGCTCAGCTTTCTTAAGAGTCCCACTCGCACATCCATACATGATCATCCATACATGATTACTGGAAAAACCATAGCTTTGACTAGACAGACCTTTGTCGGCAAAGTAATGCTCTGCTTTTTAATATGCTGTCTAGGTTGGTCATAACTTTTCTTCCAAGGTGCAAGGGTCTTTTAATTTCATGGCTGCAGTCACCTTCTGCAGTGATTTTGGAGCCCCCCCAAAATAAAGTCTGTCACTGTTTCCATCGTTTCCCCATCTATTTGCCATGAAGTGATGGGACTGGATGCCATGATCTTAGTTTTCTGAATGTTGAGTTTTAAGCCAACTTTTTCACTCTCTTCTTTCACTTTCATCAAGAGGCTCTTTAGTTATTCTTCACTTTCTGCCATAAGGGTGGTGTCATCTGCATATCTGATGTTATTGATATTTCTCCCGGCAATCTTGATTCCAGCTTGTGATTCATGCAGCCCAGTGTTTCTCATGATGTGCTCTGCATATAAGTTAAATAAGCAGGGTGACAATATACAGCCTTGACATCTTTCCTGATTTGGAACCAGTCTGTTCTTCCATGTCCAGTTCTAACTGTTGCTTCTTGTACATGCACACATTTTGTGTAGTTTCCTGATTAACTCCTTACAATGAATTCTTAGAAATAGAATTGCAGTTCAAAGGGAACCTAAATTTTCAATCATGATAAATACTACTAAATAGCAAAGAAGAAAAATTATATCAATATATTTTCTAGAGTGCCCCTTCCCTTGTCTGCCAGCTTGAGCTTGCCATGGTTAAAGGAGAATTGTTGACTTCCTTTCTATGTACCAATCTAAAATCTCTCTCCATGCCCCTCCCACCACCACCACCAACTCAATTGCCTTACTTCTCCCAAGATGAAATACAGGAAATGCAAGAGAGTTCTTAACCAGACTAGTATAGTTCTGTTGATGCTCTCTGAGCTTAGCAGGTGTTTGCACTTCACTCGTTACTTTATGAGTTCTTTGGAAATATTTCCATCCCCAATGAGCAAATGCTCAAATCTCTTACTTGCACTTGGGTAAATACATGTCATGTGGTCTAAAGCATCTAAGGTATACACCTCCAGCTTCTTCCTCTGGAGGATTCCTCATACTTCCACTTGACCTCTCTCTGGTAGCCCATATCTGACTCAAAAAAACACCCACAGAATGGTTTTACCTCACATTTCTGGGAGTACAGACATTGACCAAATTAAAAACTCATCTTCACAGCCAATCAAAATTTCTTGCTGCGTATATTCCCCTAAAATGTTACCTCCATGAAGGCAGATGATTTAAATGGCAGAAGTGAACAAATCACCTCTAAAGTCACCTGTGCCTAGAATAGTGAATACTATTAAGTATTAAGAATACTTAATAAATGTTCTATAAGTATTGAATGAATGAGTTCCTCAGATATGAGCCAGACACTAATCCACTATGACACCCAGCTTAGATGTCGTTTATCTGATTTCCATTAAAGCCTCTTTCCCTAGGCATGCAGTAAGGAAGTCAGTAGAGAATTAGAACTGGCAAAAGCAGCCTCCCTCCTTTTTAAAATTTCTAATTTTCATGGTCTTCCACTTTACTGTGGAATGTGGGGATAGTTTACTTTCCTTAGAGCCTCAGCCAAAACTGAAACAGAAAAATCCCATTTTAACGTCCTGCTACACACATTAACAATAGTATTTATTTACTTAACAGTTTGTCTCCATCTATTAAATCAAGCCTGCAGAGGACAGGAACTGTGTTACATTTATCTTTGTATATATATATCTCTAATATATCACACAAGCTAGGTACTCAAAATTTAGAATTCATGGATGAATAAGAGTACTTTAGCAGTAGTGGGTTAGTCGTTCAGTCGTGTCTGACTCCTTGTTACTCTAGGGACTCTAGCCCACCAGGATCCTCTGTCCTTGGAATTCTCCAAGCAAGAATACTGGAGAGGGTAGCCATTCCCTTCTCTAGGGGATCTTTCTGACCCAGGGTTCAAACCCAGGTCTCCCACATTGCAGGTGGATTCTTTACTATCTGAGCCACCATGAAAGCAGTAATAATAATTTCAAATCTATTGCATATATTCCAGTTCAAAGATTGAAGTCCCAAACTCTGTTTCTAGTACTCTTCTAGCAGAAATCTTTGCATTTGGAAATGTTTATATCAAAATGACAGAATTGCTTGCACTTTAATGTCACCATGCTAGATATTCTCTGCTGCCGCTACTTTACCCTTTATGGGTTACTTCCCCAAGTTTCATTCCCTTCTGGCTTCTGGTTGAGCTCAGCTGATGGAGTGAGTGAGCGAAGTAAGTGAAAGTTGCTCAGTCATGTCTGACTCTTTGCGACCCCATGGTATATATAGTCCATGGAATTCTCCAGGCCAGAATACTGGTGTGAGTAGCCTTTCTCTTCTCCAGGGGGTCTTCCCAACCCAGGGATCGAACCAGGTCTCTTGCATTGCAGGAAGATTCTTTACCAACTGAGCTATGAGGGAAGCTGATGGAGAGTACTAGCAAAAGACCAGAAAGCAGAAGGAGACAGAGACCAGTGTATTTATTACCCTTTCTCCCTCCACGTTGGCCACAGGTTGGCAGTGGTACCGCATCATCTCTTGCTGTTTCTTTGCTCACATTCTGATTATATTCTCTTTAGTTGCCCTTTTCAAGTGTGTCATCTATTTCTTGATGGAACTTGACAGATAAAATAATATTTTAAGTTTTTACAGGGTGCAGGAGGTATACAACACTTTTTTTAATGTGAGAAAAAAATCTGTTGTCTTTTCTTTGATATCTAGTTTTTGCTGTACTTCTAGGCACATTAATATTGGTGGCTCTGAAATAGCTGGAAAATAGAACCTGCTTTTTTCCTCCCTGGCTGCTTGAAGATCAGCCGCCATCATGAACGACACAGTAACTATCCGGACTAGGAAGTTCATGACCAACCGACTGCTTCAGCGGAAACAAATGGTCATCGATGTTCTTCACCCTGGAAAGGCAACAGTACCTAAAACGGAAATTCGGGAAAAATTGGCCAAAATGTACAAGACCACACCAGATGTCATCTTTGTATTTGGATTCAGAACCCATTTTGGTGGTGGCAAGACAACTGGCTTCGGCATGATTTACGATTCCTTGGATTACGCGAAGAAGAATGAGCCCAAACATAGGCTTGCAAGACACGGCCTGTATGAGAAGAAAAAGACCTCAAGAAAACAGCGAAAGGAACGCAAGAACAGAATGAAGAAAGTCAGGGGGACTGCAAAGGCCAGTGTTGGTGCTGGCAAAAAGAAGGAGTAAAGATTCTGCAGTGACTGTATCTGTGGTGATTGTGCAGATTTTTTATGAAAGAGAGAATAAACTAAGACCTTTTACATGTCAAAAAAAAAGAAAAGAAAATAGAACCTAAAATTATGACATATACCGTTTCCTATTTGCTCCATACTCAAAAGTACAGGGGAAAAACTCAGCTTACAGTTGGTTTTATACTTTTCCATTAATAAGAGGAATAAACATTTATTTTTATTTTTTCAAATGCAAACTGTATGAGAAATAACCTCATTTAATCCACGAAGTAGAGAAAATTACTATTAGAAATTTAGTCATTTTTTGCCCTATAGAAATATCTATCAAAGAAGGGGGGGAAATTATCCTGACAATACATTTTCCAATATTTATAATATGGATACATTGTCTCTGTGTGCATATGCCTGTTGTGGAGTACGCCTCATTCCATAGAAAGAAATACTGCATTTTTTTTTTTTTAGATGAACCTGAGTCTAACTGAATTCCTGTCCTACCATGCTGGTGGGAAAGTCAATCTCCATTATTATTGACCATTTCATCTCCTTCAAGGATTGCACAAGTTTCTAGGGTCTTAATCATTGTGGAAATATCTGGAATTACCTCAAATTATTTGGTCAGCCATCCACACTGATTGACTGCTGAGATTCCTTTTTGTGCCATCTTCCCTTCAGGTCTGTGGATCCAATATTCTTTTTGCTACTTTTAGAACTCAAGAATCTGGAGACAAGTCAGTGAATTTGCCATCCACTGCACCTGGGTGCAGTCTTCCTCTCTGAGATTTTGTCACAGAGCAAGATAGGAGTCTCAGCTGTTCACTCAACTTATAGGCTTCCATCTCCTAAATCTTGAGGACTCTCTCTTTCATGTCACCCTCAAAGGCATTTCTTTCTTTTTTCTTCCCCCTTCTCATTTCAAAAGACAGAGTGAGCCTTTATTGTCTCCATGCAGCTTTTGCTGTTTGGCTTATAGGAATCCGGGGTCTGGATACCTGCTTGGATGTGGTCAAGAAGTAGGGGTTCGATACTTGGTGGGGGAAGTTCCATATGCCACACCGTGCTGCCAAGAAAAAGAAAAGAAGCAGGGGGATAGGAGAAAACATAGAATTATTACCTCAACAAAATAAACTGCCACAGAAATTTGTATCCAATTATATATGCTTGTTTTAACCTGCTTTTTAATTTTCACATGACACCACAAACATTTTTTCATGTCACAAGCTTTTAAGTGTCTATATCACCATAAAGTATTCCATCAAAGGAATGCATCATAATTTATTTAAGCGATATTTGATAGACTTTTAGATGGCTCACTCTAAAGGTAGTCTTTTCTGTATCCACTGCAAGTTTTTAATTTTTAAAAAAATAGATGCTCAGAAGTTAAAGCTCTCTTCTGGTAGTAACTCAAACTTGGAATATAGCAAGTTGAAATTAAAAGACATATTTTAGAAGAATAACACTTTAGAATTCTATCTAAAGTGTGTAATACAGTTTTCCTCCTCCATGTGTATTACCAAAAGAGAGGCCTGTACAAAAGCCATTGACATACTTGAGTTATTTAGAAAAAATTTTTTTTCCAGAAATTAAGCAATTGTTACAGAATGTCATCTGGACAGTTAAGTAACGATGAATATTACATGTCCATAGGAAAGTTTCAACTTGGCTCATATTCAAATTTACTTTTGTTTAATTCTAAAAAATCCTTAAGTGACCAATAATGGTCTTTAAACAGAAAAGTAATGTGCTTTTCTGGCCTATTCTTTCTGCAAAATACCCTTACTGATCAATTTTGCACCTGCTGGTTAAAAATCAGGATATACCCTGAGCCAAATCCTTAAATCATGATTAAAGGAGCTAAAAGTCACTGGAACCCCAAGAGACCAAAATGTTTTTTCTCTTGGTCCACAAATGCTGCTCTGATACAAGAGCTACTCGGAATGATCCAACTTTTTTGCAACCTTCAACTTGCAAAGCTACCAACGTACTCATAGAAAGGAATTATGGAAAGGACAAGTCTTAGAGTCAGATATTTCTCTTTCATTCAACAAATATTCGTCATTTACCTTACTATATGTCAAGCATTGTTAATATGATGCTGAGAATACCTCAGTAAACAAAACAAACATCCCTGAGTTAGAGTGTTATGAGATGAAATCAAGGAGGAAGTGGGTTAGGGGTTGCTGATATTATAGGGCCTGTAGGCTCTGGTGAGGACTTTAACTCTGAGTGAAATAGAAAGCTACTAGAAGATTTTGAACACAGATATTTCAGGATTGACATTTTAAAAGAGTTATCCCGATCTTTGTATTGAAAACAGACTACAGGGGGCCAAGCAGGTTAACAAGATCAAGACTACTACAGTAATCTAAGCAAGCGATGACAATGGCTTGAACCAAAGTTGAAATGGTGAGATTGTAGGAAGCAGCTGGATTCTGGTTATACTCTGAAGACACAGCCAACAGAGCTTTGCTAATGGACTGGCTGTGACATGTAAGAGAAAGAGAAGTTTCAAAATGGCTTACGTATTGGGCCTGAATAAATGGAATAAAGAAGTTGCAATGAAATGCAACAAAGAAGGGACTTCCCTGGTGGTCCAGTGACTAATACTCTGCCCTCACAATGCTGGGGGCCCCGGTTCCATCCCTGATCGGAGAACTAGATCCCACATGCCACAGCTAAAGAGTTAGCGTGCTACAACTAAATATCCCATAGGCTGCAACTAAGACCTGGCACAGCCAAATAACCAAATAGTTAGTTGGCACATGAGTTGGAGCTTAGCGGAGAGGTCCAAGCTGGAGATACAAAATTGCGAGCGTTATGGTAGAGAAATATTCAGAGCTGTGACACTGAAGTGAGAGTAGACAGAAAAGAATTCCAAAAACTGAACCCTGGGGCATTCCAATTTTTAAGGCAAATGGGTTTGTATTTAAGCCTAGCTACTTATAAGCTCTGAGACCTTCAATGACTTATTTTACCTCTCTGAAACTTTGTTTTGTTCTTGTTGCTTAAAGCTGCAAAATTGAGATAATATTGGTCAGTATCTTTTATGATTATTGTGATGATCAAGTGAATTTCTCATCTAAAGTGCTTAGCACACTGCCTGGCACATGGTAAATACTCAGAAAATATTAGCGATGATTATTATTTTTTAAACCATCATTTGTCTTCTAAAATGTTGCTGACTACCTTATTGATAGTATGATCATGTAATCAATATAGTGGCAATGCCTGCTATTTATCTGCATAAAAAGTGACACATTGAAAGTTTACAGTGAGCCACTCCCTCCCCTCAAATCTAATATCTTAAGTAAGATGTACTTTTAGCCATGAGTAAAGCCAAGTTTTTTCACCTTGTCTGTTTAATTTTGCTTTAATCTGAACTGAAAATTTTTAATTTTGCTTTAATCTGATTTGAAAATTTTTAGGTATTTTTATTTAACTGCTGAGATCTCTGAATCACAATTATAGAGACTCTCCTTGCAAGTTTTGGCATTCAGTATGACTGACTGCTCTAAAAATAAAAACATGGTTAATGAAGTTTGAAATAAGGCCACTCTTCTTTAACACATTTGAATAATCATTTGATCTGGAAATTATTTCATCTTTTATTAAAAACGTCTTTTAATTCTCAAAATAAATAACCTCTTATTGCTCTAGCAAAATAAAATACATTCTGATTTTATTTTCATAGAAATCACCCTGAGATTGTATGGAAAGCCACTTTGTATATTAAAAACAGGCCTTTCTTCCTTTAATGGGCCAAAACTAGCAATGTTTTTTAGTGTCAGAATGGCTTCAGAATTTCTTTTCCTTTGGCCTATTGCTGAGGTGGCAAAGATAATCATTGAGAAACAAAAGAATAGAGACATTTTAGAATGAAAAGTGTATTCTTATAAATAAGGCAAAAATTTTCACTAGTTGTATCTCTTTCTTTCCTCCCTACAAGAGAGGAAAAAAATCAATTTGTAGTCTACCAGTAAGTAGGCTAATAATTTCTTAGATATTGGTCATAATAAAAGTAAGTGAAGGTGTGAGTCACTGAGTCTGACTCTTTGCAACCCTCTGACTCCTCTGTCCATGGAATTCTCCCAGCAAGAATACTGGAGTGGGTAGCCATTCCCTCTCCAGGGGATCCTCCTGACCCAGGGATCGAACCCAGACCTCTCTCCTCTGAGCCACCAGAGAAGCCCCAATAAAAGTAACGTGCCCTTTAAAACCGATGTTTTCTAAAACTGAAGTACAAAGTTATGTGTGCAGTTCTCTTCTCTGCTGCTAGGTGGCAATTAATACCTTGGAGAGAAAAAAACTCCACCCATCCCTTGCCCTCCCCCTCATCTTTCCCCACCCAGAATGATACGTGCATTTTCTTTCCCTTAAGGTAAGAATTTTCTTAAGGATAATTTTCGCTTTCCTGCTTTGTTTTGTCCGAGTGAATTTACATTCACCTTTTCCTTTAATTGTTAAGAATAACACATACAAAGCCAACACGGTCTGCCATAGCTCAGAGAAAGATAGATCGTATCTCTTAAAGAGGGTGGTTTCCAAACAGAGTGTATGTTCATGAGTGATATAGAGTAGGAAGTTGTTATAATTTCCCTGCAGAGGTTTGTTTTTCTCAGTTTTAGTAAAGAAAAATTTCCTGTGAAAGGAATTACAACTGGACCACACTACCATTATGCCAAATGTATAATTAAATATAAAACAAAAATAAAATAATTTTTTATTTCAATGTGGTGAAATTGTTTTTTGCAAGTGAACTACAGGACAAACAGTGAAAGAATTTTTCATAAGACTCACAGAGTGGCATTATACAAAAAAAAAAAAAAAGGTAATTTTTTTTGGATAACCTGCCCCGATTTATCTGTTCTTAGCAAAATTATTTAAAGACTACACATAGTTTCTATCTATAAGTCGACGGAATCTCGTCTATATCCTTTTAAAAAAGTATTTAATTGGAGACGTTGTGTATCATGACCTTCTTTACCAAGAGTATATGTAGTGGGTGTTGGTTTTATATAAAATTCAAAATATCAAATTCTTGTTCAAATAAGACTCTCGGTTTAGGTCTTAAACCAGAAAGACTCTCCCCAGGCTGAACTTAATGAAGCCGAACACCAAAAAGAAAAGCTGCCCCTGGCATCCTAGGCCTTCCCTGCATCCAGATGGCCTGTCTGTAGCCTGGCCAGAACCAAGCCCTTCCTGCTGCTGGCCTTGGATGACAGCCCCCGGTTGCACCAGCTTCCATACCCCATTAACTCTTCAGTGTCCAAGATGTTTACGAAGAGTTGGGACCTCCACTGTGATTTGGACTGAAAGAGTAAATCAAGTTTTAAGCTCGAAGTTTACTTTATAAAATTTTTATCCATGTCCCCTTCTCCTTCCCCTCCCATAGTCTCCTGCCCACAGTAGCTCAGTCAGCCTATTGGCATCAGAGGAGCACCGTTTGGAAGGGAGTGTGTGTGGGCAGTCTGCAGGTGAGATCAGGGCTGCCAAGGCAGACCATGCGGTTTGTCCTGTGCCTACACCCAATACCTGACTTGTGCCTTTCCAGAGCAAGAGCAGACACACAGCACTCCTGCTGTTCAGGGTGTGGGTAATTTTGAAAAGTTTTTTTTTTTAAAATAACTCGTTCACAAGTTCAGCAAACAAGAGTGCATAAGTGGGAGATACACCATGACCATACATGGATTTAAGAGAACTTCTCTGAAGTAGTTGTGCTAGAAAAACAAATCTACTCTGTGTTTAAAAGTATCCTTGGAAGTCTCACTAGTGGCAGCAATTGTTGTGTCTTGGGTTTTCAGAGGTTTGTTTATACGTGGGAATTTCACCAGGAGGGAATGCACAAAGCAAACGTCACACCTGAAGGCAGAATTCCCCTATGGTTTTGCTTTTCTCCACACAGAGAGATGTTATTAACTGATTTTTAAGGGTGCACCTCTGTTGGCAAGAATAGGTATTTTCAGCTGAAAGCCTATATCAGTCTCCTTATTTTTGAATCTCATTTCTTAGTTCTGTGCTCACTGTTATTTTTAATTATTGTTATTATGCCTGTTGCCAAGCTAGTCTACTTTCCACAGAGTTGATTAGAGACCTGAGAAATCCAGGCCAACATAAAGTCCCAGTTTCCAGATCAGACTTCGTGAAAAAAGGGGAAAAAAAAGAACAGCAATAGTACTAAAAGTCCGAAAAAGAGCTTAGAGCTGTAGAGGATAGAATTTAAAAACAGGAACTCACAGAAGGAAGAATGAAAGGATAAAAAAAAAAAAAAAACCATGGAGTACTGAAATGAAAATAAAGTATTATAAAAGAGAGAATAAAAATAGATCTGATCTATCTGGTGCTTTGCAATGTTTAGCCTGGAGTGCTGAGTGGCTCCTCTGAACAACAGAACCTCTCTCAAGAGTTGACATGAAAGGCTGCTCTGGCACCAGTTTTGCGTTTGTGACTTTAGAACTGAAGTCCCTCCCTCGACCCTCTGCATCTCCCCAGCTCTGTTCAGACCTGCATTCCCCGGGTTTCAGCTATCCCACTTGCTTCTCTGCATTTGCCTGACTCTCAAATGCACAAGACTGTGTTTCCAGGCCATGACCTTGTCTCTTTGCAACGAAGATGATGAAAATTGGGACTTGCCATCCAGCTATGTTGTCTCAGGCCAGTTTGGGCAATATTCCTCCCCACTGGACCCAGTCCTCAGGACTCTTCTTTCTGTGAAAAACGTAGTGAGCTAGACAGGCATTTAGGAGAGATTTGTCCCCAGTGGGGATAGGATATCATTTCTCAGAAAATAGGCTGAGGTCATCTAAATGCAGAAAGAGCAAAAAGGTCCATCACTTCTGAACATAAATGTCTAATGACTGATACTGATAACTGACAGATTGCAACTGGATTTTCACAGAACAGTAAAATTGTACTCTCATGAGAAAGTATATGTGAGAAAAAAAAAAGAAACTAACACATTGAGTTTAGAGGTCAACTTTTTCTCTTAGTAAATCTGAAGAAAAGTCCATTTAAAGGGGGACATAGTTTAGAATAAGTCATCTGCTGTTAGTTTAATGCTCTTGTTTTGAAATGTGCATTTTGTTCCTGGGAAAAGAATTTTACCTCCCTTTTCATTTTGAGGAGAGGGGCAAAAACTTGGGAGCATCATTCCTGTGTTCTAGTGCCAAAAGAAAATTGTTGGCATGAGAAATGTTATGAATTTATGAAAAATGATAGTTTTCTCCCCTAATTAGAATTCTGTGTTTTTCACTATCTTCCCCCATCACCATGAGAGTACATGTACAAAACAATGGCATCTTTGCATACAACCCTTTGACCAGATTTCATAATTCTTGTTCTATGCTAATAAAAAGTCTTTACTAGTTTCAGTCTTTACAAATAAGCCTGTAAGTTTCTGAGGCTGCGAATATCAGTTAGGTTTTCTCTGCCCTCTGCCTCTTGACTCCCAGCTGAAACCCTCTAATCACCTACAAAGGTGAAGCTAGACCTTATTCTACAGAGCATTTTTTCCTTATGGTGCCACACAAAACCGTGGGGACTCCACTCTGGCTAAAGAGACAGAGACTGGCTGCAGACCAGTTAAGCTGGCTCAAGAGACACCAGCGTCCTTGCCTCTCACAGACAGTCCCTTCTATGCTGACCTTTGGCTAACTGGCAGTGCTCTTGAGCTCTGGCCCTACTTCCTCTCTGGCCACACTCTTCTTCCCCACATTGTTGGTCCTTCTTGGAAAGGGGAAGAGCCTGAGGAAAAGGTGCTGGGGAGAGGAAAAGTATAAGTCCTGACATTCAGGCCCCCAAGGATATTTTCCCCCTCCTTGATAAATGTTACTGTTCATTTAAATGATGTCAGCGAAAGACTTGCAAAATTAGTGGAAACGTAGAGAATTTAGCGTGGTCTATGCATCAGGGTAAGTAACATACAAAGCTCAGGAGACTATGCTAGTTGTTCTGCAAATGTCCTATACTCTTTTTAAAATTCCATAATTAATGGAATTTTTAAAAACAGTTTCTTACTTTTTGTAATTATTATGATCTGTAGTTCCACTGTGTGGAAATAGATTTCAGGAAAAACTGCAAGGCATATAAACAATGATCAAAGAGCTTAAAAAACTGATGTTAAAGCTTTAAAAAATTCCAATAATTTATCTCATTATTATTAAGAGCCCCAATCAATATATACTTAAGACCCTTCATGCCATGTTTAAAACATTTTTTTTAAAGTAAGGAATATGGAAGAACAATTGTAAAACTGTAGAAGTTCCTTTTCAATTGTGAAAGCAAAGATTTGAATGTATTTTCCTGATTTCTCTTTGATGACTTCAGTTATGGCACCTTATTTGCATGTATTGCATCTCTCCTGCTAACTTCCTAGGAAAAAACTCCCTCCTTCATTTGGTCGTGTTTGTGACCCTTTAATCTAGCCCCCTTACTTCCAAAAGTTGGCATTCAACTGAAACCAGAGCGAAAAAAAAGAAAAAGCCTTTTCCCAGTTTGTTGGCAACTTGTTGAAGGCAATTGACTGCTTTTCAATAGAAAACATTTCCTTCCCCTATTGTGTCACCTCTACCCCTTAAAACACTTTCCAGAGTTCTGACTGAGCCCTCCCTCGATTGCCAGACAATGGCTTCCTTCTAAATAAACTTGGAAGCAGCTGGTGTCATACAAAGGTATTTTCTTGAGAAAAGAATCATTGATCTCCACCCATAAGGTGTACATAGGTAAGAGCACCACAGAACTGAAAGGGACTTCCCAGTTCAACCCCATCCATGAATTTTACAGGGGAAGAAACTGAGACCCAGAGAAATAAAGGTATAGTCCAATTTCTAAGGCAAAGATTCCTCCCTTTTTCTGTGCTATGGATCATCTTGTCAGTCTGGTGAAGCCTTTCAGAATGTTTTTAAGAATGTCAAATAATGTACATGAAGTTGGACCCCCTTCCTTAAATCATGTAGAAAAATTAATTCAAAATGGATCAATAATGTAAACTTAAGAGCTAAAACAATGCAATTCTTAGAAGAAAACATAAAATTAAACCTTATGAATGTAGATTAGGCCGCGGTTTCTTTAGTCTTTTTAAAAGGAGTTTTACTGAAATTTAATTCCTATGCCATTCTGTTTCTGTTTTTGTTAGTTGCTCAGTGTATCTGCTGACTCTTTGTGACCCCATGGATTGTAGCCTCTCAGGCTGCTCTGTCCATGGGATTTCTCAGGCAAGAATACTGAAGTGGGTTGCCATTTCCTCCCCCAGAGGATCTTCCTGACCCAAGGATAGAAGCTGGGTCTCCTGCATGGCAGGCAGATTCTTTACCATCTGAGCTACCAAGGAAGCCCATAAAATTTGTCTATTTAAGATATGCACAGGTTTGGTATATTTACAGAACTGTACAACCATCACTGTAATCTAATTTTAGAACCTAACTTGTTTCATTTTTTTAAACAATAAGGAGGATTTATTGGTTCATGTACAGAGACTATCAAACAATGACTCCAAGGTCTAGATTTTTCTGTCCTTTTTTCTGTCATTTTTTTTTCTTAAGAAAAATTAGATCCAATAAGGGACTTGTAGCCAGAATATATAAAGAACTCTGGCAGCTCAATAATTAAAAACAAACAATCCAATTAAAGAATGGATAAAAGATATGAATGGGCATTTATCCAAAGAAGGCGTGCCATGACCCATGGCCTATAACCATGTGAAAAAGTGCTCAGCATCATCAACTATTAGGGAAATGCAAAACAAAACCACCTCATGCCTCTTAGGATAGCTGTAATCAAAAGCATGCAATAATGAGTTAGAGAAGATATTGTGAAATGGGAACCCTCAGACACTGCTAGTGATGAGCTGGAATGGTACAACCATGTTGGAAAACAGTTTGGCAATTCTTCAAAAGGCTAAACATGGCATTACCATATGACCAAGCAATTTCACTCCTAGGTATAAACCTGGGCTTCCCAGGTGGCTCAAGTGGTAAAGAATCTGCCTGTCAGTGCAGGAGACATGGGTTCAGGAAGATCCCCTGGAAGAGGAAATGGCAGCCAGTATTCTTGCCTGGAAAATCCCACAGACAGAGGAGCCTGGTGGGCTACAGTCTATGGGGTCTCAAGGAATTAAATATGACTTAGTGACTGAGAACACAGGTACAAACCCATTAAAAATGAAAACATAGCATATATCTACACAAACATTTGTAATGCTCATGGCATTTCAGCTATTATTCATGCTAATTGAAAAGTAGAAACAACCTAAATGTTCATCAACATGAGTAAACAAAATATGGTATAGCCATGCAGTGAAATATTAGATGGCAATAAAAAGGAATTGAAGTCCTGATATATGCAACAACTTGGGTGAACCTTAAAAACATGCTAAGTAAAAGAAAACGGTGACAAAAGACTTATATTGTATGATTCCATTTATATGAAAGATCCAGAATAGACAAATTTATAAAGACAGAAAGTGTATTAGTGGTTGCCGAGGACTGGGGGACAGCGAAGAAAAGAGTAGGCGGTGACTGCTACTGACTATGAGTTTCTTCTTGTGGTGAAACTATTCTAAACTTAGGTTATAGTGATGGCTGCGTAAGTCAATGATTATATTAAAGCCTTTGAATTGTAAATACACTTTAAATGGGTACATTTTATGTTATATGATTTTTATCTCAACAAAGGTATTTAAAAAAATAAAATACAGTGATTTCCTTGGTGGTACAGTGGATAAGGACCTGGAGCAAGGGACATGGGTTTAATCCTTAGTATGGGAAGATTCTACATGCCAGGGAGCCACCAAGCCCATGTACCACGACTAACCTGAAGATCATTTGCCTAGAGCCTGTGCTGCACAGCAAGAGAAATCCCCACTTGCCACAACTAGAGAAAAGCCTGCGCACGTCAGTGAAGACCCAGTATAGCTCCTTGCCTATATAAAAGGAGAGGGCGAGATGATAGAGGAAGCAAAGTTATTTTTAAAAATAAATAAAATATTTAAGAATCCAAAGGAAACCAATTCTATCAAAATACAGTTATCAGAATATTAAAAATAAATATATGATATGGTAGCAATATATGTGCTTCTGTGTTAACATGCTAAATTACAAGATGTTTAACAGCAAGTCTGTTCAGTCAGTTGGTCAGTCAGTTCAGTCCCTCAGTCGTGTCTGACTCTGCAACCCCATGGACTGCAGGACACCAGGCTTCCCGGTCCATCACCAACTTACTTTGAGCTTACTGAAACTCATATCCATTGAGTTGGTGATGCCATCCAACCATCTCATCCTCTGTCATCCCATTCTCCTCCCGCCTTCAATCTTTCCCAGCATCAGGGTCTTTTCAAATGAGTCAGCTCTTCACATCAGGCCACAATATTGGAGTTTCAGCTCTCAGCATCAGTCCTTGCAATGAATGTTCAGGACTGATTTCCTTTAGGATGGACTGGTTGGATCTCCTTGAAGTCCAAGGGACTCTCAAGAGTCTTCTCCAACACCACAGTTCAAAAGCATCAATTCTTTGGTGCTTAGCTCTCTTTAGAGTTCAACTCATATCTATACATGACCACTGGAAAAACCATAGCCTTGACTAGACGGACCTTTGTTGGTAAAGTAATGTCTCTGCTTTTAAAAAGTTAGGCAAACTCTAATCATATCTCTGAATTTTTTAAAAGGACATGTTTTGACTGTGATGTGGTGTTTTATATTTCTTTTTTGGCATCAATAATTCTCTGGGCAATACACTTTGTATAGCAAAACACTAGAGTCAAAAGGACAGGATATCTAAAATTGACACCACCTGGAAAACCTAGGTTGAATGGCTACCGTAGTTAGAGATATCCCAGATCAAGCGAATTGTAAGTGCAGTAAAAATGGATAGGTATTGGGGAAGGTCCAAAACAAGATCACCGGTCAGGATTCCAAACCATAGCAAAATCATGTGGTTTGAACCCAACAGTCAAGGTCCTTAGATTCAGATTCTCATCCAGAACAAGAATCAGGGCAAGCTGCCGGTCAGAAACCATAGAGGAGAAAGAAGCAACCTAATGAGCTCAAATTCTCTGGAGAATAAATGTAGGTAGCCAAATACCCAGGGTAATGGTCCATTAAGGGGAGCTCTCCAGGGACTGATAGAGAGGGACAAGTAGGTAAGAGGGACAGACAACTTGAGACTTGGCAACAGAATAACTCTTGCCTTAGGTCTAAAGATCTGCTGATTCTGATTGACACAGAACTTAGTCCCTACAAGGCTAGCCTGAACCTGCAAATAGAAGGAGCGGGGAGATGGGGCAGAGGTTGGGGAGTGAGGAAAGGAAAGGGGAGCATAGGTTGCTTTTGGTGAATCCTAAAAAAATCACTATATGTACACATGATTATTTATAGATATAAATAGTAACAGCCATGGTTATAGCTGATATAGAGCACTTAAGTGTTACTGTTAATAGCACTTGACATATGTTAATTTATTTAACCTTTATAGCATGCCTACTTTCAGGTTGTGATTTAACCAGCATACACTCTAAAGGTATTAATTAATGCAGCTTGAGACACTAATATGGGCTTCTCCCCAATTGGCTCAGTGGTAAAGAATCTGCCTGCAATGCAGGAGACACAGGGTTCAATCCCTGGGTCTGGAAGATCCCCTGGAGAAGGAAATGGCAACTCACTCCAGTATTCTTGCCTGGGGAATCCCATGGACAGAGGAGCCTGGTGCGCTACAGTCCACGGTGTCTCAAGAGTCAGACATGACTTGGTGACTAAACCACCACTACCATCACTAACTGGTACTCTTACCACGACGGGGACTCCTTCCAGGGCCTAAGAGTGGGTGGGCTCTTGTCTAACATTTGGAAATGAACTGTCTAAGGAGACACATCTACTGACAAAGCAAAAGGCTTTATTGGGAAGGGACATCCAGGTAGGCAGAGACCAGCAGGTTAAGGGAACCCAGGAGAACTGCATTGCTACGTGGCTCAGTCTCAGGTTTTATGGGAATGGGGTTAGCTTTCTGGGTTGTCTCTGGTCGGTCATCTTGCTCATGGCCACATATGGCCCAATTCAAGGTCCTTCCTCAGTCAAGATGGTTTCCAGGGCAAGGATTTCTAAGAGGTTGGCTGGTGTCTTCTCCCTCCTTTTGGACTCTCTGGAATTCTCTTGATTAGTTTCTGGTGGCAGCACTGTGTTCCTTATCAGAATCTCCTCATTATCGGTTATTATCGTGCCTGGCTAAGGCAGGTGATTTCGGTCAGTGGTTCCCTATTATCACGCTCTTTATGAAAAAGAGAAAACAGACACAGAAAGTCAAGTGATTTGTCCAAGTTCCAGTAACTAGTAAGTGGGAAAAGTGGGATTGCACTGGATTCAGTCTTCCTTACTACTCCATAGTCCTGTTAGTTGTGTGTGTAGATGTATGTGTTTGTGTGGTGTATACATACTTATCTACACAATTTGCATGGTATCTGTGTGCATATTTACATGTGTACACACACAGGCACACACACATATAGACACAGTGGTATGCTGGAACCAAATGTTCACATCTCTTCCTAACTCCACATTCAATATCATCATATTGGTAGCTTGAAATTGGCCATGGTGGGAGGATTTTCAGCAAGAAAATTGGCAAAGGCAATAAACCAGGTCTTATCTGAAGGGCTGACTTACTATCACACCACTGGGTATACATATCACAGAGACACACACATTGTCTTATGGATAGGCATAGGCATATATAACATAAGTAACCCAAAACATAAATAAATGCCTATTGTAAGCCACAAATATGTTAAAATCCTCAAATGTCAAATGAAGTATAAAAATACTAAGTTAAGGACTGTAATAACTTCATGTTGAACTACTTCCCCTCACACAGCCTATATTGGTTAAAAGATCAAATATCATGGTTTCTTCAGAAGATACCTGCTAAAAAAAAAAAGAAGAAGAAGATATTTGCTACACCATGTTACATTTTAGTACACCAAAAATATTTCAGTACTACTCTGTGATAGGTCCCTATCAGCCCTAGATCTACCATGTTGCTAAAAGAAAAATACTGATTATAAAAAACCTCAGCGTTGATGTTTGTGATTGCTGTTTTTCAGTTAGACTCCTCACAGAATTAGTAGTGGAAAAGATACAATGTCTATGGCTTTCAATGAAATGTGCCTATGGGTTGCTGTGAACTTTAATATGAAATTCATTCCCTGGGATCTGCACAACTTTTGCTTAACTGAATAAAATCCTCCAAATGGGGATCAACGTCCGTTGTTCGGTATTTATTATTTCATCCACAGTGAAACAGGAATTGTAAGCATTGGGTTAAGTGGACTGAAAGGCTTCTAAATCTCACTGGAGCATCTTAGAATGAGCCCCATTATGTGCAGTAATATGATCTGACCATTTCCAGCAGTGAAAACCAAACCTAAAGAGGTGTTCTTGCCACCTCATACATCATGTAGGCAAGAGTAGGCAACAATCCGTGTCCTTGGATCCTTCCCGCCAAATGAGCGTCATGGAGTTGTGTAAGGCTGGAGGTCTGGCCGCGAGGACAAGAACAGATTCTGTCCTGATGCAGGAGGATGGAGTCAGTAGGTGACAATAATACATGGGACTGGATCTTTTGTTTTTTTGTCTTTGCAAAACTAAACATGTTAATTCTAAGCCTCACAGTCCTCTAAGGCGTGGTGTTCTGTCTTTAACAAAAATGTGTCTTGGGTAAAATGGTCATCTGAAGAGATTCTGAGCACAGTCTTCACTTTTTATAACGCTGAGAGGCAGTGGAGACCATATGACCGCCCTCTGGGGCTGTGACTGCATCTCTTCATCTCAAAGGACAGAGCTGAACACAGCAAGCTTATTATTATTATTTCAAGTTCACATAAATAAAAAAGGGTTGTTATGCATAAGCTGGAGGAAAGCAAAACTCAAAGTAGATATATTCATGTATTTCATAAACATTCATGTGCTACATAGTCAAGGAATCAAATAAAAATAAAACAGCACAACTTGATAGAAACATTATGCTAAGTTTTATTCCCCAACAAGTTGAGGTGAGTTTTTTTTTTAATTTCATTTTCTCATATACTGCTTTGGAATCCTAAAATTATACTGGAATTACTCCAGAAGTCCTAAGATACTAAAGCATATACATTTATCTTGATAGATGAAGATATTACAAAATCATTCATGAGGCTAGTGTTTTCTCTGACTTTCCTGAACATAATGAATTAAGACTGGGGAGAACTTGTTAGTAATGATGAATACCCTGCTAGTACCATTTTCACAAAGCTAGAGAAGAAAAAAAAGATTGAAAAGAGAAATAAGACAAGCAGAGGATACTAGAGAATACAAGGTAACCAAACAAAGTTTTAGGGAGCAAGTCAGTCTGAGTTTTACTCTTGCTGCCTTGGGTGATGTAATTTGTTAAACTTTTTATAGAAAAAAAAATGACCTTGAAATCTAATTATTATTATTATTATATTTTCTTATTCTCTTTTAAAATGGGAAACACTGTAATAATTCTTGACATAAACATAGGTATATAGGTGAGGAATTAAAAAGACTGCTTAAATTTTTTATTGGAATATATTTGCATTATAATGTTGTATTAGTGTAAAGGCCTGCTTTTAAATGGTCTGCAAATTCAGAGTACAGTAGTTTCACTAGGATGTCCATTATTTCTCTGCAGAGTGAGAGGAAATGCCAAGGACTTGCCTGTCTTTTACTGTGTGCATGTCACTTCAGTTGTGTCCGACTCTTTTCAACCCCATAGCCTGTACCCCACCAAGCTCCTCTGTCCATGGGATCCTCCAGATGAGCATATTGGAGTGAGTTGCCATTTCTTCTTCCAGGGGATCTTCCCAACCTAGGGATCGAACCTGAGTCTCTTATGTCTTCTGCATTGGTAGGCAGGTTCTCTATCCCTAGTGCCACCTGGGAAACCCAAACTAGATTATGATATGTTGAGGATTATATATCTCAGCACAGCACGCATACAATAATCCAGAAAGATATTATTATCCACCAAAACATAAACACTCAGGGAACTTTTAGAGTGAAACCACTCTATACAGAACAGTGTACACTCAACCTTAGAAATCTGATTTTGGCAACATTATTATTGGATCATTTGCATCTAGCAAATCTCACCCATCAACAAGCATGCTGTGAGAAACAAATAACTATTCTTCAGCAGTTACAATGATTTTGCAGTTTTACATGTATAATTATTTTTACATTAAGATAACACCTTTGTTTAGATGTTTCTGATATTTCTCTTTTTTAAATTTCTTTTTCATCAAATACAATGTTAACTTTTTTTGCCACACCCCACAGCCTATGAGTTCTTAATTCCCTGTCCAGGGATTGAATCAGTCCCCCCTGCATTGGAAGCACAGAGTCTTAACCACTGAATTTCCAGGGAAGTTCTTAGATGCTTCTGATATTTAGAATTTCACACTGAAGATCTTCTTATTAGTTTTATATATACCTCTATCAGGATATGATGGGTACAGGAAGGTTAATCCAAGAACAAAGGAATTTTATGACTCTTTGAGAATTCAAATTACCATCTGAGGGTGGCTCAGACAGTAAAGAATCTGCCTGCAATGCAAGAGACCCAGGTTCAATTCCTGGGTCAGGAAGATTGCCTGGAGAAGGGAACGGTAACCCACTCCAGTAGTCTTGCCTGGAGAATTCTGTGGACAGAGGAGCCTGGTGGGCTACAGTCCATGGGGTCACAAAAAGTCAGACAGGGCTTAGCAACCAACACTTTTTGAGAATTCCATTTAAAGCCCCTGTGCAATTGATTGGGCTTCCCTGGTAGCTCAGCTGGTAAAGAATTCACCAGCCATGCAGAAGACCCTGGTTCGATTCCTGGGTTGAGAAGATCCACTGGAGAAGGAATAGGCTACCCACTCTAGTATTCTTGGGCTTCCTTGGTGGCTTAGACAGTAAAGAATCTGCCTGCAGTGTGAGACACCTGGGTTCCATCCCTGGATTGGGAAGATCCCTGGAGGAAGACATGGCAACCCACTCCAATATTCTTGCTTGGAGAATCCCCATGGACAGAGGAGCCTGGTGGACTACAGTTCATGGGGTCACAAAGAGTCAGACACGACTGAGCAACTAAGCATGCACATACATTCAATTGATTGGAAAAAGTCTATGCAAAATCATCCAGAGGAGAAGTGTCATTTGCCAGGAGGACTGGCTTGTTATTTTATGGAAGAGGTTGTGGAAGCATAGAGAAAGGACAATCTCTAGGACAAATGTGGGTGGTGTTCATATAAGTGCTCTCCTGGGAGAGAAGGTCCCAGCCGAATGCCTCTGATTATTGCAGTTCTACTGGCAAGAACATTCTTAAAGAGAACATGGATCCAGGGAATTATAGCCAATGAATTTCCAGTGTATCCAGCTCCTTTAGCATGACCTGAGTATCCCTGCTGTGGGATTTATACATCAGGCTAAGACAGGATGTCCCTTTTAAACGCTGAATTATTCTGATACCTCTGGTTCTGCTTCCAGGTTCACCAAACAACAGTCTAATTAGAATCTTGAATGTCTGCTTTAAAGAGGGGAGAAATGACTAGCCACATGGATGTGACCTTTTGTTGTGACATTCATTGGTCATTGCAAATTAATAAAGTGGCTTTTCTGGTTCAATGTAGTTTTGGTAGTGATTTGCTAAAGTATAAGTTTTATTTTGTCCTCCTTCTACTTCCTCCACATTTCAGAAAGTAGATTAATGTAACCACAATCACCAATGAAGATATAGAACTGTTTTATCATCACAAAGATCCTTCATCTACCCCTTTATTGTCACTCCTATGCTCCTCTCCTCCCCCAATCCAAATCCCTAGAACCACTAATCTGTTCTCCATCTCTATAATTTTATCATCTTTAGCGTGCTATATAAATGGAATCATACAGTTTGCAACCTTTTGAGATTGGCTTCTTTTTACTCAGCATAATTCTTTTGAGGTCCATCCAGGTTGTCGCATGTTCGATAGCTTGTTTCTTCTTATTGCTGAGGAATATTCCATGATATGGAGGTATTATATCTTAACTAGTCACCCACTGAAGAATATTTGGGTTGCTTCCAATTTTAGCTCATTACAAATAAACATATGGGAAACATTTCTGTGTATGTTTTTGTGTGGACTTAAATTCTCACTTCTCTGGATAAATGCCTAGAGGTGTGATTGCTGGGTCATGTGGTAAGTATACGTTTAGTTTTTTAAGAAATTGCCAAACTATTTTTCAGATTAGCTACACGATTTAACTTTACTACTAGCAATATATAATATAACCAATTGTCCTGTCAGCATTTGGTTTTGTCACTATTTTCATTTTAGCCATTTTTATAGATATATGAAGATGTGTCATTGTGATTTTAGTTTTGCGATTGCCTAGTGGCTAGTAATATTGAATACATTTTTATTTACCACCTGTATATCACCTTTATAGAAATATCTCTTCATGTCTTTTGCCCTTTTTCTAATTGGATATTTTTTCTTACTATTGATTTTTGAGAGTTCTTTATGGCCCTTTGGAGAAGGAAATGGCAACATTTTCCTTGCCTGGAAAATCCCAAGGATGGAGGAGCCTGGCAGGCTATAGTCTGTGGGGTCGCAAAGAGTTGGACATGACTGAGAGACTTCACTTTATGGTCCTTTGAAGATACTTGGCTTGCAACACTTTTGTAATACTTTTTGGTTTGCAAACACATTTTATCATTCTGTGTCTTGTCTTTTTATTCTCTTAAGAGGATGTGTTGCAGAGCAAAATGTTTTAAAGTTTGATGAGTCCAATTTATCAAATTTTCTCTTACGAATTATGCTTTCAGTGTCATGTCCAAGAGCTCTTCACCTACTCCTAGGTTCCAAAGATTTTCTGCTTTGTTTTCATCTAATAGTATTGTAGTTTGACATTTTACATTTAAATCTATGATTCATTTTGAGTTATTTTGGGATAAGGTGAACGTCAGTTGAAGTTCATTTCTTTGCCTGTGGATGTCCAATGAATGGCTCTAGTACCGTTTTGTTGAAAAGGCTATCTTTCCCCCATTGGGTTGTTTTGCAGCTTTGTTGAAGATCAGTTGGCCATGCTTACGTGATTCTATTTCCCTGTACTACTCCAATAGCTCTAGCTGTCTGTCTCTTCACCAATACCACACTGCTTTTTCTTTTACTATGGGGTTAACATCTAAGATTCATTAAAATTTTTCTCTCTCAATAATAGCTCTTTTTTTTTTTGAATGCTTATATATGCTAGGCATTGCTTTAAGTACTTCACAAGGATACACTTATTTAAACATCACAAACTCCCAGGAGATGATTTATGCCCCATTTTATAGATGAGAAAACTGACTGAGAGAAAACTGAGTAGTTGAGTAACTTTTTTAAGAGATGGATTTGGAACCCAGGCCCACACACTAGCCACTGTGCTTTATTGTCTCTCCGAAGTGAACCGATTTTTATTTCCTCACAGAGTTGATTTTACTGAACTTTGCATTGGCATTTTACCATGAAGCCATGTTGAAAGATATGATAAGAAATAGCTCTCTAAACCTATTGTGTCTGCTGTAGGCAAGTTGACGAGGATGTGGTCCACGACGTTGCATGGTGTCCTCTTTAGGAGGACAGATGGGAAAACTGCCTCTCCGAGCTCACTACCAGGAATAGGTACATTTCTCCTGACTAAGTGGTTTGTTTTTATCTCTTGGACATTGTGAAGCTGTATAAGTGATTGCATTTCCCACTTTGTGCTGGCTGCTAAAAAGCTCAGAACCCAATTTTCAGCCTATCTTTAGCAATGATGTGCACTGGATCTAATGTTATTGTACTTCTGACTTCATCTTACTTTTCTACCCTTATTTTCTCTTCTCCCTCATTTCCCCCCTAACTTAAATCTTTTTGCTTTAGTCTTTTTAAAAATCAGACCATATAAAAAGTCAAACGCAAGGCTTTTACCAAAAGCAACAAGACAAAATGATGGTCCCTTTGTCCACTCCTCCCCACTTCTGATTTCCACTCTGTGGAGCCAACTAAGGTCACATCTTCTAGCTCTTTCTTCTGGTACTTGTGTTTCTTTTCAGTTGCCTTTTCAGTTTAAGCATTATTTCCTAATTTCTTATCATGGTGAGTAGAATTTTGCTTTCTTATTGGACCCTCTATAACACACACCCTTCACCTATAACTAGCCTTCCATTGTAATAATATCACAATTTTCATTAAACCCATTTTCAGTGTTTACATTATTATGCCTACGGAAATATTGTTCACAGGTGAACTGCTTGCTGTTCACTTTGTGTCTTATATAGTCATTTTGTTTTCCCTTAGGTTAATAATTGTCTTTTTTTAACTTCTGTTTCCATAGAGCAGTCACTAATTTCTGCCTAAGCCCTCTGACAGAATTATAAATCTCTCAGTTTTGTTTGTTTTCTCATAGACGTCTCTTCTGGATGTCATCCTGGAGCTTTTCATTGTCCAGCTTCAGTCTGGGCTTGTTGCTCTCCAGGCTAGCTGCCCAGTTGTCATCCTGTGACTTCCCTTTTTCATCATTTTGATAATTCTCTCTACATCTCTCTTTTACTGGGTCTCTTGTTTCCTGGACTCATATTTTCCTCTTGGTTTCGCTCACTTTGGTGGAACACATACTACAAGAGATTCCTGAGAAAAGTTCATGAAAGGTCAATTGTTTTTTAGGACTAGCATGTTTGAAATGCTTCTATTTTAGCAGCACATTGAAATGGATGGTCTGGGTATAGAATTCTAGGTTGGAAATAATTTTCCCTCAGAATTTTGAACACATTGCTTCTCTGTCTTCTAGCTTTCCATATCGCTATTGAGAGTTTAACACTAGGTACCTCCTGTGGGACTGGAAGATTATTTTTCTTTTCTCTGGAAGGTTTTGAGATCTTCCTTTTCTTCCTAATGTTCTGTAATTCCATGATGATGCACCTTCGATTAGGGTCTTTTCTCATCCACTGTACAAAATGAACGTTAACACTGTGGGCCCTTTCAATCTGAAATGTTTCCTTCAGTTTTGAGAAATTATTATGTATATTTTTATTATAGGAATTTCCTCCCCTCCATTTTTCTCTGTTCACCCTAGAACTTTTGATTCAATTGTTGAATCACTTAAACTGAGTGATTTCTTCTTATCTTTCCTTTTCCCCCACCTTGGAGATTTTCTTAGTCTTCTAACGATTCAATTGAATTTTTAAGGCTGCTATCATCTCTTTTTCTTTTCTTTTTCACTGGGGGGTTGTGTGGCATGCTACACAGCATGGGGGCTCTTAGTTCCCAGGCCAGTTATGAAACCTGCACCCCCTGCTGTGGGAGCGTGGGGCCTTAATCACTGGGCAGTCACTGGGACTGCCAGGGCAGTCCCACCATATTTTTACTTTCTAAAGCTCTTTCTAGTTCCCTGATTGCCCCTTCCTTCCTGTCCCTATTTTTGTTTTGCTTTGTTTTTAAATGGCATACTGTTCCTATTTCGTTTTCCCATACTTCTCTAAGGACACTCATTTTAGTGCTTGACATTTTCTTTTCTTTCTACCATTATCATCTCCCTCTGAACTCTTTTTGTTTGTATTTAATTTGCGATTTTTCATAAATGGCTGCCTATTCATATTTAAGAGGGAGGCACTTAAATGCCCCTTCTGTGAATGGGCAGAGTGTATTGGACTGTTGAGCTTTGCAGTAGTGGCACGTTTGGGGGTGGGGCAGTGGAAGGTACCTTCAGATGTCCTTATTTATAGATATTTTCTCTTAGGCTGGTTAGTCAGCTAGTCCAAGAAATCTTTTTGCATGGGAGTTTATGAACCTGGCTTCTAGAGAGTATTAGGGGGAAACGGCTGGAGGGTGGGGCTGCAGGGAGCTCATCATTCCTTACAGAGACCTCCATCTAATCCCCTTGTCCTCATTAAGGTCTCATGCACCAGACAAAGAACCTTTGACTCAGCCTCTCAAGAGAAACTGCCTAACTTCTTCCAGGTTATCTTTGTAAGGGCTTTTCTGGTGGACCATTGATGAAGTTGAGTTCCTCTTTTTGAGTTCCTCAAAAAGACACAGCAGATGTGGGTATGCTCCCTGGGTCATATAGATCCCCTGGAGCAGGAAATGGCAACCTACTCCAGTATCACTGTCTGGAAAATCTCATGGACAGAGGAGCCTGGTGGGCTACAGTCCATGGGGTCACAAAGAATTGGACATGACTGAGCAACTGTAACTTTCTTTTAGGTAGTGACTTGAGTGTGCTTCTGGGATAATCTAGGGATCTAACAGATGGTTATAAAGACATTCAAATAATCTTTTCTTTCCATTCACACGCCACATTCCCATCTTCAGAGTTACTTGGTGCCTTCAATTTCAGAAGTTATCAGGGTTCTATGGTGTAATTTATCTTCCTTTTTTCAGATTTCTTTGATTTGTCCCATATGAGAGAGCCTGAATTTTGACTCAGGACCAAAACAAAAGTTTGAAGGCAAAGTCAGAGAAATGGTGCCCATGGTAGAATACAAAAGATGAGCAAAAGCAAGAGAGTCTCTGCAACCAGAGGAATAACCATATCCAAAATCACAATCTTTGTCTACTTTCTACGTGTTTCTCCACTTAAAAAGACAGTGCTTTGAAATAATGTGATGAAGAGGAGCAGTAGTTCCCTCTGCTGACCCCAAGCTATGTCCTGAGGGAGAGTTAAGGCTATATATGGAGAATGATTTCAAGGTCAGAGGTCTGGAGGTTGTAGAAAAGTTGAGAAGTGTGTCCAGGCTTCAGGGCTAAGGTCAACAGCAATGTGAGGATGGCTAAGTTTCAATTTTATGTGACTCTTAATTTAGAAGTGCACTCTGATGTCTTAAAGGAGTCTCTGGGAAGGGGGCTGAGTTATGATTTCCAGCTTCCCTGTCTAGTCGGCCTTTGAGGACTGGCTGGTTGATAGAAATCTACTGGTTAGGGACATTTCACTTTACTAAAGTACATATAGTGAGCCTTTACAAAACTTAGGGACCTTCCTACACAAGGAGAAGGCTGTTAATATACTTTTCATCCAAGGACAAGAGCTCTGGGTTGTTGCCCCAGTGGGATATACTACAGATAAACCTGCAATTTGCTGCCAAGTTTGGCCCCTAGGGCCATCTCAAGAAGAAATGGTTGTGTCCCTCATGTTGTGTCAACTACCAATTGGCCTTTGCCAAGGGCATTTGCCATCTGCCTCTGTGGAGATTGAGCCCTGTGCTACTGCAGCTGTTGACCCTAGATATGCCCTGAAGGGAGTTCAGGGTGGAGACTGAGGCACTCTGTGTTCCAGAGAAACTCGTGGAACAGATCTTTAGATAGTTAGATAGTTTCAGGAACTGTTTTCATGATCCCAGTATTTGCATTTCCCCCTATCTAGCTTCCCTGGTGGCTCAGACGGTAAAGCATCTGCCTGCAATATGGGAGACCTGGGTTTGATCCCTCGGTTGGGAAGATCCCATAGAGAAGGAGATAGCAACCCACTCCAGTACTCTTGCCTGGAAAATCATATGGACAGAGGAGCCTGGTAGGTTACAGTCCATGGGGTCGCAAAGAGTTGGACACGACTGAGTGATTTCACTTCACTTCACTATCTAGAAAAGCTCTAAATCCCTTCATGATGACATCAGCTCTTTGTGACTAGCAGAAAACCTCCGATAAAGTAAGTGCTTGATTGCATTGAACTTCCCCATTCACCAAAATCTTACATATTGGCTTCCTCTACTACCTTTTTGGAGTAGTCTCTCGAAGCTATCAGGCTTCCTAGGTGGTGCTAGTGGTTAAGAACCCACCAGTCAATGCAGGAGACTTAGGAGATCCAGGTTTGATCCCTGGGTTGGGAAGATCCCTTGAAAGAGGGTACAGCAACCCACTCTAGTATTCTTAATTGGAGAATCCCATGGACAGAGGAAGCTGGTGGCCATAGTCCAGGGGTCGCAAAGAATTTCGACCTGACTGAAGTCACATGAAGTCACTTCACATGACTGAAGTGTTTTAGCATGCACACACATGCACTCAGAGCTATCTGAGGTGCTATTTTCCAGGCAGCAGTCCTCATTTTGCCCCAAATAAAACATATTCACAACTTTCATGTTGAGCATCTTTTTTTAGACTACAGTCACATTAATAACATTAAATAAGTTTAGGTATATATAGCCAGCTTCCCTTAAGAGATGACTAAGAGTTGGTACACAAGAAATATCCTGAAAGGAAGAAGGAAGGAAAGAAATAAGGAAGAAGTAAAAAGCTTCATTTTCATTTGTAGCTTTGTCTTTCAGAGCTTTTAAAGTGTAATGTGTGTGTGTATATATATGTGTGTGTGTGTGTGTGCGTGTGTGTGTGTGTGGCTCAGTTTTGTCCTACTTTGCAACCCCAAGCTCTTCTGTCCATGGGATTTCCCAGGCAAGAATACTGGAATGGGTTGCCATTTCCTACTCCAGGGGATCTTCCTTACCCAGGGATGGAACCCGTGTCTCTTGAGTCTCTTGCGTTGCAGGTGGATTCTTTACCTGCTGAGCCATTGGAGAAGCCCTTAAGGTGTAATACTACAATAATAATAATAAAATTTGAAAGTGTGATGCAGAGATTTACAACAAAAAGGTGTTGAATCATAGCAGACAGAGGGATTTGAAGATATAGTGGAGTAAGGGACTTCCCTGTCAGTCCAGTAGTTTAGACTGTGCTTGCAATGCAGGGGGCATGGTTTGGTCCCTGATTGAGGAACTAAGATCCCACATGTTACTTGGTGAGGCTAAAGGAATAAACAAAACATCACTCCTTAAAAAAAAAAAAGATACAGTGGAGTAAGTAAGTGATTTAACTCTCTGATCAAGAGAGAAAAACTATGGGAGCGAAGGAAAGAAACAGAAAATCAAGATGGTGACTGCCAGCTAGAAGAAATTAAGTCCCCCCCCACCCCGTCCCTGTGACCCTGTGGAGATTCCCACAACTCTGTCAGCATCTAGAACTTATTTGATTGTGAGTGGAGTGAGAAAGTGCCAGATAGTGGAACCAGTGGCTTTCTGGAAGGATGGGATAGAGAAGCTCAGAGCCTGACACAACCAGAAAGCAGAAGAAAGGAGATGACCTTTAGATAGAAGCGGAACTGTAAGTTTTCCTGATTGCTTCTAGCATTCTGCACATGCAAAGGAGCCCCAGGAAAACAGTCCCCAAAGGAGAGGAAATAGCGTCAGTGTCGCTGGTAAGGAAAATGTACTTTCCGGATACAGATCACCCAGGGGTTCTTAATGTCTACATGATGGTCACGCCAAGACTTGTGGATAGATAATTTTTTCTGCTAAAAACAAAACAAAAAAACAATGACCTGTTACACACTGAGTCCCTCAGAAGCTGACTCAGAGATAGATATTCACAAGCAGGAAGCTTTCTGGGGAGTGTCCAGGGATTCAGTACCAGCAAAGGCATGCAGGAAGTAGGGTTGCACAGAAGGATGAGTTGGATGAATGGCAGAGCGGTCACAGCAAAGGTCAGTCCGCCAATCCAGTGCAGGACTCTGTCCTGCTTTGGCTCAAAGAGGACTGGGCATTCATACTTGGGCATGGACCAGGCATTAGGTGTAGGCTGCCTATGAGCTTGGACAGTGTGACTCTCTTCAGCTGAGGACGATACTAGAAGAGAGACCATCTGAGAGCCATCGGCTGCCAATATTACTAGCCGCTGAGGGAATGAGTGCCTCAATTCAGGAAGAAGGATCTGAGTAACATACCATAGCATCCATTACAGCCAACTGTTTGCACTGTATCCACTCACTTTCACTATAATAAGTTTTAGGAACAGCTCCTCCAGGATTCTGGTTGGTCTATTTTCGTGGGAAAATCTACAAGAGGAAGGTTAGTGGATAAACTAGAGCCCCTGGTGCTGCTTCTGGTCTGAAGGTTGCAATTTGTCTACAGCCATACCACCCAGAATGCGCGCGATCTCATCTCAAGGTTGCAATTTATACTCACTGTCTCCCTGCTATACAAACCATTTTCATTTCCTTCACCTTCAGCACTGTCATAAAAGTGTCTTATGTGGCAGGCCTCTGGTTACCATGTTCTTCTTGGGCTGTGGCTACTCCATTTACCATAAAAATTGTGCAAAAAGTAAGTCAGTCACCGGGGCCTCTAAACACAGACTCCAATGTTGCTGGGGCAGGAAGTGTAAATGCCACAATTAGTTACTGTGAGTGATCAGGAGAAGCCAGAGCCTCTCCTATTTCCTTCCCTTGGATTTCAGAGCCATGCATTATATCTATTGAGAACACAGTCACATATTAATATAATAGTTGTTGATTTGTGGTATATGCTGCATCTTGGAAGATATCATTCCGTCTTTGGACAGTATCAGCTCCAAAGTCTGCACCTTTAAAAGGCCATTTTGTCACTGTCAAGTTGACAACTTCTGTATAATGTGGTACGAAATAGAAAGAATGGATCCCAAGGTCATGGGTCACGTTGTGTCTTCTCTGTTTGAAATGGGTTCCTGGGTTCAATCAAAATATACAGGATTCTGGGTTGGTGATCAAGTACTCCATCCATATGCCTTCAGATAGTGGTGCTGACTGAGGCTCTGAGTATGGGAAAGGCAAACCTATACCTTAAATATATATTTATTCCAGTCAAAATTAATCATGGCCCCTTCCAGTATAGTCAACTTGCCATCAAGCTGTTGGTTGGTCTCCTGGAAGAATGGTGCCCTATTGAGGACTCAGTGTTGGTCTCTCTTAATGATGGGTTGAACAGAAGGAGAAGTAAAAGAGATACAGTTGCATCACAGGCTCCCATAAGAGCCCATAGGGTCCTGATCCTTAAGGCAAGTGAGTGTGGCCTGATAAAGGTATGGCCTAATAAATATCCACCCCTCCATCATTGGCCAGTAATTGTTAGTGGCTGCCCCCAAAGGAAAGAGCATGACCTTGGGCAAGGTAGCTTTCTTCATTTGAGGGAGAGCAATACTTGGAAAGACATTCATCTGAGAGCTGTCAAGCAACTCTCACAGCATGTAGGAGAATGAGTATCTGAGTCCTAGAAGAGAGAGCTAGGTAGGGAGTGCACTACAGAATAACTGAGTTATGGGTAGGCATTTCCATTCTAAATTTCAGCTTTTCCAAGGAGTTCTAGAATGGGGATGGGTTGGAGGAGGACAGAGAATTGTGATACATCATCTGCCAGATGTTATAGTTGGTTATCTGGGACAATCCATTGAAAATTGTATATATTGTGGTTTCATGTATATCTAACCAAACTCTGAGTTGATCCAAGCAAAAATTTCTAAATGGATCAACAAAAAGTACAAAGAATGCCTTTATCATAAAATATCCACCATTTATAAAATTCTGATTACTTTAAAAACCTTCATTATTGTACAGACATGTTTACATAGTCATATCAAGAAGTTATTTTCATGCTATTTAAATATCTATTTTGTTATCTCCCATTAATACAGTTTGTACATAGATTTATTATTTTGATTAGTAATTCAATATTCTACCATATTAATGTATCAATGTTGTAATGACTTAATCTTTTTGGAGCATTTGACTTATATCTTGTTTTTCACAATAATAAGTAGTACAAATATAAAAACTAGCTTAAACAGTCTCTCTTTTTTCCTCCCATAATGGGATTAAAAGCTCTATTACCAGATTGCTTTTAAGAAAGATTTTCCTAATTTTCAGTACTGTAGCAATGTTCAAGTGTCTGCTTACCAATTATTAGATTCTAACACTGGTTTTTTTCTTACTTTTGGTAGTAGAAAGAATTTTTACCCCATCATTGTTTTAAATTCAGTTTCCTTAATTATTAGTGAAGCAAGTTTTCCCAAGTGTTTTTCACCTTTTGTATTTTTTGTTATTTATATCTTTTGGCTATTTTTCTTTCCAAAAAAAGGAAACTGGTCTTTCATATTTTTGTCAGTCCCTTATGTACTATAGACAACAATCTTTATTTGACATTTCTTTTCAGTGGTTTCTCATTCCATTGCTCTTTATCTCAAATTCAGTTTTTAATTAAGTAGTTTGCTTTGTGTTTTATACCATAAAACCCATTAATAATTTCTTTAAATGTTTCAATATTTTAAAATTGATATATTGTTTTCTGTTAGGAAAGATATGTTGTCATATCTGTAAACTTTTTATCTTCAAATGACAATAGATTTCTGTTTAGTTATTTAATACCTCCAAATCTATTGTGGCATATAGTAGAAATTATGATAATCTTTTTTGGTCTTTTGGCTAAGATCAAGTGTAATTAGATTCTTTTAAATCAAAGAGGACACAAATAGATGGAGAAATATATCGTGTTCTTGGATTGGAAGAATCAATACAGTGAAAATGAGTATACTACCCAGAGCAATCTATAGATTCAATGCAATTCCTATCAAGCTACCAGAGGTCTTTTTCAGAGAATTAGAACAAATAATTTCACAATTTGTATGGAAATACAAAAAACCTCATATAGCCAAAGCAATCTTGAGAAAGAAGAATGGAACTGGAGGAATCAACCTACCTGACTTTAGGCTATACTACAAATCCACAGTCATTAAGACAGTATGGTACTGGCACAAAGACAGAAATATAGATCAATGGAACAAAATAGAAAGCCCAGAGATAAACCCACGCATCTATGGACACCTTATCTTTGACAAAGGAGGCAAGAATATACAATGGAGAAAAGATAACCTCTTTAACAAGTGGTGCTGGGAAAACTGGACAGCCACTTGCAAAAGAATGAAACTAGAACACTTTCTAACACCATACACAAAGATAAACTCAAAATGGATCAAAGATCTAACCATAAGACCAGAAACTTTAAAACTCCTAGAGGATAACATAGGCAAAACACTCTCCGACATAAACCAAAGCGGGATCCTCTATGACCCACCTCCCAGAATATCGGAAATAAAAGCACAAATAAACAAATGGGACCCAATTAAAATTAAAAGCTTCCGCGCAACAAAGGAAACTGTAAGCAAGGTGAAAAGGCAGCCTTCAGAATGGGAGACAATAATAGCCAATGAAGCAACGGACAAACAATTAATCTCAAAAATATACAAACAACTCCTGCAGCTCCATTCTAGAAAAATAAACAACCCAATCAAAAAGTGGGCCAAAGAACTTAACAGACATTTCTCCAAAGAAGACATAAAAATGGCTAACAAACACATGAAAAGATGCTCAACATCACTCATTATCAGAGAAATGCAAATCAAAACTACAATGAGGTACCACTTTACACCAGTCAGAATGGCTGCCATCCAAAAGTCTACAAGCAATAAATGCTGGAGAGGATGTGGAGAAAAGGGAACCCTCTTACACTATTGGTGGGAATGCAAACTAGTACAGCCACTATGGAAAACAGTGTGGAGATTCCTTAAAAAACTGCAAATAGACCTGCCATATGACCCAGCAATCCCACTGCTGGGCATACACACTGAGGAAACCAGAATTGAAAGAGCCACGTGTACCCCAATGTTCATCGCCGCATTGTTTACAATAGCCAGGACATGGAAGCAACCTAGATGCCCATCAACTGACGAATGGATAAGAAAGCTGTGGTACATATACACAATGGAATATTACTCAGCATTAAAAAAAATTCATTTGAATCAGTTTTACTCAGGTGGATGGAACTGGAGCCTATTATCCAGAGTGAAGTAAGCCAGAAGGAAAAACAACAATACAGCATACTAACGCATATATATGGAATTTAGAAAGATGGTAACGAGAACCCTGCATGCGAGACAGCAAAAGAAACACAGATGTATAGAATAGACTTGTGGACTCTGTGGAAGAGGGCAAGAGTGGGATGATATGGGAGAATGGCATTGAAACATGTTAATTATCATATGTGAAATCAATCGCCAGCCCAGGGTTGATGCTCGGGGCTGGTGCACCGAGATGACCCAGGGGGAGGGAATCGGGAGGGAGGAAGGAGGGGGGTTCTGGAGGGGGAGCATATGTAAACCCATGGCGGTTTCATGTCAATGAACCAACACAATAAAGTAAAGAAAATTTAAAAAAAAAATTGGCAGAAAAAAAAATGTTATCTAGTTTCCCCTGTATTTTTTAACAGAGATTCATTTATTTGTCACTTATTTCACCATATTTTTCATGTTTTTAACTTATTGTTTAGGTAGGTTTGAATTTATTTCTGAAATTTTAAATTTTATCAATAGGTCTACTTTTAAAAAATCTAGTATTATCAGATTCTTCCCTCTTACATTAAGAAGTGAAGTAATAAGCAAGGTGAAAAGACAGCCTTCAGAATGGGAGAAAATAATAGCCAATGAAACAATAGACAAACAATTAATCTCAAAAATATACAAACAACTCCTGCAGCTCCATTCTAGAAAAATAAACAACCCAATTAAAAAGTGGGCCAAAGAACTTAACAGACATTTCTCCAAAGAAGACATAAAAATGGCTAACAAACACATGAAAAGATGCTCAACATCACTCATTA
>ML663009.1:13676986-13778418 GCA_007570785.1 Antilocapra americana
ATGCTTAGATCTTTGATCCATTTTGAGTTTATCTTTGTGTATGGTGTGAGAAAGTGATCTAGTTTCATTCTTTTACAAGTAGCTGTCCAGTTTTCCCAGCACCACTTGTTAAAGAGGTTGTCTTTTCTCCATTGTATATTCTTGCCTCCTTTGTCAAAGATAAGGTGTCCATAGATGCGTGGATTTATCTCTGGGCTTTCTATTCTGTTCCATTGATCTATATTTCTGTCTTTGTGCCAGTACCATACTTTCTAACACCATACACAAAAATAAACTCAAAATGGATCAAAGACCTAATCATAAGACCAGAAACTATAAAACTCCTAGAGGAAAACATAGGCAAAACACTCTCTGACATAAACCAAAGCAGGATCCTCTATGACCCACCTCCCAGAATATCGGAAATAAAAGCACGAATAAACAAATGGGACCCAATTAAAATTAAAAGCTTCTGCACAACCAAGGAAACTATAAGCAAGGTGAAAAGACAGCCTTCAGAATGGGAGAAAATAATAGCCAATGAAGCAACAGACAAACAATTAATCTCAAAAATATACAAACAACTCCTGCAGCTACATTCTAGAAAAATAAACAACCCAATTAAAAAGTGGGCCAAAGAACTTAGCAAATAGCTATTATTAAATGTAGCCCATGATATCTTAAAAGAGAAAAAAATTTTAAATTTCGCCTTTTATTTTCAGATAATTATAAATTCACATGCAGTTGTAAGAAATAATACAGAAAGATCCCTTTTATCTTTTACCCAGTGTGTAGTTTATTTTATATATCAACTTGATGGGGCTAAGGGATGCCAGATAGTTGGTAAGGTATTATTTCTAGGTGTGTCTAGAAGTATATTTCCAGAAGACATTAGCATTTGAATCATTTGACTGAGTAAAGATCATCCTTACCAACGCAGGTGGGCATCATCCAATCCATTGAGGGCCTGAGTAGAACAAGAAGGTGGAGGAAAGGTGAGGAAGGGTGAATTAGTTTACTTCACTTGAGCTGGGACATCCATCTTCTCCTGTCCTTGGACCTTGGCGTTCCTGGTTCTTGGGACTTTGGACTAATGTTGAGGCTTATACTATTGGTCTCCTGATTCTCAGGCCTTTGAACTTGTACTTGCACTATTGACCTTCCTGGTTCTCAGGCCTTAGTACTTGGACTGAATTATACCACTGGTTTTCCTGGTTCTCTAGCTTGCTGACAGCAGATCATGGGACTTTCAGTTTCCACAACCATGTGAACCAGTTCCTACAATAAATCTCTTCTTATATATCTATATATCTTTGCCTGTGTCTATGTCTGTTTCTATGTCTGGGTCTATTTCTATATCTATATCTATATATCTTACTGGTTTTGTTTTTCAAGAGAACCCTGACTAATACACCCGTTTTCCCCTCCTGGTAACATCATGCAAAAGTATGGTTCAGTGTCACAGCTAGAAGACTGGTATTGATACAGAACATTTCATCACCACGAGGACCTCTTTGTTGCCCTGTTGTAACCATATTCGCCTCTCTGTCACTCTCCTCATCCCAGCCCAGGCTATTACCTCTGCCAGCCATCAGTTTGTTCTCCATCTCTATAATTCTATCATTTCAAAAATGTTCTGCAAATGGAATCATACATTTTGTATTTTTTGCTTTTCTCACTCAGCATAATTCTCTAGAGATTGATCCAGATTTTACATGTATCAATAATGCATTCTTTCATTATCATTGAATATTCCATGAATGGATACACCCAATTTTAACATCAGTGTTTAGACATTCACCCCTTGAAGTACATCAGGGTTTCCAGCTTTTGGCTATTCCAAAAAAGCTGCTATAAACATTAATGTACAGATTCTTGTGTGAATATAAAATTTCTCAGGTGGGCAGTTGCTAGGTTGTAAGGTGGTTGCATGTTTAGTTTTCAAAGATATTATCAAACTGTTTTCCAGAGTAGCCATTCCATCTCGTAGTTCCACTCATGATGTGTTAGTGGTCTGGTTTTTCTGCATCCTTACTTTTTATTTTACCCATTCTGCTAGGTAAGTAGTGAATTTCATTAATAGTATTATTTTCTTGAACAGTGCTATTCAAATGACCTACTTCATATGGGGTGAGTTGTGTTAGTTTGTGTTTTTCAAGGAAATGGTTCATTTCATCTAAATTATCAAAGTTATGTGTTTAGAGCTGTTCATAGTATTTCTTTCAAATTCATTGATTTCTTCTCTTTGTTATTCCCTTCTTTTTGCATTGGGTTTATTTTGCACTTTTTCTAGATTCTTGAATGGGAGTTTAGATTATTGAACACACACATTTTCTCTTTACTGATATGTACACATATATGTATACATTTCACTGAAAGAGATATTTTATATTGCATAGAAAAGCCTTAGTGTGCCTACCATGTTTATAGCTCCCTACTGAGGAATTCAATTCAATTCAGCAAATATTTTTGGATTGCTCGGGCCAGGCACTGTTCTAAATTCTTAGTATACATAAGGGAACAAAACAGACAAAGAGTTCTGTCTTTGTGGAGCTTACATTTTATCAGGAGGAGACAGGTAATAAATAATCAGTATAATTTACATGTGAAGTGAAAGTCGCTTAGTCATGCCCGACTCTTTGTGACCCCATGGACTACAGAGTCCATGGAATTCTCCAGGCTAGAATCTGGAGTGGGTAGCCTATCCCTTCTCCAGGGGATCTTCCCAACCCAGGATCAAACCCAGATCTCCCACATTAAGAAATAAGTGCAGGAACAAAAAGTACAGCCGAGTAAGAGGGAATGGATATGTGGGGAACTATATATAGTTTATATACATATGCTGTATAGTCCATGGGGTCGCAAAGAGTCAGACATGACTGAGCAACTTTCAATTTCACTTTCACATATAATATTTACTATGGGCTTCCCCAGTGGCTCAGTAAAGAATCCGCCTGCCATGCAGGAGATGCAGGAGACCCGTGTTTGGTCCCTGGGTCAGGAAGATCCCCTGGAGGAGGGCATGGCAACCCACTCCAGTGTTCTTGCCTGGGCAATCCCCATGGACAGAGGACCCTGTGGGCTATGGACCATGGGGTTGCAAAGAGTCAAACACAACTGAAGTGACTGAGCACACACACACGCATGCATAGTATTTACTACTGCAGAACTTACTATAACGCATTGAATACTATAGAGTATTGAATAGATTGGTCAGACAGGCCTTGTGGAGCAAGTGAGGTCTGAGTAAAGACCTAAAGTGTTTAGTCAAGTCAGTAAATGTAGGAAGTGTGCCTCAGAGAGAGAGAGCAGCTAGAGCAAAGGCTGTATGGTGGGAGCATGTCTGGAATATTAGAGGAAAAGCAAGAAGGAAAAAGAAAAAAATGCAAGAAGAAAAGCAGATGTGGCTGAAGCAGAGTGAGCAAGGGGGAAAGCGGTAGCGATGAGGTCAGAGTATAATGAGGGCTAGGTCTTTAGCTCTTGCTCTGAGAGATGGGGAACCATTTCCATAGTGAAGCAAAGGAATGACATGAATTGATTTAGGGATTGAAAGAATCACTCTGGGGGGCTTCCCTGGTGGTCCAGTGGCTAAGCCTCCATGCTCCCAATGCACGGGACCCAGGTTCAATCCCTGATCAGGGAACTCGATCCTTCATGCTGCAACTAAGAGTTTGTGTGCCACAACTAAAGATCCCACATGCTGTGACTCGGACCCAGCTCAGCCAAAAAAGAAAAAAAGAATCACTCTGGCTACTATGTTGGGAATGGGTTATGTATAGAAGCAAGTAACTACTGAAGCAATGCAAGTGAGAGGCAGTGTAGTGTGGAGCAAAGTGATTGAAGTGGGAAAGGTGAGGAGGTTTCAGATTCTAAACATATTTTGAAAGTACAGCTAATAGAATTTCTTCATAGATTGGATTTGGGGTGACAGAAAAGAATAGGTATCTGGATAACCAGTCTGATACAAAATTTTAAACATAGGTGACCACTTTTAATACCATATACACCCTTCTTACCTCTACAGCCCTGTCCAGCTTGTTGGACAATGACAGGCACTTACCTGGGAACAGCTGAGCAGTAGACTGGGCATTAACCTTTAGGGTGTCCTGGCATGAAAGTTTTGCCCAAATAAATGGCAATTAACTGTGCCAGTGATTTTTTCTTCCAGGAATGAGAATTGCGGAGACAAAATCATCATTATCATCATCATCAGTGAGAGCAGACATGGAAAGAAGGCAGTATCCAGACTTCATGAGTAAGCAGAAACCATGAATAAACAAATGCTCTGAGCAAACAAAAACCAGGAGGCAGCCAAAAGATACACAGACTAATGACAGACGTGATAGATGATAAGCAAGGAAGCACCAAATTCTCAGGAGAGACAGAGTCAATGGCCAGGCCTGGGTCACATGTGAATCCTGGAACCTCACGTACAGTCAGCTACTCTGTTACCAGAAGTGGGAGGACGGTGCTAGACAGGCAAAGACTACAGGTGTGTGCACCAGCCACGTGGAGTCAGGCAGGAACCGGCTCCATGGAAGTCAGGACCACACTGAGAACCACATGAGCCAAAACTATGAAGGTGTAAGGAAGCCAGAAAAAGCAGAGGAAACTTGTCTGCTGAGAGAAGCTGAGAAGTATAGCAGGCGATCAGAGAGGAGCAGGGATGACAAATGATGCCACTGTGTACGAGCTGGGACTTCATGTAATTTCCTGTTTCAGTTCCATCCTCAGGTGTCCTGGCTAGGCTGACACCTGCATGTCAGTGTCCCCAAAATACCTCCTTTAGGTGTTCAAAATACCTTTTTTTTTTAAGTTGAAGTATAGTTGATTTACAATATTACATTAGTTATAGGTGTATAGGTTAGTGATTCAGTATTTTTATACATTATACTCCATTTAAAGTTATTACAAAATAATGGCTATAGTTCCTTGTGCTGTACAATACATCCTTATTTATCTATTTTGTACACAGTAGTTTGTATCTCTTAATTGCATCCTATTGTCTTAACCCCCTCCCCTCTCCCCATTTGTAACCACTAGTTTATTTTCTATATCTGTGAGTTTGTTTCTGTTTTGTTATATTCATCCTTTTACTTTTTTTAGATTCTACATTTAAGTGACAACAAAGAGTATGTGTCTGACATATCACTAGGCATAGTACCCTCTAGGTCCATCTACATTATTGCAAATGGCAACTTTTCATTCTTTTTAATGACTGACATATTACATTGTATATACATATTCCACATCTTCTTTGTCATTCATTTGTTGATGGGCACTGAGGTTGTTTCCATCACAATACCTCCTTTTCTACTTGAGCTTGTGTGAGTAATTTTTGATTTATGCTCCAGGGATAAAGACGGCACATTGTCAGGAAATATCGTGGTATCTACTTATCTCTGCAGATTGAGCATGGCAGACAAGGTACAAAAGTTGAATGTGACTATTTTGAATAAAGAAGAGCTAATTGGAATCATGTGAAGCACTTTATGTACCTTCTCTTATTTAATCGGCAGTGTGAGGGAAGTACTATCACTGAGGTTCACAGAGGATAAGTACAGTCTGTCTTCATTAGTTGTGGGTTCCGTATTTGCAAATTTTCTTACTCGCTAAAATTTATTTGTAAGCCCAAATCAATCCTCTCGGCACTTTAGTCATTCACAGATGGCGCAGGGCAGTGACAAAACTGATTTCTCCAACTTGCACATTCCCAGCTGAGGCAAGCAAGGTGACGCTCTCCCTTGTGTCATCTCTTATACTGTAATAAATTTCCCTTTTGTAATTTAGTTAGCACCACATTTTCCACTTTTTTGTGCTGTTTATTTGTGATTTTACTGTTTAAAATGGCCTCCAATCATATTGTTAAAGTGCTACCTAGTGTTCCTAAGTACAAGCACCTGTGACATGCCTAACAGAGGAAACATTTTAGATGAGCTTTGTTCAGGCATGAGTTATAGTGCTGTTGGCTGTGGGTTCAATGTTAATGAGTCAATAACACATGTTTTATAAGGTGCCTTTAAGCAGAAGCATGGGCTTCCCAAGGGCTTTCCCTGTGCTAGTAGTAAAGAATCTGCGTGCCAGTGCAGGAGACACAGAAGACACGGGTGCGATCCCTGGGTTGTGAAGATCCCCTGGAGGAGGCCATGGCAGCTCACTCCAGTATTCTTGCCTGGAAAATTCCATGGACAGAGGAGCCTGGCGGGCTGCGGTCTGTGGGGTTGCAAAGAGTCAGACATGACTGAGCAACTGAGCTCTCACACACGCAAGCAGAAGCATACATAAAATAAAGTTATATAGTTATATATTGATTGGTTGTGAAAATGTTTCACTGGAGACTTGCAAGAACCTAACGCTATATTTCCCCTATGAGTAATAGTTTCATATTTACTAATTCAGTGTTTGCAGAGATTTATAGAACATAACTACCATGAAAAATAAGGATCAACTGTGATATGTGTAGGATCAGACAACTTACAGGAGAGTGGAGAGCCCAGCTGCAAAATCTTGCCTCTCTGACTCTAGACACCTGTGCTCATTTCATCCCATCCTTTCAGAAAGAAAAGCTCTTCTGCTCAGCTTCCGGTGCTCCTTCTACACTATGACATTGCTTTCCCTACACCTTGTTGCCTAGGTGGAAAACGAACAGGTATGAAACAACTGTGAAAACCACAAGATCGTCCAGCTTAGGCTGGGATTGTAATCATGGCACATTTGCCATCACCATCCTTAAATACATGTGGCCGACAAGGCTGCTCTATCACAACGCTTTTTCCTGCTGGAGCCGGAATGGAGTTTATACTGTGTTTCAGTCTGTTTCAAAGCCTAGACCCTGAAGGTAGCTCTGAGTGTCTGGCTGACTCTGCTTTGGAAAGGCTTTCTGGATTCCTTTACACAGTAAGACTTTGTTTCTAAAAGATTCATTTTGATGGGAACAACCTTCTTGTTCATCTTTCTATCACCTGTGCCTAGAACACTGCTAGCTCAATGTTGCTCATGAGTTTGTTCAGTGAATGCCTGATCTCCCAGATTGCCATCTATTTTCCCTAGGGAGAAAGAGCTCTGACCCAGCCCAGTGACAGAATGGAATCCTTACTGGCACAAAGCAGGGGCCAGTATAGCAGGGGTGGAGCTTTTCAGCTGAGGAGGAGCTTCTGGGACAAAGCAGTCAAGAAACTGTACATGAAACCGAATAGAGAAGCATTTGGCTGAATCTCTCTGCCTCTCTTCTTCATTTCTCTTCATGTTCTCTCCTATGGATTACCTCTTTACCTCTGGTGAGATGGATCTGGGAAACCCAAGCAGGAATGGGATCAAGGCGTACAGGGAAGAGGAGGCATGGGGTATGCTGCCTGAGCTGGGAGCTCATCTTAACTCTGAACTAAAGGACTCCAGCCTTCAGCTTCTAGTCTGTGGACACCAGTGTTGCCCATTGTCACACAGGGCTCAGGACTCTTAGCCCTCTACCTGCCAAGCCCAATTCATCTTCCTCTCCCCATCTCCTTTTTCTTTCTCTCACCCACATGTCATAGCGGATGTGGTTTGTGAGGAAATAGGGAAAAGGAAGCTAGCCCAGGGAGAGGTGGATGTATATGACTGGGAGCCTAGGAAGGGCATGCCACTCAGTGCACCAGTGAGGAATGGGAGTTAGAGTTGAAAGAACGTTAGATTTCCGAGCCAGGTTTGTTATTTTATTATTGGAAGTGGTTTTCAGTCAAAATCTCTGCCCTGGTATTGGGAGGACCACAGGAAGCTGGGGCGTCCCACTCTGCAGTGGGCTCGGAGCAGTGTGGTACTCAAGGCCTTGGGGGACTTGATAAAGTACCTGAAGGCATGGGCTTTGGAGTAAGACTGAGCTGAGCTACCGTGTTCTAGGTCTGTGGTTTGGGGCAGGCTCCTTAATCTCTCTGGGTTTTAGTTCTTTTACGTGTAAGATGCAGATATTAATGGTATGCCCTCTATGGGATGATGAGTCTCATAATCATTCAAAGAAGTGAGGTCTATGATGTTTTTGTGAAGCATGTTTAGGAAACTCAAATGTTATCTATTTTTATTATTCATAATACTATCATCTTATGGTATTTTCTTGCACCTTCAGAGATATTTCCTTTTCTTCTCAGCTCTGAGAATGAAAGAAAAATATACAGAATTTTGAAGAATCCATAAAAGGAAGACAGGTACTCACAGGGACATGTGAGCCTGGGTCTGAGAAGCAATCCTGACTGTGGAAGTGTCAGGACACCTTCAGGATTGCCCAGCATGGACCAGAGTGAGGCCTCTGGAGATCATTCATTCCTGAGGTCATTTGGTGACTGATTAGGAAAGGCACCAAAGGCTCACTTTGGGAAAGTGTGCCCATATTTCCTCCTGCCCTACTTCAGCAGGCTTGAAGGGGCAAGGAGTAGCCATCTCCAACTTACCCAAAAAATGAAACAATGAGCCAGAGAGATGGCTATTAAGCTATTATAAGTCTTGACACGTTTGGGCTTCACCTCCCCAGCTTCTGCTTCTGTGATATTTGTTTCCCACAGCTGGGCTCATGGATGCCTCCTGTCTACAACTGCCTAGTGTAACCATCCATTGTTTGCCCATCACCCATTGTATTAGTTTCCAATTGCTTCTGTGTCAAACTATTACAACCTTGGTGGCTTAAATAACACAAATTTATTACCTTAGAGTTCTGCAGTTCAGAAAACCAAAATGGATCTCATTGGGCTAAAATCAAGGTGTCAGCAGGGTTTTCTTCCTTTTTAGAGGCCTTGGAGGGGGCAATGTTTCCTTACCTTTTCCAGCTTCTAAAGACCACCTGCAGTTCTTGTTTCACGGCCCCGTTCCATCTTTAAAGCCAGCAATGGCAGGTTGAGTCTCCACACTGAAATGTTCCAACCTCTGCTTCCATCATCATATGTCCTTCTGAATCTTCTGCTCCCCTCTTCCATACTCAAGGACCCTGTGATCACACTGGGCCCACCTGAGTAATACAGGATAATCTCCTTATTTTAAGGTCAGCCAAGTAGCAACCTTAATTCTATTTGCAACCTTAATTCCAGAATTCCTGCTTGCCATGTCATATTACGTATTCATAGGTTCCAGAGATAGCATGTGGATGTCTTTGGGGGCCATCATTCTGCCTTCAACAACCATTATTCACTGTGCCCTGCTTTCTGATTCTAGAATTAGCAGGCTCCCTCAGATGCCAGGTCTGAGCCATCTTCTTTGTGTTGGGATTCATGAACCCCATACTAAGGTGCTGGTCTCTAGCCTGACTGGTTCCTCCCCTTCACTTTTATATAAAGTGATCCAAAGTGCCTTATACTGAGCATGGGGGTGCTCTGGCTGCTCTGCCCAAATAGGTGGGCAGAGAATTCTTTACTTCTTCAACAACATTCATATTTTGTATTGTGATAGCCAGGCTAATATAATAGATTTAATTTTTTTGATTAATATTTTCAAACAGGGATTTCCAGTGGTAGCCCAGTAGTTAAGACTCCATGGGTGATCCAGTGGTTCAGACCCTGCTTCCACTGAAGGGGCCACAGGTTCAGACCCTTGTAGGGGAATTAAGATTCCACATGCCGCACATCGTGGAAAAAAAATACAAACGTAAGAAGCCGATTCATTCATTCTGTGCTATCACCGTCTTATCTGATAGCACTTTAATTAACTTAATTAATGCCTGAGGACAGTTTGCACACACTACAATAATCTTTAGCTGCTAGTACTGAAAACTCTCCAGTGGAGACCTGTATGTTTATAGACATATGCATAAAGGCAGACTCATCTACATGCACAGTGCTCAGTGTGGTGGGGAAAAGACGTTAAACTCTGTTAAAGATGTGCTAGCTATCATCCTACCTTAAGGGGAAGGAAAAGAAGAAATGGAGCTAGCATTTATTGAGAAGCTGCTCTGTGCTGGGAACTTTATATTCATAAACTCACTTTAAATCGTATTAGAATGCAGGAAAGCAACTTTCATCAACTCCATTTTACAAATGTAAAAATTGAGGCCCAAGAGTCACACAGCTAGTAATATCTCAACATGTGACACCTGGAGTGTCTGACTCTAAATTTCCTTTCCCTTTCACATGATCAGCTCTTAAAGCAAGAGAACGGATCAGAATAAGGACATTCAAACTGAGGTTAGTGGAACGAGCCCTGGAGTTCCTTGGAGATACCCAGGGACTCCTCATGTAAGGATTGAAGGTGTTTGGTAAGAGGCAAGAATGGTGGACTGGGTTTTGGGCTCTCCCCACCTATAATCAGACCAGCTCTGCTATTCTCAGTTTTATATATTTGGATTCAATGCAATATTTCAACAGGAAAATTTGGGAAGTAGTTCTGCTAACATAGACTCTTAAAGGCTACGAGACTGGAATCTGACCTCCACATCCCTACAGTTCCAGAATTCTGTCCTAGTTGTGCCCAGCTAATCGGTCAATTCTTCCAGTGCCTTGATCATCTACTGAATGTGATCAGAGGCTTTGGGAGTAATGTAGTGGTGGTGATTTAGTCACTAAGTAGTGTCCAACTCCTGTGACCCCAAGGCCATGTAGCCTGCAGGCTCCTCTGTCCATGGGATTCACCAGGCAAGAATACTGGAGTAGGTTGCATTTCCTTCTCCAGGGGATTTTCCCTAACAGGAATCGAACCCAGGTCTTTTGAAAATCTTTTACACACATCTTTTGATATTGGTATGAGAGTCTGCATAGACATGACACTGACTGGCTCAGAGTGAGTCAATAAGATACTTTCAAAGTGAGCAGAGCCCTATAAAATAAAGGAGATAACAACTTCGAAAATTTTAAGTCAGCACCTCATAGGCTACAATGTCTGGATGAGTCATTATCTTAACAAAGAATAAAATGAAAGGTACATCTTCTCTTTATGTGGGGATCTGCCCAACCCAGGGATCTAACCCAGGTCTCCTGCATTGCAGGCAGATACTTTACTGTCTGAGCCACCTGGGAATCCCCTTCATTGGGGGACACTCTTATTTCTGCTTCCCTGAGTTACTCCTTAGCAATCCCTCAAGGAAGTCTATTAAAAATAGCCAACATTTATTGATGGAGTACATTAATCTTTACAATAAGTAACTCATGTAACAGAGCCTCAGAATGCGCCCCCCCCAACCCACTTTGTTCCTCATTCATGGGCATAGATTCCCGATTTTTAGCTGTGCACAAGGCTGCCTGGAATTTCCCAGCCTCCCTTGCAGCTTAGGTGTGATTGTGTGACTACATTCTTGTCAATGAGATGTAAGCAGAAGTATTTTATGGCAGCTTCTGGCAATTTTCTTCAAAAGGCAGATGGTACATGCCCTTTACCCTTTCTTCCTCACTTTGTCCCGCCTGCTTCATGGGAGACAGATGCAATGGTCTAGTCTAGTCAATGGCTAGTCTGGTTACCATCGTGGACCATGAGGCCACACAGAAGCTATGCAGAGCAGTGAGGTGGCCCTGGGTCCCTGAGGACACTGTGGAACAGCTCTGAATTTTCTACTTCAGGACTTTGATGTGAAAGAAAACTAAAAGAGTAGTGTTGAAACTGTTTATATTGTATTTCTGTTTCTCACAGCCAATATGAATCTATATAGGATAGACCCTATATGCTATGTACTATAGTTTTTTCAATTTTGCAAATAAGAAAACTGTGGGTTATCCAGATTAAATCATTTCGAAGGTCACCCACCTAGTAGATGAAGCATTTAGGATCTGATTTTGTCAAAGCAAAATATACTTTCCTCCTATTCAATGTTCACTTTCAGACCATGAGGATAGTTTTCGACCCTCTATAGTTGGCAGTAACCTTTCAGCAAAGCCCTCTGACAGTCTGGTCATTGAGCCATACTCTTCAGCTTGTCCCTTCTTTATCTCTTTCAAAAATAAAATTCGTGAGTTCCAAAGGTCATGGGGAGGCTCAACTGCATGTCACCTTGAGAGTTCTGGGAGGTCACTGCTGTCCCCACGGGTCTGATTGCATGAGTGCTCTTCACAAATTTTTTTAAAGTTTATCTGTTATATTTATGTATGTATTTAGTTTTGACTGTGCGGGATCATCATTACTGTGCACAGGCTTTCTCTAGTTGTGGTGATTAGGGGCTGCTCTCTAGTTGCCGTGCTTGGGCTTCTCATTGCAGTGACTTCTCTGATTGTGGAGCATGGGCTCTCGGGGGTATGCACTTCAGCAGTTGTGGCGCTGGTTTCAGTAGTTGCACCTCATGGGTTTTAGAGCACAAGCTCGGTAGCTGTGGGGCATGGGCTTAGTTGCCCTGAGTGGCATGTGGAATCTTCCTGAACCAGGATTGAACCTGTGTCCTTTGTGTTGGCAGGTGGACTCTTAACTACTGGGCCACCACGGAAGTCCTTCATGAAGACTCTTAGACCTTCCAGAATAAGTGATAATAACGACCATGGGAACTAATGATTGAGACCCTAGACAGACAGATGATAATTTTGAATAGAGAGGGAATGATGACACAGGCCCTAACCCCAGCGGGCGGGCAGAGATGCTGGGAAAGCAGAGCACGATGCAGGTGAGAGCAGCGTGGTAGAGGGTAGCAGAAGGGGATATCCATTTCACTGTGGGCACACACCAGGCAAGTGAGGGAGGCTGAGGTAGATGGTATCCCAGCATGAGACTCTGTCCAAACTTCAGTTATTTAAAAGAGGTTCATGGCCATCTGTGTGAATCCAAACACACTTGTTTAGATGCCAGACTACCTAAGGTTTGTTGAAAAATGTTCCACTCTTCAGAACAGCAATTTCATTCCACTTTGGGGTTAAAGAGGGCTGTTGTGTGATTAAACAGAGCTAACACTGGGGGTGGTGATCAAGATTGGGGGGCAGAGGAGGCAAACTGGCAGCACCAGCAAACACAATGGAAAGTGAGATGGTAGATGCCTTCCTCTTGACTGCACTCATCTCCCTCAAAGGCAGAATCAGAACCAGTGGTGGGTAAGTGGCAGGTGGTTGGTTTACTTGCAGATCTAGTTGAGACATGACCTGGGGCATGTATAACATGTTCCTTAGGAACTTTGAGGAGATATTTTAAAAATATGTTTCATAAACCAAGCATAAAAGGAAAATATTGTATCATTCCACTTATTTGAAGTACTAGATGAGCGGCACTTCCTAGGTTGGACTAGTGTTAAAGAGCCTGCCGGTCAATGCAACAGACGTTAGACATGTGGGTTCAATCCCTGGGTCTGGAAGATCCCCTGGAGGAGGTCATGGCAACCCACTCCAGTATTCTTGCCTGGAAAACTCCATGGGCAGAGAAGCCTGGTGGCTACCATCCATAGGGTTGCAGAGAGTCAGACATGACTGAAGCAAGTTAGCATGCAGCACAGATGCATGAAATTCATAGAAACAGAAAGCAGAACAGAGACTATGAAGGGCAGGAGGGAGCAAGAAATGGGGAGTTGTTGTTTAATGTGCACAGAGTTTCAGATTCAGTTCAGTTGCTCAGTCATGTCTGACTCTTTGCGACCCCATGGACCGCAGCCCGCCAGGCCTCCCTGTCCATCATCAACTCCCGGAATCTACCCAAACTCACATCCATTGAGTTGGTGATGCCATTCATCCATCTCATCCTCTGTCATCCCCTGCTCCTCCCACCCTCAATCTTTCCTAGCATTGGGGTCTTTTCAAATGAGTTAGCTCTTCACATCAGGTGGTCAAAGTATTGTAGTTTCAGCTTCACTGTCAGTTCTTCCAATGAACACTCAGGACTGATCTCCTTTAGGATGGACTGGTTGGAGCTCCTTGCAGTCCAAGGGACTCACAAGAGTCTTCTCCAACACCACAGTTCAAAAGCATCAACTTTTTGGTGCTCAGCTTTCTTTATAATCCAACTCTCACATCCATACATGACCACTGGAAAAACCATAGCCTTGACTAGACGCACCTGTGTTGCAAAGTAACATCTCTGCTTTTTAATATGCTGCCTGGGTTGGTCACAACTTTCCTTCCTAGGAGTAAGCGTCTTTTAATTTCATGGCTGCAGTCACTGCTGCTGCTGCTAAGTCGCTTCAGTCGTGTCCAACTCTGTGCGACCCCATAGTCGGCAGCCCACCAGGCTCCCCCATCGTGGGATTCTCCAAGTAAGAATCCTGGAGTGGGGTGCCATTTCCTTCTCCAATGCATGAAAGTGAAAAGTGAAAGTGAAGTTGCTCAGTCATGTCCGACTCTTAGCGACCCCATGGACTACAGCCTACCAGGCTCCTCCGTCCATGGGATTTTCCATCTGCAGTGATTTTGGAGACCCCAAAAATGAAGTCTGTCACTGTTCCCACTGTTTCCCCATCTATTTGCCATGAAGTGATGGGACTAGATGCCATGATCTTAGTTTTCTGAATGTTGAGCTTTAAGCCAACTTTTTCACTCTCCTCTTTCACTTTCATCAAGAGGCTCGTTAGCTCTTCTTCACTTTCTGCCATAAGGGTGGTGTCATCTGCATATCTGAGGCTATTGATATTTCTCCCAGCAATCTTGATTCCAGCTTGTGCTTCATCCAGCCCAGCGTCTCTCATGATGTCCTCTGCATATAAGTTAAATAAGCAGGTGACAATATACAGCCTTGACGTACTCCTTTTCCTATTTGGAACCAATCTGTTGTTCCATGTCCAGTTCTAACTGTTGCTTCCTGACCTGCATACAGATTTCTCAAGAGGCAGGTCAGGTCATCTGGTATTCCCATCTCTTGAAGAATTTTCCACAGTTTCTTGTGATCCACACAGTCAAAGGCTTTGCCATAGTCAATAAAGCACGATGCAAATACTCTGAGGATGGAGACTGGTGATATTGCACTAAATTGTGAGTGAACTCAATGCCACTGAACACACACTAAAAATAGTTAAAACAGTAACTATTCTGTATATCTTACCACATGCACATAAAAAGGTGTATTTCCATGTGCAGGGCAACCTCTATCCCTCGCTGAGGAGAGGACAACTTAGCCAGAGGTAGCCTAGCACTATGCTAGAAATCCCACTCCTTTTTGGACATTCCTGCCTTGGCCCTGTCTTTGCTGTGTTTCTGTATTTAGTTGCTTCTCAAATTAGGCCCCTTCTTCCATGTTTGAGCATTCCTTATTCCTTGAACTTAATGTGGATTTGACTTCTAACGTTCCATCGCTGACATATATTCCTGAAATATATTTGCTTTTCCCCTCTGTCCTGGTTATATTCCAACTGTCTAGGCAACTCTACACCTCTACTCCGCAAAGCTATTCCTCCCGTCTGGGCCCCTCTTTTGCCTAAGGCCCTGCCTGCCTAATCTGGCCTCCTTCAAGGGCAAACCACCAAGGGCCACACTGCTGACTCCCTTCCCTAAATTCCTAGACTCTAGGGTGAGAGCACTTATCTACATACTTTCTTGTGACACCCCTTGTTGGGAGATAATAAGAGCTGAGGTCAGAAGTGACCAGGCTGTTCTGGTGATGAAGAGAAGATGGTGAAAACACAATGCAGCAAACAGACAGTGATGACATAAAGGATAGGTTGGAGGGTGGGGGGAGAGAGAGGGGATTTATCGGACCAGCTCGATAACTGCTAGCTAAGCAGAGAGGTCTGTGAGTGGACAGTGGCTCATGCAACCAGCTTAAAGTTCAGGGATTCTACTAGTAGGAGCCACAGGCCATATTGTGTTTGCTTTCTTTCCTGCTGTGACCCAGATGAAAGCTGAGGCCTCCCTGATTAATGAGCCCAATGAAATCACCTCAATCACTTGATTCTACAATGTGGGATAACACACAACTTTCTTCAGATTTGGGGCAATTTTCAGAAGCTAGTATGCTCCTGACTCTGCCCCCAGGTATCTGTATTTAATCGTACTGGTTCTAATTTACCAATCCGTTTTCCCTAGAGCTAGAAAACACAGTGCTTTCACCAGTTAACCCCAATCAAAAAGTCCGTATGTTTTACAAAGTGGTAAGTAGTATTACCACTGTTTTACAAAGGATGAAACTGAGGCACAGAGAGTTTAAATAACATGCTCGATGAATATCTGTAATTTGGGAAACTGTATTTGACTTCTTTTGGTGTGTGTGTATGTGGGGTGGGGCGGGGGGTGCTGTTTCATTGTATGAGCTTAGCCTATCACCATCTTGCATAACTTCTTTCCCTTCCCTAATTTTTTCCATCCCAGGGGGCCCTCCAAATCTCAAATTCATCTTCTTTTTTACACAAAAAGGATTTCCACTCTCACTTTTGGATTCTAGCAGTTATCAAAATATTTCTTCTCAGGCAGTTAATTCTTCCCTAATAGAAACTCGAGTGCATGCATGCGTGTGTCACTCCAGTTGTCTCTGACTCTTTGCGACCCTGTGGACAGTAGCCCGTCAGGCTCCTCTGTCCATGGAATTCTCTAGGCAGGAATACTGGAGCGGTTGCCATGCCCTCCTTCAGGGTGGCACTTCCCAACCCAGGGTGGTGCTAGTGGTAAGAACCTGCCAGTCAATAGGAACCCTAGTATGTATTAACCTTTAACGTAATACAATTTTCTCTACTGTTATATTCTTTTAGTTTTAAATTTTCTTGTATCAACCAAGCCAAACAGTTTCAAAGTAAAAAATATCAGAGTCACTCAGAATAAAAGGTTTAAAACTTTTTAAACCAGACCTTATATGATAGCCATTCCTATATTGAACCCACAAGGATTCCCATTTTTTTTCCGGCCTCCTTAGATCTTGCAGCACGGTCTAAACTTGGCTGTATACCTGGGGATCTCTGGGAGAAAGCCTTGGGCCAAACTGCAGAGATTCTAATTCAGTGCATGAAAGTGGGGCCTGGGACTCTGCATCTTCAAATCCCTCAGTGATTGTTGAAGAACACTGATTACACAGGCTTCATTTCAAGGGCTCAGTAGCTGCATAGGCCTACTGTATCAGACAGTGGGGATACAGAACATTTCCATGACTGCTTGACATTCTAGTGAACAGTGCTGGTCTAGACCATTTAAGGTCCATAGAACTTACACTGTGATGCATAGCAAATGTGATCCCCCCCTTCCTTTCTCCGCCTTTCGGATTCCTCTCACTTCATCTGGACTGTCCCTCCCTAGGCAGGAAACTCCTATAGCCTCAGCCCCTTCTCTGACAGCTCCCTCTACTGCTTGGTCATCATTTATTTGCTCATTTCAGGGCCAGGATATGATGTTAGGGTCCTCTTTGCTCCCTGTAAGTGTTTCTACACTCTTGTGAAAGACTCAGCCGCTTGGAGGCTAGAGTATTTGGCTATGGTCATGCTCCTCCTCCTCACAGATTTATTACCAGCCTCCTGGTCATCTCACTTGTTTATTGAACACTCATTCATGTGAATAGGCTCACGGTGTTCCTGTTTACCTCAAACCTTGCCATCATCTCAGATGATGCCAGTGTCCAGCTAACAGTTGGCCCCTCAGTTCTTTGACCTTCTCATCTCCAGTTAAAATGTTAAGGATAAGAGTTAACACCTGCTCTGAGCCAATCACTAGTCTAGGAAATTAGCATATCCTGTATTAACTCATTGAATTCCATGACAGTCCTACAAGATTGGTCACTGTTATTACCATCTCCATTTTATCGATGAGGAAACAGATCTGCTGGTGGTGGTTCTGCTGTTGAGTAGAGAAAGCAGGATTTCAACTCAGGCACTCTAGTTCCAGACAGGACTTGCTTTACTACTACTCCAAACTTTCTTTTTCCAATGACAGTCTTCTGTTCAGCCTCCACTACCCACTTCCACTGTCATACCCTGAACTCCACCATCTCCTCTACCTGCATCATCTTCAAATCACTCATTAAAGCATTTCATACTCTATCAACTTCCTCTTTCTCAAGCATATCAATAAAAGCAACCTAAGAATAACGCTAATACTAGCAAACACTTGTACAGCTGAAGTGCTTTTAACTTGTTAGCTAGTTTATTCCTTGTTTATGAGAGAAGGGGGTATTATTACTGCTGTTTTACAGAAAAGGAATTGAGGCACAGGGAAGTTAAGTAACACATGCAATGTCACACAGCTCATTGGTGGCAAAGCTAAAATTTGAATCCCGTCAGATGAGGATAAGAATCTGTCTGCCAATGCAGGGGATATGGTTTCGATTCCTGGTCCAGGAAGATTCCACATGCCACAGGGCGACTAAGCCAACGCACCGTAACTACTGAAACCTGAACCCCCTAGAGCCGGTGCTCCACAGCAAGAGAAGCTGCCACACTGCAAACAGAGAGTCGCTCCCACTCACTGCAGCTAGAGAAAAACTTGCACGCAACAGCAAAGACTTGGTGTAGCCAAAAATAAATAAATTAAGTAATTTTTTAAAAGGAATGATAACCTGGAGTTGTGGGGGAAATCATTTTCACCTGCCTTTTTTTTCCCCCCTAAAATACCCATGCCTGTCCTCCAGTTATAGATGTTCGCTTGTTTTCCGTTTTGAAAGAGCCTCTCAGATGATTTGGACATTTATTTCACATCGGGAATCGCAAATTAGATTCTCCCAGCAGCCTCCCACCCTGGTGTTCTGGTCAAGTTCGACTCACTGCTATCCTGCCAGCTGCGGTCAGGGCAGCTTCACACAAACAGGTCAGGGCTAGGCCTGGGAGTGGAGGCGTTGCGAGCAGCACAGCTGAATGAAAAAAGCCTCAGTATCAATAGCCTGAAGAGGCTGAGGCAAGCAGGGCTGGACCAATTTCTTCATGGCTACGTAATTCCTGCTATGTTTTTTTTCTCACGTCCATCTGATTCAGTCCAACAGCCAGGAAGAGGAGCAACTGCTTTGCTGTGGATTGCTCAGAGCCGCAAGCAATCTGTCCTCATTAATGTGACGGCTTCTAAAACAAGAAGAAAGCAGAATGAAAAGAAGGAAAGCAGAGAAGGTAGTCTTGGCATAGGTCCAGGGGAAAAGCAGTCTGGCTGAAACTGTTCAGTTCCCTTGGCCAGGAAGCAGCAATCTACGTAAACAGGAAGTAGAGAAGGTTGAGGGAGAGGGCAGTGGTTAGTTGGTAAGAGCAAGAGCTGATACCAGATGGGTTTAAGTGGTTACATGCAAACGTGACTCTGACATAGGCCAGGACTCTGCTTGCGAACCATCTCGGCTCTCTCCTGAGAGACCCTGTTTCACTAGGACGTCTGTATAGTATGTGTTGGGTCCTATTCTCAAACGGATAAATCTTTGAGCACCTGTGTTGTTGTTGTTATTGTTGTTTTTGCTAGTTGTCTGCTAGGCATCATTTATTTCATTTAATAATCTAAACCAGGAGTCCCCAACCTCTGGGAACTAATGCCTGATGATCTGAAATGGAGCTGATATAATAAGTCATAGAAATAAAACGCACAATAAATGTAATGCACTTGAATCATTCTTGAAACCATCCCCCGACCCCCTCCTAGGTCCACTGAAAAACTGTCTTCCATGAAACTGGTGCCTGGTGCCAAAAAGGTTGGGGACTGCTGATCTAAACACTCTGTGATGACGTGATTACTATTTCCATGCTTTTAGGTGGAGAAAATTGGCTCAGAGAGATTGTTAACTTGCCCAAATTCATTTGCATTCTACCATTTATAGAATGGTAGAAGTTTTGAAACTTGTCTTCTCTCTGAAAAGTGACTTTCACATACAACTTATTAGAAAGAGGCTGTCCAAGTTTCCTAAGCATGCCGTAACAAATGATCACGAACTTGGTGGTAAAACAACCAACAGCTTGTTTATTTTCTCATCATTCTGGAGGCCGGAAGTGTGAAATCAAGGTGTCAGCAGGGCCACGCTTCTGAAGGCTCTGGGGGAGAAGACTTCCTTTCCTCTTTCAGCTTCTGGTGGTTCCAGACGTTCTTTGGCTTGTGCTACATCACTTCAATCTCCTCCTTCTTCTTGGTCCCTGTCTTCTCTTCTGTCTCTTATGAGGACATTCATCAGGCTGATCTCATCTCAATATCCTGAACTTAATTACAGCTTCCAAGACTCTTTCCAAATCACGGGGCCAGATATAAGGACATGGACATAAGTTTTGGGGGGCTGCCATTGAACCATCTACCAAGGTTATCATTATTAATATAGTCATAAAGATTTTGTAGTGTTTTAATAAGAGCCACAGAACTGAGAGCTTATTAGACACTTATTCCCATGGCCAGATCCCCATTCATCTTCTTTTTTTTCTTTTTGGCTATATCGGGCCTTAGTTGCAGCACACAGGAGCTTTGGTGCATTGTGTGGAATCTTTCATTGTGGTTCATGGACTGTCTAGTCGTGGTTCCTGGAGCACAAGGGTTCAGTATTTGCAGCTCACGGGCTTAGTTGCTCCACAGCATGTGGGATCTTAGTTCTCCGATCAGGGATCCAACTTACGTCCCCTGCATTGCAAAGTTGATTCTAAACCACTGGACCACCAGGGAAGTGCCTCCACCCCCCATTCTTTAAAAGAATGAACTTTTTCAAGATGCTAGTCTCTCCAATCAACCCCCACACATCTTCCCAAATCTTAGGTCTATCAGAATCTCAGGGCCAGAGGTCAGTGTATCACAAAGACATATATGTGTTAAGAAAACACCTGTCAAGTGAAGGTGATACACCTCTCCATAGATGGCTGGGAATTGCTTCTCTGAAAGGATGCTGTAATCCTGGATGATTGGTGAAGGAACCCTCAGGGTATGCTGATTGCTCACTTAGGAAAGAAAAATATGACAATAGCAATGATCGTGGAGGCTAAAATTTGCATTAACCTGAAGAACCTCAAACTCAAAGAGCAGGGCTGCACAAAAGGGACTGATGACCACAAGGCAGTAACACTGTTGTCTAATGTGATCTGTCTGAAATATAAATGCTATCATGTCACTCTTGCTTGAGATCGTTCAGTGGATCCCTAGGAATACTGGATAAATCCAATGTTCCTTCTCATAGCACTTCATGATAATTTTTAGATTCATCTCTCATCACTCTCTCTCTCTCAAAAACTGTCTTCTGCCTCAGCAAAATTCTTGCTATTTCCTAAACAAATCATGTCTTTTATTTCATTTCTAGCCTTGAACATGCTGTTCCATCTGCTTGGAACCCTCTTTGCTTGGTAATTCCTGCTGGCACCTCAAGACCTGTTTTCCTTGCACCTCATCTGCCATCCTTCATTAACAAGCCTCCCTGCTCCCTTTCATGAGTTGGCACCTCCCTCGACTGTGACTCCACGTCACTTCATTCATGGGAATTGTTGACCTTGTCTCCTATCCAACCTCCTTCCAATACTTTGAAGGCTTTAGGAAAGAACCATGACATACTCATCCCTAAATCCCCATGCCTAGTAGGTCCTCAATAAATATTTGCTGAAAAAAAATGAAAGGACTAGGTCAACATACCTTCAAGTCTGAGATATTTGTTTTAATGATAGTGGGCCAACTGGATAAATCACTTAACTTCTCTGTACCTCAGATTCCTCTTTAGTGAAATGGGTTTGATAAGAATAGTGCAGCTCTTTTCCTCCCTGGCTGCTTGAAGATCAGCCGCCATCATGAACGACACAGTAACTATCCGGACTAGGAAGTTCATGACCAACCGACTGCTTCAGCGGAAACAAATGGTCATCGATGTTCTTCACCCTGGAAAGGCAACAGTACCTAAAACGGAAATTCGGGAAAAATTGGCCAAAATGTACAAGACCACACCAGATGTCATCTTTGTATTTGGATTCAGAACCCATTTTGGTGGTGGCAAGACAACTGGCTTCGGCATGATTTACGATTCCTTGGATTATGCGAAGAAGAATGAGCCCAAACATAGGCTTGCAAGACACGGCCTGTATGAGAAGAAAAAGACCTCAAGAAAACAGCGAAAGGAACGCAAGAACAGAATGAAGAAAGTCAGGGGGACTGCAAAGGCCAGTGTTGGTGCTGGCAAAAAGAAGGAGTAAAGATTCTGCAGTGACTGTATCTGTGGTGATTGTGCAGATTTTTCATGAAAGAGAGAATAAACTAAGACCTTTTACAAAAAAAAAAAAAAAAAAGAATAGTGCATACCTCAGTAGGATACATAAGCCCTTAATAAGAATAATCAATAAGCATTATCTATTATTACAACTATTAAGAGGCAAATACAAAAAAAATTGTAATTATTTGAGGTTGTGAATGTAACTAACCATATTGTGGGAATCATTTCACATGAGTCACTCGTATCAAATCATGACCCAATGATATATGTCAATTATATCTCAATAAGGCTGTAAGGGAAAAGAGGCAAATACAGTAAAGAACCATCTTCTGAACTAATAGATTTTTTTTTTCTAGTACAGTGGGGCCTGTGTTAGTCAGGACTCTTTCAGATACAAATGACAGAAACCCAGCTTAAGCTAGCTTAAGCAAAGAGGGCTTAATTAACTTGTCTATCTGAAAACCCAAGGTTATGTATACTAGCTTAAATATAGCTGGTTTCAGGGGCAAAACCAAGTTGGGAAAGGAGTATGTCAAGGCTGTATATTATCACCTTGCTTATTTAACTTATATGCAGAGTACATCATGAGAAATGCTGGACTGGATGAAGTACAAGCTGGAATCAAGATTGCCGGAGAAATATCAATAACTCAGATACACAGATGACACCACCCTTATGACAGAAAGCGAAGAAGAACTAAAGAGCCTCTTGATAAAAGTGAAAGAAGAGAGTGAAAAATCTGGCTTAAAACTCCATATTCAGACAACTAAAATCATGGCATCTGGTCCCATCACTTCATGGCAAATAGATGGGGAAACAATGGAAACAGTGAGAGACTTTGTTTTTTTTGGCTCCAAAATTACTGCAGATGGTGACTGCAGCCATGAAATTAAGAGACACTTGTTCCTTGGAAGAAAAGCTATGATCATCTAGACAGCATATTAAAAAGCAGAGACTTGCCAACAAAAGTCCATCTAGTCAAAGCTATGGTTTTTTCCAATAGTCAGGTATAGATGTGAGAGTTGGACTATAGAGAAAGCTGAGCACTGAAGAATTGATGCTTTTGAATTGTGATGTTGGAGAAGACTGAAGCTGAAGCTCCAATACTTTGGCCACCTGATGTGAAGAACTGACTCATCAGAAAAGACCCTGATGCTGGGAAAGATTGAAGGCAGGAGAAGGGGACAACAGAGGATGAGAGGGTTGGATGGCATCACTGACTCGATGAATGTGAGTTTGAGCAGCTCCAGGAGTTGCTGATGGACAGGGAAGCCTGGTGTGCTGCAGTCCATGGGCTTGCGTCAGACATGACTGAGTGACTGAACTGAACTGATGAGGGCTTGGCTTATTTTGAATTTCTCAGCTCTGCCTTTATCTACTAATTTTATTCTCAAGCAAGTTCATTTTGTTTTTTTTTGTTGTTGTTGTTGTTTTTTATTATTGTTTTTGCCATACATTGTCATGATATCACCATGGGTTTACATATGCTTCCCCTCCGGGTCCCCCCTCCCTCCTCCCTCCCCCCCGGGAAATCTCGCTGCACCAGTCCCGAGCATCAATCCTGGGCTGGCGATTGATTAGACACATGACAATTAACATGCTTGTAGAAGCAAAATGTAATGTCACACTTTCATTTCCATAGCTTAACAACACTTTGCTTGTGGTCCAGTGGCTAAGACTCCATACTCCCAATGCAGAGGCCCAGAGTGGATCCCTGGTTAGGGAACTAGATCCCATAATGACCTGATGCAGCCAACAAGAGAAAAAGTCTGGCCTCGATTCTGATTGGCCCAAATTGGATCATATGCTTATTCCTAAACAAATCACTTCCTCTCTTTTTGTCTAGGCCTGGATCTTTGCATACCACTGAATGACTAGTTCAGCCTTTCCAACAAAGACATTAAGGTGTGGTGACTGGTAGAAAACCAATGGAAGCAGACAAGGACAGATTCAGGTTTTGTGGAGCCTGATGCTTCAAAATTTTCAGCCTTTCCTCAATAAAAATTATACAAAAATTTTTGTATTTTTGAAATACAAAATACATTTTGAAATACAAATTTAGAAAGACAAAATTTTGTATTTTTGAAAATACAAAAATTTTTGAAAGTGAGCTTTGTTTAGAATGAGGAAATAAGTTGCAACAAATTACTGAAATGTTAGCAATTCAGTTCTTTTCTGCTGAGGTCTGTTTAGACAATTCCCCAGCAATGCTTATATTTAAATGTTTCTTGACTGTTACGTGGCTTTTGCTCCCCTCTACAACAATCTGTAACTCCTAGAGTCTCCCAGCACTTCCAGGGACCCAAGCAACTGAAAGGCTAGGAAGCTTCCTAATAAATCTGTCTCTAGACATAGAGTAAGAAAAAATCAACAGAAACAACAGATGTCTATTTCTTAATAGAACATTCCTTGTTTTAAAGAATGGACATATATTCAAATAATTCTGCTCAGGCCACCACGTCTGGGGAAGCGTGGGTCTTGGCAGAACAAGCGATCATCATTCTGTACTTTGCGGCACTGGCCAAACCCAGCTGGATTTTTGCTACACTGATTTTAACAGCTCTGTACTCACGTAATTCAGTGCTTTAAAAGGCCATGTTTTATTTGGCACCAATGCCTTCAACAAACTAACAGGGACCGTTGGCCCTAGGAGTCAAAAGCTGAACCTGTCCTGCCACAGCTCCTGGCTGTGTCCTAATCTCTTCTTTCTCCTTCTTCTCATCTACCTGTTCTCACACTTTGTACTCCTCTTCCTCCTCCTCCTTTTCCTCCACTCTTTCTTTTTCCTTCTCCTCTTCCTCCCTGAGTGTTTTGATAGCCCTTTGAGTTCAGACAGTACATCACACATGAGGCCCAAATTATGAGCAAATTCCACTGACGTCAGGCCATTTGTCCATCCAGCAAACTTGGCTCGTTTTTTGGCATCTCTAAACTGTGTCCACTGGAGACTCAGGCAAGTGCCTTCAGGGCAACGGAGGCACTCCAGATGGTGGTGCTCAGATAGCCTCCGCAGCACACTGCCTCCCATCTGGGCCAGGGCTCTGAATGCCATAGGCCACCCTCGGCACATCCCCACAGCTGCTGTTGACTCTTGGAAGGAGCGCAGCAAACACACTGTGACTTATCAGGGGAAACCTGCAGATGATTAACTTTGGGCCCATTATATGCTACATTTCCACCCAAGCAGACTCCAGGCTGGGGGTAAGAGCAGGGTAGGAGAGAAGGCGGACCAGGAGTTTGGCAGCAATTGTAAATGTTTTCCCCAGCAAAGGAGACACATCAATAGGAACGGCGAAAAAAACACATTTACAGAGAGACAAACATGGGTGCAGGTCCCTGCTAGTTTCCTCATTACCTGTGAGAGCTTGATAGATTGTGGTAGGTATCTGCCAGACATTCTCTCCCTTACTTCTACTTCTGGACACAGCAGCCTGTTTCCTCTGGGGTTCTCATCTTCTACTCCACATGGCCTCAGGGCTCTGTTCTCCTACCTCCCCCCAACCCCTCTCCTCTCTCTCCTCCTCAGTGATAGAATGCAGAAGGGCCAAGAACAGAGTTACAGGTCTCTAGACATAGCGAATAAGCCCATGAGTTATGCTAGCTCATTGTAGTCCTTCCTTGAAAGTTTTCCAAATTTCTACATTGGATCAAAGCTATATAAGAATGCTAATACACCTTATGACTCCACAATGAGAGAGAAAGGAAAATAGCTGTCACCTAGCTGGGAAAAGCAGAGACATCTAAAGTTGAAAAGTGAAAGCATCTAAATTTAAAAAAACTATGTCTCCACTTTTCTGAATTACTGCCGTAGCTACCTAGATTTATGGAGACAGTGTGGGATTACACATATGTGAATTTTCCTGGCAGCTGAAAGTTACCCTTCCAGGGTAAAAAGACCTTTTTCTTTTCCTTTTAGCCATATTATTTGCAGTGTTTTCCAGAATGTTTTCTACACTTCCCTTTTTAAATGGGAGGCATCACATTTAACCTCTTCTGGGTGGCTCAGGGTCATCCAAATGAACATCTGCTAATAGGCCGTGTGATAACATGGTCTGATTTTTCGTAGGTTTTTTTGTCTTTGTTTTGTTTGTAAAGATCATCCCACCCCGCATTTCCTAACTCCTTCCTGCTCACCCAAGCACCACGGGGTGAGTTCCCCAAAAGAATGAGCCTCATTCATAGCCAAAGTTCCGATCCTCCTCCTGTCTTGCATACCCCTTCCCAATGTGTTCTTGCATTCCTCTGGCTCCTGAACTTCTGTTTGCTTCCTGCTTTTAGTCCGGCAGTTTCCCTTTAGATCTCACCTGTTATACAGCTGCTCTGAGACTGACCTTTGGTCTTCTTCCTCATGTGCCATTCTGCCTCTGCCCTTGGGCCCTGATCTGCCTCCAGCTGGCACCTGTACTGAGCCAGGCTAGGGTCCCATGAGAAAGGATCAGCTGTTAGTAGTGTTCCTGACTCCTTTCACATGGTTAAATGGATTGGAATCCTTTACCACGGAGACAACCTTCCACACCACCACAACCCTCAGAATAAGACTTAAAATATCTGGGAGTGGAAGAAGGGTTACAGGAAATATTTGTACTACTGCAGAGGGCTTACTGTAACTGGGTAATACAGATATAGGTTTTCTGGGGAGGGACAATTATTACTGATTCACTGGGGTAGGGAAGCTTCTTTGAAGTTGCTAAATTTCCAAGCCTGACAGCTAGGCTCCTTCGCAGGCCCCTATCTTACCCAGGACTAGTTGTCTCTCGTTCTCCCTGTCCTGACGCATGAGCCCAAGGTAACCCAGGTTACAACATTTTCTTTTTGCTTCAACAGACTCATCTCTTCACCTCCATGAAAATCGTTTAAAGATGAGTTAGTAAAACATGAAAATGTATGTCTACATATGTTGAAAATGAAACTTCCACTTCTTAAGGGCTAAAGGGGGTTCACATGCTAAAAGTACCCTAGCTTTTAGTTAAAGCTATAAGAAATGTTGCAAAAGATGAATCATGCAAACATAAATGTGTAAGTATAAACTGCTTAGTTCCATATAAAGAACTCAGGAAAACACTGATTGATCCCATGTTCTCAGTGGCCCACTGAGCAGCTGTTTTGCCTCCTTTACATGGAACTGGCCCATCTGGCTGTCCAGCCACAGAAAGTACTTAAGAGCTCAGCCTGGATGCCCCACCTCTGTTTTGCACCCAGAAATTTCCCCTCTCTTTCCACTTCTTCCGCTTATTGTTGTTCAGTTGCCCCACTCTTTGCAACCCATGGACTGCAGCATACCAGGCCTCTCTATCCCTCACCATCTCCCAAAGTTTGCCCAAGTTCATGTCCATTGCATCCGTGATGCCATCCAGGCATCTCATCTTCTGATGCCCTCTTCTCCTGCTGCTCTCAATCTTTCCTAGCATCAGGGACTTTTCCAATGAGTCAGCTGTTTGCATCAGATGACCAAAATACTGGAGTTGCGACAGCATCAGTCCTTCCAAAAAGCATTTAGGGTTGATTTTCCTTAGGGTTGACTGGTTTGATCTCCTTGCTGTCCAAGGGACTCTCAGGAGTCTTCTCCTGCACCATAATTCGAAGGCATCAATTCTTTGGTGTTCTGCATTCTTTACAGTCCCGCTCTTGCAACGGGGCATGACCACTGGGAAGACAATAGCCTTGACTATACCTACCTTTGTTGGCAGAGTAATGCCTCTGCTTTTCAGCACACTGTCTAGGTTTGTCATAGCTTTCCTGCCAGGAAGCAAACATCTTCTGATTTCATGACTGTAGTCACCATCAGCAGAGATTTTAGAGCCCAAGAAGAGGAAATCTGTCACTACTTCCATCTTCTCCCCCTCTATTTTCCATGAAGTAATGGGATGCCACGATCTTAGTTTTCTTAGTATTTAGTTTTAAGCCAGCTTTTTTACTCTCCTCCCTTCATGGATCACTGCCTCATTGTGGTAAAGGGGCTTTAGAAACTTGATGAAGCTATGAGCCAAGGCATGTAGGGTCACCCAAGACAGACAGGTCATGGTGGTGAGTTTTGACAAAACGTGATCCACTGGAGGAGGGAATAGCACACTACCCCAGTATACTTACCATGAGACCTCTCCTGCTTATCCCATGCTAATTTCTGCTCACCCTGGCTCTGGGATCCCACAGCATGCTTTTAATGCAGTGGTCTTCAACCCTGGCAACACACACTGAAATCATCCAGAGTGCTGAAAACTTCTGATGTCCAGGCCCAAGCACAATCAATTAAATGAGAATGTCTGGGGCTGAGGCCCAAGCATGAAATCCACCTCCCCCTCCCCCAATTTCACTGAGAAAAATTTCAAACATACAAGAAAGTTGAAAAAAATTTATAAATCCATCACCTAGATCTTAGCATTAGCATTTTATTATACATGACTATATATCTCTTAACATTTCATTACCATGTTTATCCATCCATTAACATTCCTCTACCTATCCATTAATCCATCTTGTTTTTAAATATATTTTACTATCGTCATTATTATTTTGACTGTGCCATGTGGCTTTCAGGATCTCAGTTCCCCAACCAGAGACTGCACCCAAGCCACAGCAGTCAAAGCCTGGAATCCTAACCACTAGGGTACCAGGGAACTCCCTTAATATATTTTAAAGTAAATCAATTAACAGGGCATGTGGAGACAAGGGCTGCAGTTATTCCTTAACGACTACGGAGATTCCTGGAGTGATGAAAAAGTTTCAGAAATACACAGTGGTGACGGCTGCACAACAATGTCAGTGTAATTAATACCGCTGAATTGTATGAATATACACTTTTTTAAGGTACAATTAAAAAATGGCTATAATGGTGTTATCATATACACATACACAGATATGTGTATGCATATGTGTTTTTTGAACCATAAACATTTTAAAAAATAAACTGCAGATGATGGTGTATTACTTCCTAAGCCTGGAGGGTGTGTATGTGTTTGGTTTTCATTGTTCTTGACAATGTGCACATATATTATAGTTATTGCTGAGAAGAAAGATTTTTTTGAAAGACTGAATAGTATTCTTTACCTGCAGGAAAATGCTTAAGTGGTTCCTTCTTCAGGAACGCCTTCTCTCTTTTCTTTGCCTGTAGGAATTCTCCCTGTCTTTAAGAATCAGTGTATCTTCCTCCTTCTGAGGAGTCTCTCCCTTGCTACTGCAGCCATTTTTAATGTCGCTTTCTTTTGAATCTGCTTAAAATCATTGCCACTCATCCTTTGCTATTACTGGTTAGTTGCTAAGTTGTTTCCGACTCTTTGCAACCCCATGGACGATAGCCCACCCAGCCCCCTATTAAATACTATTTCTTTTCATTTCGGGTGGAGAGAACATGCTTGCCCTGGTCTCAGGCCCACCCCCACCCTGCCCAGGCTCTGCTCTCACAGGCTCTCTTGTTCTTTGATTCTTGATAGGTTAAAGCAATAAGAAGCACCAGCAAAGACTGGAAGCAGAGGAAGGGAGAAGCCAGGGTATTTCTCACTCTTTCTTTCCCTGCTTCCTGTGGAATCTGGCAGGGTCCCGGTGGACAGCCCCTCCCTTCCTGGCCCCAGCTCTCCCTTGGGCAGGTCCCCACCGTGGTTCTAGTTTCCTCTGCCTGACAGCCCAGGCTTCTGGTAACATCGCCTTCTCCCAGAATCACTCATACAACAAGGGGTACGGCCTCTCAATTCTGCTAAATCTCTGCATTGCTTCACCATTCCCTATTTGGTTTCTTCGCTCTTCCATTCATCTGTGTAACTAATCCTCTGTTGGAAAAAAAAAAAAAGTGCCTTCCTCTGAAAGCCCTATTTATTTTCCTGGCTAGATCCCAATTGATACAATGTATAGTGAAAAGAGCACAGGCTTGGAAGCTGGAGGGATCTAAGCTTGAATCCTGTTGTTTATTCTCTGAACTTGGACAAGCCGTTTAACCTCATTCTGTAAACTGCGAGTTAGAACACCTATCTCATTGTGTGGCCTGAGTGTTGAATGGCACGCCTGTACCATAGTTAGGGTTCAGCCAATGGTGGCAGCTATTATGGATTTATAAACTCCTTGACAATATGGTCATACCATTGTTCTCTTTGTGTCCTAGTGCTTTACATAAAGGTGTTTGTCACATCCTACCTTGTATTTTTATTTTTAAAAAAAGTATTAGGGCTTCCGTCGTGGTCCAGTGGTTAAGAATCCATCTTGCAGTGTAGGGGACACGGGTTCAGTCTCTGATCTGGGAAGATCCCACATGCCACAGGGCAGCTAAGCCCACGAGCCATAACTCCTGAAGCACATCGAGAGCCTGTGCTCCGCAGTGAGAAGCCAACACAAAGAGAAGCTGAGTACCGCAGCTAGAGAGTAGACCCCACTCTGTGCAACTCGAGAAAGCCCACTCGCTGCAACGAAGACTCAGCACAGCCAAAACAATCAAACATATTTAAAAAGACAAAGTCTGAAAAAAATGTATTAAGTTTTGGCTGTTGTGGGTCTCGCTGCTGCCTGGGCTTTTCTCTAGTTGCACTAAGCAAGGGCTGTTCTCTAGCTGCGGTGCTCAGGCTTCCCATTGCAGTGGCTTCTCTTGTTGCGGAGTACAGGCTCTCTAGGCGCGTGGGCTTAGTTGCTCCACCACACATGGAATCTTCCCAGAGCAAGAATAGAACCCATGTTGCCTGCATTGGCAGGTAGATTCTTAACCCGTAGACCACCAGGGAAGTCCTCTGCATTTTAAATTTATTTCATCAGCAGCTTATTGAGCACCTGCCACATACTAGCAATTGTGCTACCAAAAAAATGATGCTTTCAGTGTGTTTACAGTCTAATGGGAGTGAGAGAAGTGATAACTAAGACTACAAAACAAGCAATCTGATGAACACAGCAAACAGAGGCACGAATGACGCTTACGGTATGTGGCTGAAGGAGCGAGGTGCTGACTCTGCCCAGGGGTATCAGACAGAACTTCAGAGGAGTGGGGACTCTGCTGGCTCTGAAGGAAGAGCAATGAACACAGGGGAGGGGAGCTCAGGCTGAGGGAATGGAATAAGCTCTGCTCAGGCATGTACACTCACTACAATTTAATGCCTTTAATGGGAATTTGTGAACAGACACCTTGAGGAAGACCTTGAAATCCTTGCCAGTTTATGGACCTGGATTTGATTCTACAAGTAAAAATATCAGAAAATTTTGAGGAGAGAAATGATTTGATCTAACTGTAACTTAGGAAATAGTACGGTAGAGTTTGGAGGTCTTTTAGCAAGTTCCTCCAATTCTCCTGTTGTGGTATAACTCACGACACTTGGTGATTGGTTGATATGGGGGATGAGCAAGAGAGTGAGTTAAAGCTGGCTCAGATGGCAATGCGTCTGCCTACAGTGTGGAAGACCTGGGTTTAATCCCTGGGTCAGGAAGAGCTCCTGGAGAAGGCAAGGGCAACCCACTCCAGTACTCTTGCCTGGAAAATCTCATGGATGGAGGAGCCTGGTGGGCTACAGTCCGTGGGGTCGCAAAGAGTCGGACACAACTGAGCGACTTCATTTTCACTTTCATGTATATATATGTAAATTCTTTGTACTGGCCTTTGTTTATAGCCTGAGGTTCATCTGACCCAGATGGATTCTTGGACCTCATCTCGGCTCTTCCTCTTGCTCAGTGTGCTTCAGCTTCATGAGTCACATTTTTGTTGCTTGAACACACCAACTTTGGTTCTGATTCAGGATTTTCACAGTTGCTGTTTCTTCTGCCTGGAAGAATTTCACTTCAGACTTTTGCTTATCTTTACATAATCTGGCACCTGTTATTATTATTATTATTTTTACACTCTCTTTTACTTACTCTTCTTTTAGGCATTCTAACCCGTTTTCTATTCCTTGACTGTGTTAAGCACTCTCTTGCACCATGACCTTGTTCTTTCAGCTAGAATTATCTTCCCCCAGGTTTTTGCATGGCTCACATCCTCATCTCTTTCAGGTCATCCTTTGTTTATGTGTGAAATTTTCAGTAAGGGATCCTTGAAACCCCTTTATGCTTTAAAGCTAAAATTAACTTTTCTTTTCCCCTTTTTCTGCTTTCCCCATAGCACTTAGCTACCAGGTCACACACTACATATATTTCTTTTTCTTTTCCGGAACCAAAACATGAGCTCTGTTAGGGCAGATATTCTTGAAAAAAAAAATTATTTATGTTTTTATTTAATTAATTAATTAATTTACTTTACTTTTGGCTGTGGCGGGTCTTCGTTGCTGTACTTGGGGCTTTCTCTAATTGCAGCAAGCGGGGGCCTACTCTTCATTGCAGTGGATGGGCTTCTTATTGCAATGGCTTCTCTTATCGCAAGTACAGGTCCTAAGACTTGCGAGTTCAGTAGTTACAGCACACAGGCTCAGTCGTTGCAGTTCTCTGACTCTAGAGCACAGGCTTTGGGGTGCACAGATTTAGTTGCTCCTCTGCGTGTGGGATCTTCCCAAATCGGGGATCAAACCCTTGTCCCCTGCATTATAAGGTGGATTCTTAACCACTGGGCCACTGGAGAAACCCCAGGGTAGATATTCTTATCTAATTTTGTTTATTGCTCTATCTTCAGCACCTAAAACACTCCTGAAACATAGTTGAAAAGTGAAAGTGAAAGTCGCTCAGTCGTGTCCAACTCTTTGCCACCCCATGGACTATACAGTCCGTGGAATTCTCTAGGCCAGAATACTGGAGTGGGTAGCCTTTCCCTTCTCCAGGGGATCTTCCCAACGCAGGGATCAAACCCAGGTCTACCTGCATTGTAGGCGGATTCTTTACCAGCTGTGCCACAAGGGAAGCCCAAGAATACTGGAGTGGGTAGCCTATCCCTTCCCCAGCGGATCTGCCCAACCCAGGAATCGAACTGGTGGTCTCCTGCATTGCAGGCAGATACTTTACCAACTGAGCTATCAGGGAAAGATAGTTGGTGCTCAGTAAATATTTGTTGAGTGGATGAATGAATAAATGTTAAAGGACTCTGGCCTTTTTCTCGTATCTCAGATCTGAAATAAAATGCCTTCTTCAGAAATGCCTTATCTCACCCTCCCATCTGAAACTACCATTCTCATTCTAGTTACGCTTTGTATCAATAACATCATCATGTTTTATTTTATTCATAGTATTCATCATCATTTGAAATCATTCTCTTTATTTATTTGTTTATTTTCTGTCCTCTCCCTTCTCCATTAGAAAGACCTGGGACCTCAACACACAGTAGGTAGTCAGGTTAAATGACTGAAAAGATCTGTGCTAATGGCTTCATATGGATTATCTCACCTTTTTCTCCTAGCAACCCCCATTACTAGACCCTCTTTTTTCTCAAGTAACAGAGATTTAAAGAGTTTGCACAGCTAGAAAGTGACAGAGCCCAGAAAGTATGTGATTTGATTCCAGAACTCAGTCTGAGTCAGTTATTTAACTACAGGACTTCTCAGAGCCTCTCAGTCTGCAATCTACAAGAAAATGAAAGCATATTCAACATTGCTCACACTACTTGACCGCAGAATCCTCTTTTTTGTGGCATATTCCTAGAGTTTTATGGATGTATTTTGGAAATGTTGCCAAAAAGTTTCTGACCCATTTGCCTGGAAAGCTGGTAGAGCTTCATTTACAGGTCAGTAACGTATAACTCCATTGTAATCCCCTGTGGTCTAATAAGCCTAAGAGATACAGGATAAAAGTCTTCTCAATGGGAAAGCAAATGCAGCCCAAGGTTACTGTCAAAAAAGCAAGAGGAGAACAAGATCCAGGTGAGAGAGACCAAAAAACCAAAAAATAGTCCTAATAAGTGAAAGGCACAAGATCACCTTTCTTTCAGCAACATCTATGACTGTTCAGTATGTTGGACTGTGTAAGTAAGGCAGCAGAAAGTTTAGTTTGGTTTATAACACAGAGGAGCCTGCAGATCCTCTGTGGAGGATGAGTAGATACTGGTATTGTTTACTCATTATCTGTTCTCTTTCTTCCTCTTTCTAACATGTTTTCCCTTGTAATTTACCCTTTTTCACTTAGTCTTGTGCTTCCTTAAGCCAATCACCCTCCTTGTTCATGAATGGTATAGAAATGAATCAGTCACCTTATGCAATTCTGGTCAGTGAGACATTAAAGGCGAGTCTATTTGGGGGTTTCTGGGAAAGGTTTGCCTGTTCATGGAAAAGAGACACACAAGGAGGTATTGTTGGGTCCTCCTGTGATGCTTGGAACTAGACAAAGTTAACATTAATAATGAGAATGGTAGAGCAGAAAAAGAGAATATTCCTTATTCTCTTAGGTACTGCTTTTTTTTTTTTTAACTGGCTAACCTGGGGGGCATATTAAAGGGATCAATTTTAGATAAGGAAATAAGTCACTCATTTCCAGGGAGCAGCATTGTGCCAGGCAGAGTTTCAGCTATGACTCCCTATTTCAGGTGACTGTCAGTTGACTGCTACAGGAACGAGGGGCTGGGCCTGTTATGCCTGTGGTTTGCAGAGTGTTGCAACAGAGGAGAGGGCCGGTGCCAGCTCAGAGGTTGCTGCTAAATTGGTCAAAGTGGGACTTTGTTGGAAAAGATATGATGAGAGTAGCTGTCAGATGAGTGGTGCAAGACTGGAGTAAAGAGCTCCAAACAACTGTAGCCTAGGGCTGTAGGATCCTTCTGTTCCTGCACTTGGTCCTCATCTCTGGATGCCCCCAGGTGCATTGCTGTCCGTGGGTCTTGTGAAATTCCCACTTGAAATCCACAACGCTTTCTGTCCCTCCACCTCAAAACATGAGACTTTCTGCCTGTATTCTTGCCTAAGAGTCCCCAGACACAGCCTGGTGAAGAAGCATATCCTGTTGGATGCATCTAGAGAGTTGTTGGTTACTCTGGAGGAATGGAGACTCAGTAAAAATAGAAAGCGGCGTCTCTTTGCCCAGATAATCCTGTCTACATGCTCCCTGCAAAGTTATTCAACAACTATGGGCTTCAGAGTCTGATTTCAATGGATTTTTAGATCTCTTTAAGGAGCAGAAGTGAGGACTCTTATCTTTATTCCATGTACTTGCTCAGGTAGCTTGTCCAAGGCTTCACATTTACTAAGTAGAGACGTGAGGATTAAAACCCAAGTTACCTACCTCCCAACAGCTATGTACATAACCATTACACTAAACCAGACCTGTCAATGTTTGTCCCAAGTAACTTCATGCATAAGAATATCCTGTGGGACTTCCCTGGTGGTACAGTGGATAAGAAGCCATCTGCCAATTCAGGGGACACAGGTCTGATCCCTGATCCGGGAAGATTCCACATACCGCAGAGCAACTAAGCTTGTATGCCACAAATACTTAGCCCATGTGTGGCAAGTAGTAAAACCCGTGCACCCTAGAGCCTATACTCTGCAACAAAAGAAGCCACCACAATGAGAAGCCCACGCACTGCAATGAAGAGAAGTCTCCACTGACCACTGGAGAAGGCCTGCTTGCAGCAACAAAAACCCAGTACAAAAACAACAACAAAAGAATATGTGAAGGGCTTGCAGTCAGAAAAAGATAGTGAAACTGATTCCCTCACTGGTCACAATTCCCCACCTTTCACTTCTACCTACATTTTAGTAAAGCCCCTAATTTTCAGTATGAAGCACTGGTTGCTCACTATGGATGCATAGTTCTGCACTTCACACCCTGCATAGCACAGTTAGGTAAGTGGGTTCTCCCTCAGGCTCAAGGAGACCACCTTTGTGGGCACATCTGTCATTTAGATACGTCCTACCAGAGGCAGAGGACACCACAGGATGGAGGAACCCACCAACTGCTAATGGTTTATTGGACACGGAATCCCATTTACTATGATGGAAATGATTTCCCAGAAATGGACACTTGGGCAAATCTGTCTTAGGCAATGAAAAGGCTCAGCTATCATCAAGTTATTTGAGAGTAGCATGGAAAGTTGTCTTATTCATTACCACCTCTGGGACATTTGTTTGAGAGAAAAGAGTGGACCTTGTTTCATACTTTCATCCTTGACTTGGTTACATTCATTAAGCAGAGAGCTCTGTGCCAGGCTTTCCAGCTCCCTTCAAAGGCATGAAAGAATGATAGTTATTGAAACTTGTTTATGCATATAATTTTATATTTTATAATTATATACATAATTATAATTAATTATGCTATAAATATAATGTTTATATACTGTAACTATAATATTAATACTATTAATTAACCCAACATACGAGACAGCAAAAGGAACGCAGATGTATAGAATAGACTCATGGACTTTGTGGATGAGGGTAAGGGTGGGATGATATGGGAGAAGGGCATTGAAGCATGTTAATTTTCATATGTCTAATCAATCGCCAGCCCAGGATTGATGCTCGGGGCTGGTGCAGCGAGATTTCCCGGTGGGGGGAGGGAAGAGGGAGGGGGGTTCCGGAGGGGAAGCATATGTAAACCCATGGTGATATCATGACAATGTATGGCAAAAACAATTAAAAAAATAATAATAAATTTAAAAAAATAAAAATAAAAATAAAAATAATAAAAGTGTAAGGAAGAAGCCAAAAAAAAGAAACTTGTTTATGCATATAATTTTATATTTTATAATTATATACATAATTATAATTAATTATGCTATAAATATGTTTATATACTGTAACTATAATATTAATACTATTTTATATTTTGTTATCTATGTAATTGTTATTGTCTTATAAGTTTATAATCTACAAAATGCTTGCAGTGTGACCCTATTTTTTTTTGGAAGGGGGAATGGTAAATCATGCTTATACTTGGAGTAGCCATATTTGCAATGGATGAGGTGGTGATAAAGTTTGAATAAACAATCTTGGATAGACAGACAAGAAGCTGAAGATGTTGGTCTAAAGTGCAGAGAAAGAGAAAGACAAAATGCAGCCTGCATTGAGTACACGGAAAGCAGGGACAAAGATGGTGTTTCTCATGGATTCCATGTGGGTTCAGCTGAAGAGAGCCGACCTGGAGCCATTTCAAATTTCACTCAAGAGTTCTGCTCAGAATTGTGAAGTGATCCAAACAGAGGGTTGGTTCATCTGGTTCCCACTACTGTGGGAGGAAGCATAAGTCAGCAGATGGAAGCAAATGTTTTACCCACAGGACAGGCAGTTCAATGTGGGGGCCTCCAAAGTACCCATGAAACCACCCATGAGAAGAATAATCAGCTTTGAACATCAGCCAGAACGAAAGAGCTTTAAACATTTGCCACAGCTAAAGAAAACCAGTGCCAGAGTCCCTTGGTGCCAGTCAGGTAAGACATTTCCTGCCCCTTAGTTCTTATTCACCTCCCTCTTTTAACTTTGGAGGATGATGAGGCAGCCTGATGGCAAGTGGGGAAGGAGGAGCAGAGGCATCAAGTAAGGAAACAGATGAAACTGACTAAACTTTCTTACTGTGAGCACTCTATCAAGCCCCATACCAGACATTCTACATATAGTTTAAACTCCAAATGTACGTCAGAATGAGTTTCCTAAAGCAATGTCTGTCTTCAAATTCTAGCTCTCTCAGCTTGGTTAGAAGAAGTGTATTTTAACGTTGGGAAGGACTTGCTAAAAGCGATTTTTCAGGGGACTTGTGGGGAATCAAACACAAGATTCTGCCCTGATTTACTCAAGAGAAACTTAAGTATTCATCTTCTTTTTCCCCTCATATAAGAATCAAGTCACAACCCTGATCCCTGTTAACCGAGCTATAGAACTAAAACTTCTCTTTGCAAATTTCTTTTTCTTTTTAGAATTATCTTTTTTTTTTTGGCTGCATGTGGGATCTTCGTTCCCACATCACGGGTGGAACCTGTGCCTCCTGCACTGGACTCTGGAGTCTTAACTCCTAGACCATCAGGAGAGCGTGTGGCATCCTTAGTTATGTCCAGTTCTTTGTGGGGAAGTCTCCTGAAATATTTCTTGATACTGATTTCCAATTCATACTTTTATGGATCTACATCTGTCACTACATCTTTGCATTTTGAAAAAAATGCTTAAAATTTGTTTCTTGCATTTGTAATTAAACAACTGACCAGTGTAAATCCAATAAGAATTTAATTGAGGCCAAATACTTGCTGCATTTAGCATGCCTAATAATCTTCATCTTTGTCTTACTTGAACAGTCATAAGTATTATCATCTTATTTTTCTACTTTCCACTTATTTTTATAAAATAGGTTTAAAGAAAATATTCAAATCACTGCACAAGTTAACAATGCTTTACAGACAGTAGAACAATCCTGACAAAACAGAACCAATGACTGACAATTAATTCCTAGAAAGTGTGGAGCAGATATATAAGTTTGATGATATTTGCTTGAATTTTAAGATGAATTCTTTATCATTGTAATTCTACTTCCTTGACTATTATGTTAGGCTGCTTGAAATACCTAAATCAAGCCTTTCCAGATTCCCAATACAAAGATGAAAATACTGGGGGAAAATACAATTTTGGTCCACTCCTTGTCATGTGCTAGAGGTCAACATGTGAGAAGAAGATAATTAGAAGATATGTTTTCCTTCAAATAACCTCTTTGGAAATATTTGTCAAGACATTCAGTGAGAAATTTCAAATGTTACAATTTAGAGTTTCAGAATAATCCAGATAAAGAAATACAAGATGACAGAACCAAATCTTAGCAACACTACTAATGTACTCACTAGTTTAATGTTTCTAATTCATGTGTATCAAAAACTTTCATCATTGAAATAGAACTATAATGAGAAAGCACAGAAGCTAAGAACTCAACTTTTGCTTGAATTATTACTCTGCCACTTGTTAGCTGTATGATCTTGAGAATATTGCTTATCTCACTGTATCTCAGTTTCCTCCTAGATAAAAAGGGAAAGATATAATAGATACAATCCATCTCCATACCAGAGTTCAGCACCAATTATGGGGCAGAGAAGGAGAAGATGGATGGTGATGAAAGTATCACCTGCTAAACAACTAAAGACCAGAATTGAATATGTGGCTTAGATGTATCACCATTATAGGCTTCCCAACATGCAACCCCAGTGGAACCTGCTTGTCCCCCCCCAACCCCCTCCCCGCAGGAGCCCAACACTGTAATCATACAGCATGAAGGAACAGGATAGAGGGCATGCTGTCTGTGGATCCCAAGTTAAAATGAAACAGGAAGGGGCAGAGATAAGCATTTAAAACTTCTTCCAACTCATCAGAGAGAAGATCATTCCCTCTTTCCCTGTAGAAGGAAACAGGAATCGACAGAGAGTGGACAAAGGGTATTACATTAGTGAAGCTCCTTATAAAATGAAAACATCAGAATAAGAGAAAGAAAGTTGTACCCCTAAACATTTCCCAGATGTTTGTTCTCTTAATCCACTGGGCTTGACCATTTAACCTATATTCAACCAGGTTCTGGCTGTGCCCTTGAGGGGAAAAGATGAGCAGATTTTCAGGACAGTACAGTTCTTACTTTTGTAGGCGTGTTCCGCCAGAGGGGTTAGTCATGCTCTTCTATGGGTCCTCCTGGTATAGCCCAGGTCCATAGTGTTGCTTCTACCCTAGAATGTTCTGAAACAGGCCAGATGAGTACATTAAATACATTAACTTAAAGGTGACCTTGTGCCCCAGGATGAAAATAAATTCTTTACTTTATCTCCCAACCTACTTTATTTAATACTCTAACCATCCTCAGTTGTTGGCTGGGAGTAGCTGGTTGGGAAGTTGGCTTTAGTGTAAACATAGTGGTGGATCCAGAGGCTGTCAGTCCATTGAACTTCCTGCAGATGGAGATCTGAGCAGTGCATGTTCAAGGCTACAATATGCATATAGCTCATTAGGGATTCCACAATGGTACCAAATGATAACATAAAAATTCTCCAAATAACATCCTAACCATAAGATACTTCCCATCCCATAATCAAATTCTATGGAGAAATTATATTTAAAAAAATTAGATTCCCCCCTCTTGTGAGTGAAGTCCAAATAAGTTAAAATTCAAAAGAATTATAACCCTAGATCAAATTGTCTTAACTTTATGAGTTAAAGCTAAAAACATTAAAATCCAAAATTTATTTCCTCTCATTTTCCTATCCTCTCAATTAGTCAAGAGAAAGCAGATATCGGGGTGTGTCCCCTCAGCACTGCATCACCTGGAATCAATGTGGTTCTCTCAAGAACCCAGAATTAGAATTTGTCTTCATGATCCCAACTTTTATAAATAGTCCAAAGAATTCCTAGAACATACAAACTATAAGAGTCTTAGCTCAAAAACTATACAATTTATAAAGCAAACTAGTCCTTAGATCATAATAGAGTTACCACAGGAAAATATGCTCCCAGATCACATCACTTAGGGATGCCAAAGACTCTATCAAAGGTACCCAAATCAAGGGGAAGAGATGAAAATAATCAGGATTTCCATCTCACTAAGATTCATTCATTCACATCACAAATAATTATTGAATGCCTACTAAGTTCCTGGAGGTATTCTAGCAATGAATGAAATAGACAAAAGTCCTTGCCTTCATGGAGCAAAACTGCAATCTACTGGGGAATACACTCTTTAAATGAGATAAATAATTAAATATGTAACATGTTAGTGACATGATAAGGAGGGAAAAAAATCAAGAGAATATTATGACATGTTGGGAGGGGATTAGAAATTTAGCTAGGATAGTCAGGGAAGGCAATTTTGAATAAAAACCAAGACGATATGAAAAAGCAAGCCCTGGGGTTAATCAACAGAGAGATTCTTAAAAGCAGGGAAAATTGAAGGGTGGGAGGCAGGAGTGTTCCTGGCATGTTTAAAAACAAGGAGGCCTGTGAGGATGGAGTTTAGGGAGCAAGGTGATAGAAAGTGATAAAAGATGAAATTAGAGGGACACAGAGAGCCAGATCATGTGGATCCATGTGAGCACTCATTCTGGTCTTGAAGCCACTGGAGTCTTCAGAGCAGAATATTGACTGGAACTAACAAGATCACCCGGATGTTGGGTTGAGAAGAGACTCTAAGGACCAAGTACCAAAGCAGGAAGATCATTTAGGAAGCTATGGGAATAAACTAGGGAAGACAGGACTGTGGCTTGAACCAAGTAATAGCAGTGAGAGGGGTGATAAGTAGTTGGGTTTCTATATATAGTTTAATGGCTGTCACTTCCATAATTTTGGAGTTGAGAAAATGTGAGCTGAAACTCAATTGGGAGAAGTCACCCATCAAGAGGTTAATCTCTCAGTTCTGATATGGAAAGAAGAGCCAGATCTCCTTTCTCAGGGAGTGACATTTGCAACACTTGTGGCTTCTAAAAACATTTAAAACTTTTCACATGATGTCAGTCCCTGTCAGTAAGTTTTACATTAAAGTACCATTCCTTCCTGTCTAACATATTCAAAACCTCTTAATTTCCCCTTTCCCATTGCGTCTCATGGCTCCAGGATCTCGCGCTGAAGAATGGGGCTTTATCTCCTCATGTAACCTCCATGCTATCTTATGAACAGCACTACAATCCCAATCCACAGGGCTAGTTGCCTTCACCTCTTTTTTTTTTTTATTGGTTTTGCCATACAATGACATGAAATCGCCATGGGTTTACATATGCTCCCCCTCCAGAACCCCCCTCCCTCCTCCCTCCCGATTCCCTCCCCCTGGGAAATCTCAGTGCACCAGCCCCGAGCATCAATCCTGGGCTGGCGATTGATTTCACATATGATAATTAACATGTTTCAATGCCATTCTCCCATATCATCCCACTCTTGCCCTCATCAACAGAGTCCACGAGTCTGTTCTATATGTCTGCATTCCTTTTGCTGTATGGCATGCAGGGTTCTCGCTGCCATCTTTCTAAATTCCATATATATGCGTTAGTATACTGTATTGTTGTTTTTCCTTCTGGCTTACTTCACTCTGGATAATAGGCTCCAGTTCCATCCACCTGAGTAGAACTGATTCAAAAGAATTTTTTTTTTTAATGCTGAGTAATATTCCTTTGTGTATATGTACCACAGCTTTCTTATCCATTCGTCAGTTGATGGGCATCTAGGTTGCCTCCATGTCCTGGCTATTATAAACAATGCGGCGATGAACATTGGGGTACACGTGTCTCTTTCAATTCTGGTTTCCTCAGTGTGTATGCCCAGCAGTGGGATTGCTGGGTCATATGGCAGTTCTATTTGCAATTTTTTAAGGAACCTCCACACTGTTTTCCATAGTGGCTGTACTAGTTTGCATTCCCAACAACAGTGTAAGAGGGTTCCCTTTTCTCCACATCCTCTCCAGCATTTATTGCTTGTAGATTTTTGGACGGCAGACATTCTGACTGGTGTAAAGTGGTACCTCATTGTGGTTTTGATTTGCATTTCTCTGATAATGTGTGATGTTGAGCATCTTTTCATGTGTTTGTTAGCCGTTTTTATGTCTTCTTTGGAGAAATGTCTGTTAAGTTCTTTGGCCCACTTTTTGATTGGGTCGTTTATTTTTCTAGAATGAAGCTGCAGGAGTTGCTTGTATATTTTTGAGATTAATTGTTTGTCCGTTGTTTCATATACCGTGTTCGTGGATTGGAAGAATCAATATAGTGAAAATGAGTATACTACCCAAAGCAATCTATAGATTCAATGCAATTCCTGTCAAGCTACCAGAGGTCTTTTTAAGAGAATTAGAACAAATAATTTCACAATTTGTATGGAAATACAAAAAACCTCGTATAGCCAAAGCAATCTTGAGAAAGAAAAATGGAACTGGAGGAATCAACCTACCTGACTTTAGGCTATACTACAAATCCACAGTCATTAAGACAGTATGGTACTGGCACAAAGACAGAAATATAGATCAATGGAACAAAATAGAAAGCCCAGAGATAAACCCACGCATCTATGGACACCTTATCTTTGACAAAGGAGGCAAGAATATACAATGGAGAAAAGACAACCTCTTTAACAAGTGGTGCTGGGAAAACTGGACAGCCACTTGCAAAAGAATGAAACTAGAACACTTTCTAACACCATACACAAAAATAAACTCAAAATGGATCAAAGATCTAAGCATAAGACCAGAAACCATATAACTCCTAGAGGATAACATAGGCAAAACACTCTCCAACATAAACCAAAGCAGGATCCTCTATGACCCACCTCCCAGAATATTGCCTTCACCTCTTGCCTCCTCTGGATGACTTCCTCTTGCTTCCTACAATTGTTTCAACAGGATAATCACCCTCAGCAGTGACCTGAACTAAAACTGCTTTTGGAACCTGTACCCCCATGGGCCTAGGCAGTTTCTATTACCTATCTTAAGTCCTCCTGAAGACCTTGTCTTTCCCTTGGAATGTCACAAGCCTTCAGTAGCATTTCTTTCAGCAACATCTTTTTCTGCAACAAGAGAGTAGACACCTAGTCTTACACTTCCTTCCTCTGTTCTACTGCTATTTTTCAGAAAGACTCATCTGAATTCGTAATGGTTCAACCTGATTTTAGATTGCTCCCTCTCATTCTCAGCTTATAGTAAAGCTAGGGTTGTTTGATGAATTTGAGCATCTCCGTTCTTCTGTTTTCTTACACACTTTTAGTTTTGTCTCTGTTTTTGTTTCCTGGCCCAGACATGGCGTTTTTCTTACATACTCCTCTAAATTTTGCTTTGTGGAATCTCCAATAGTGAGACATGAAGTCTATGCCTTGTGTTTGCCTGCAGCAAAGAAATGCCTACCTTCACCTTTCTGAGCTGCATAATATTCCCAGGAGACAGTTTCCTAATAGGTCAATATGAAACCTGGGGTGTGGACTTAAGACTTGTCATTGTCTCTTCCCAGACTTACATATAGGACCTGTACTACCCTGCTGCTAGCCTCACTGAGAGCAGACCAGAACACATGCTTTTTTGCAGGCTGGACTATGTGAAAGAGAACGGGGAAGAGGAAAGGAACATTAATTATATTTGGTCTTTGTCATGTGCCCTGAGTCTCATCCCAAACTCATCAAAGTTGCTTCTCCTCTCCTGGGAAGTAATAAGTGTACTCAGGCAAAGACAGTTACTCTAATGGATATTCTCCCATATGCACAGCAACATCAGGAGTGAGGAGCAAGTGTTCTCCTGTAAAACTATGTAAAATACTTAGCATAGTGTCTGAAAAGGGGTTAGAACTCAATAAATGTTGACTATTATAAATAGAAAAAGAATTAAAGTATTGAGATGAAAATTATTTTACAGTTCATTATTTATAGGAATAGCTAAAGGGGAAAAGTATAAATAATAGAAAATTATAACTTAGGAGCATGAATAATAGAAAATTATACATAATAGCAGATTCTACAATACTGGATTATTTAGAGATTTTTTTTCTAACAGTAAAATCCCCTCAAAAAAGAGTAAAACCCTATACCTAAACTGTCCTTTTAATGCTCATCTATGAATAAGACCTATTTCAGACATGGAAACAGCCTCCAGACAAGTGAACATGATTTGGTCAAGTTTTTTCTCAGACCTCAGGACCACAGAACTGGATTAATCCTAATCTTTGGTTGTAACACACTCTCCTCATTGGTTCCTGTCTCTCTCTTCCCATCTCTCCCTCCCTCCTAGCATGCATCCCTCCCTCCTTCTGTCCCTCCTCGCCCTGCCTCCTTCCAAACTGCTCCCTCTTCTAAAGAATCTTACAATATCCACACCTTATTCAGAGTGGAACAGAACTTTAGGATTCTCTTGCCCTCCCCTCCTTCCCCTTCCAGGCAACTGTCTTTAGTTATTGGGATGAATCTGAAATTTATTTAATAAACACTGAAAGTGACAGACTGGCCACATCTGAAAGAAAACACTGCTGTTTCTTTTGGTTTCTCCCAGAATTCTAATTGCATCCCCAAAGCTCAAAGGAAGGGCGTGGTTTTGACTCAAACTTTGCCCTGTTTGCCAACCTCAGGGAGTCTGGGTTGAGTTAGGGGGATTTAACAAAACTTGACAATGAACAAGTCTAATGTAGTTTGGAGTTCTATTATGAAACTTCTGTGTAGTTCTGCTTTTCACCCAGTTGTGTCATAAGAAAACAACCAAAACATTCATTTCGGTTTTTGTTAGCCATCTTTTAGAATAATACAAATACATATTCAGTATTTAAATATTCTGTATTGTAACTATCAAATTATCATACGATGTTGAAAATGTATTATGTACTAACTCACAAGTCAGTTTTAAACTCTTCTTTTACTTTTCTTTATTGTAAGTACAATCATATGTGTGTGCATATATATATATACATATATATATATACCATGTATAATACCACAGATTCATATAAAAATATACACATTAAAAACAAAGTTTTGGGACTTTCCATTATTTTTGTTATGTAGGCAATTTATATTCATAAAAGAAAAAATGGACAATGTAAAAAATTTAGAAAGAAGGAAAAATTATGTATGGAACAGTTAATCAGTTTATTCCACTGGCAACTGATATTGTTGTGCTGGGTGCTGAGAAAAATACATAGATGACTAGGACATGGACTGTACCCTATAGGAGAGACATATTTAAGTACATGTATTTATTCAGTGTACTCAGTGAAATTCAGTGTATTCAGTGAAAGATAAAGTTTGTCAAGCATCTTCAGTATTCCTACATCTTCCTGTTACCTTTAACTCATTTAGACGTAGGCTCTGTTTACCCAGAAATCAGATGATCTGTGGGTGCCTGGGCTGTGTCATGATTTAACTTGAGATCCAGCTTTCTTTAGCCTGCATGTATCTGCACTTCATTCTTTAGAGAGGCAGCAGTTGGGAGAAATCTTTCTACTTGTTACACGGACTGGGAGGGCTGGGTGGATGAGTGATAAAAGGTTCAGGGTTGATAGTATCCACGGAAGCCAAAGAAACCACACTAAGATGAAGGAAGGAAAGGGACGTGGTTGTGGAGTGTATTAATGACTCACTCCAAATTTCCCAAGGACAACTGCCAAACAGAAAGTTGTTTCTAAGTTATTTTACATAAAATTTTGAAGAGGATTTTAAGAAAATAGAGTTTAGGCAATAATTCAACATTAAAAAAAATATTTTTTTTGGCCACACTGAATGCATGTGGGATCTTAGTTCCCTGATAGGGATCAAACCCATGCTCCTGCACTGGCAGCACAGTCTTAACCACTGGACCACCAGGGAAGTCCAAATTCAGCAATTTTTGATGTGTAGATTAAGTCACATCGTCATGATGTGTAAAGTTAGAAGTCAAAATTCAACTCACAGGTTTCAGACTCATAGACTTAGAGAACGAAATTATGATTATGGAAGTAGGGGGAAGGGAAGGGGAAAGGATAGTTAGGGAGTTTGGGACCCGCGTGTACACGCTACTCTATTTAAAGTGGATAATCAACAAAGACCTACTGTATAGTACAGGGAACTCTGCTCAACATTGCGCAACAACCGAAAAAGGTAAAAGGATTTGAAACAGAACAGATATATGTATATGTATAACTGAATCACTCTGCCGGTCACCTGAAACTAACACAACATTGTTAGTTAACTCTACTCAAATGTAAAATTAAAAGTTTTTAAAAAATCAATTGGTTTTACATGTGCCTCAGAGTGTGCTATTAATGGTAGACTTTCACTGGTTTCAGATAATTAAAACAGTATTTCTAAGATTTTGAGATAATTATGCTGGAAGTATACCAAAGTAAAATTGTGAGACTCTATATCAATAATCATTTAACATAGCAAGGAACCAGAAGAGAAGTATTCCAGTTCTTCTTAGGTGAGGTGGTTAAGGCAGCTGGACACAAAAGAGAAACTGGGAATTACCTAATTCTGACTTTCTTCCACTGATGAAGCAAAACCAGACAGTTTCTAGTTCCCCCTCAATTATGATTTTTATACACACACATACACACACAAAAGTTCTAACAAAATCTACATTAACATAAACTATTGCTTTCATTTATCCACCTATCTACCATCCATTCATTCAATAAATATTTATTATGTACCTGCTATAAGGGAAAGCACTTTTTCTGGGCACTGTATTCCCAAATGCCTCAACTGAAGAACAATTGCAAGTCATGAAATATGAGTTCATAAATAAAATGAAGCTGTTATGAGAAACTTGGAATTTATTTACAAAATAAATTCATTTAAACTTAAGCAAATAGCCGTCAGTTTTCAAAACTGAGGGTTGTTTGATTGTTTAGTAAAGAACACTGCTAAACTACCACGCAAGTCTCAGTTATGAGTTTCTATCACTAATGAGCAAATGAAAAATGCTTCCCATGGCAAGGAGCATCAGCAGTGGATTATTTGATTCTCATTGTGGTTTACTTCGTTACACAATAAGTCACATTTTTTTCCTTTGTTAGTTTCAGAGGTTAAGAAAACTCCGGTGGCAATACTTCATATAGTTTACAAAAAAGAAATTGTTGTTCTCCAAACTGTGTATCAACTCCCAAGCCTCCCTCTAGAGTCTGAGCCAGCTTTTATTCATTGACGACTAGACATTTCCCCACTAGTGTCCCACAGGCACACAAATGCTGTGTGCATAACGCTTGAACTCTATGTAGTCACCTACAAGCCTAGTCTTCTTGAATTCCCTCATAATCAACAGTACCACCATCTACTGATATCTAGTTCCTCCAGCTAGAAATTGGATGCTCATTTAGAACTATCTTTGCTGGCACTCCTGTAGTTATTTTAACAGGTCTTCAAATTCTGTTAATTTTGTCTTCAGAACAGATTCTTTGCTTCACCAGCCTTGCCACTGCATTAGTGCCATTCACCCTTGTCTTGCCTGAGCCTCCAAAATGATCTTCCTGCTTCTGGCTTTTCAATACTCTGTCTTCTCTACTGACATCAAAGTTATCTTTTTCGAACTTAAATATATTCATATCAGTCACTCTCTCTCTGAAAGTCTTTGAATGGATCCTGACAAACTACAGGATTGAGTCCGATTATGTAGCAATGGTCTTTAAGAATCTTTATAATCTGGTCCTAAATGTTCTTTTCAGGCCCATCTCTCCACAAATATTATGTCTTTGTACCAGATGGGACTGTTTGCCTATATATACCGTGCATGCTGCTTTTATATCCATATGCTTCTGAATATGCCATCTCTTTGTGAAGAATTTGCACTGGGTTAAGCCCTACTTATCTTTCAGAATGTAGCTCAAATATTACCTCCTCTAAAAGGCTATCTTTGAAGTCCTCTGGAAGAGTTAGTTCCGCTGCTGTCTGTGCTGGGCTATTCTTTGCTTGACCTTTTTGACACCCTCTCTACCGTTCTCCATTTATCTCGTGCCCTGGGAGGCTGACCTCTTTCGACAACATTAACCAGGTTTTTTTTTTTTTTTTTTCTGACTTTCTGGTGGATTTAAACAATGAGAGGTCCTGGAAGAAGCTCAGAAGGCAGAAGAGAGTTAGATTGTAGTAATATCTCGCTAACTCCCTCTTTTCCTCCCAGGCCTTGGATTGACAAGGGCAGCATTCATCTACCAAAAGAGTTCCTGTTAGGTAAAGCTTCCTTATAGCTAGAGCTATCTTTCTGGATTTTGGTAATAGCTCCTTTCCTTTACCTGTTTAGGACTAGGGGTTGGGGGCAGTTTTTCAATGTTGATGCTTAATTACCCCTAACTCTGCTTACAACTTTCTAAATAAATTATTAAACTCTCTTTAATCATTCTTTTTGAGTATGCCATTTATTTCCTATCCTGACTGCTATACTGCTTTTGTACAATTTAGATATCTCCTTGGCTGTATTTCACACATTGTATTCCAATTATTTTTGCCTACCTGTTCATTTCTTCCATTAGACTCCTCAGGGAAAGTCTGAATCCAGAGAAAGAATCCTTGTGCCTAGATAGAGAAGAGTCTTCCTGTCTTAGAAAGGCTTTGCAAAATCCAGAGTGGGACAGGCAGATGCCAGAGTGAGGAGGGGTCTCTACAATGTGTAAAAAACCTGAAGGACCTGGCAGAAATCTTTGAGAATCAGGTAAGCAACTGTCTGCCTGCCTTGGTCAGAGGGGTCAACCTGGCTGAAAAGAGTCTAAATTCAAAAGGAAAATCAGAAAGCAGGGACTGAAAAATGACACAATTAGCTTTGTCAATTTCTGCTTCACTTGGGCTAAAGTCTGAGATCCTTTGCCTGACATTTGGAATCCAGTGATACAGGCTTTTGGATTTCACATAATAAGGGGACCAAGAAGTATAAATAAAAGGACAATGATTCTGTAAACCATATAAGATTTCTTAAACTTTGACAACTGTTGGAAGTAAGACTTGGAGGACCCCAATGAGTAGCACTTCTCCTTCCTGCCCAACTTTTCAACAAATTGAGACATAAAAGACTAAGACAGATGGAGCCCCAAATAATAATGATAATAGCAACGATAGCTCACATTTGTAGAGCACTTCTTTTGCAATAGGCACTATTCTAAAAGCTGTATATATATGAACTCAATCTTCACAACAATTTTGTGAGTATATACTCAGTCCCAATTTTGTGGGTGGAGAAATTGGAGCACAAGGAAGTTAAGCAACTTGCCCAAAGTCATATGAATGTTATTAAGTGACAGATACATTGCCTTTTGAAATGGAACACATTTATTATGGATAAACTTGATGTTGGAGACTTACATCTATGAACAAGAAGGATTTCTGATACTGAACTTCTAGTCATAGCAGTCCTGAACTTCCACATGCTTCCTTATATGGAACTTGTCTCTGGAAAACTTGGGACATGGAAGAGCAAAGAAATGATCTTCGTTACAGGCAGGCTGGTTGCAAGGAGAAGGAGAGAAAGAGTAAGAGAGAGAAAAACAGACAGGCAGACAGACAGAGGGGATAAACAGGGAGCTTGCCTAAGCATGCCACTTCTCTTTTCATAGTCATCAATCAGATTGAGTAAATTCTCCTTTCCTGGGGAAAGATGAGGTGTGGAGGAAATTAGGGATATTAACATTAGGGGCTTCCCTGGTGGCTCAGCAGTAAAGAATATGCCTTCAGTGGAAGATACTTAAGAGAAGCGGGTTTGATCCCTGAGTCAGAAAGATCCCCTGGAGAAGGAAATGGCAAACCACTTCAGTATTCTTGCCTGAGGAATCCCATGGTCAGAGGAGCCTGGCAGGCTACAGTTCATGGGGTCGCCAAGAGTCACACACGAATTAGTAACTACATAACAACACCACTAGTGGAGCCCCTTACATCTAGAAGGAAACATCAGGAATTGGAAAGAGATATTTTTCCCCTCAATGTGATGTACCTATATACATTACTTTTTATAATTCTCAATATCAGTACTACATGGTGCTGAAATTATTAGCTTGTCTGTCTCTACCTCTTCCTTCCTGCCTCACCTACATTCTTCTTAATAGCAGAAATCTTTTTCTGTTACTCTCTGAATCTCTGGTGACTAGTACATAGTACTTGCTTGATAATTATTTGTTAAGTGAAAGAACCAACAGATTTTTTGCTAACAATCCCAGCAAAAACAGAAGTAAGAATTTAACAGCACACTAGGATTTGTTGTTGGCTCAGGAATCAATTAGTTGTTTCAACTCCTAGGCTTCAGGTCATCCTGAGCCTCTTTAATTCCTGGCTTTTATTCTTAATAAAAGAGCATAACAAGTGAGCTGGAGAAGCTGAAAGCTTTCTACTTACTGCTGCTGCTACCCATGGCTTTTCTGCGCCTGGAGTCAGACAACAGAAAGAAACAACATAGCCTAGCAGCTTGACGTCTATCTTGGTTTTCCGTTGTCTAGAAAAAAAAAGAGAACTTGGATTTTGGTGGCCTTCAACCTGGTTTTGAAAATTCAGTTTGCAACTTACTAGTTGCGTGACCTTGGACAGATTACACTTGTGTATAGTAGTTACATTCTAGCAGTTTTTAGGCAGCTCCCTTCTGCGAGGACGTCATCAACTGTTCAGAAAGGCTCCGGTTTCACTGCTTTGATGGAATTACTCATACCCTACCTCATTGCCTCCCTTTCTATTTTTGAAATCAGCCTGCTTTATCTTCCAGACATCAGATTCTGCTGTCTGATAGCATGTGACTCTCGAGAAATGTGATTTTTCCTCTTACTTCTTTATCCTGTTTTTCTAGTTTGTGATTATATCTCAATTAACCATTTCCTTAGTTACTGATTGACTAATGGAAACCAGCTTCATTGACATAATTGTGAACTTTGACTACCACTGCCACTGACATCTATTTGAATCACAGTAGCTTGTCAAATTGTCCTGATATTTTTATTGCATCTTCCAGAACTGTTGAAGCTTACTACCAGTTGTCCCTTCAAAATGCGGCAGTTATTTTAGCCTCTCAATAGTTATCCAAATGTAAGTAACACGTTTCCTTGACCAACCGTCTGTGTATTTTGTACGTAAGAACACATATCTCTGGTAATGCTATATGAAATTATTCAAAACCTAAGCATATAAAGAAATGGTCATTTATAAACCAGGGGCCATAAATGAATAATTGGGAAAGACCTCAGCAAGACCTAGTTTTTCAAAACTGGACTTCCACTCTATTATGGGACAACTTCATGTCAACTTGCTTCCATTTACAAATCCTTTCATGATCCTCTTATTGCAGTAAGCCAAGTTCATTCTTGTCTTCACAGATTGAGAAACTATTCCCTGAAGGCTACTAAATAATAAGTACCAGTGACATTTGCCCATATTTACCTAGGTTTGTAAAATGTTTCCCACCCATCCTCTCACTGGATTTGAGTTCTAAAAGGGAGGATCTTATATGGAGCCGTCTTTAGATAGAGTAATGATTTTGTATTTTATATTTTTGACACCCTGGGTGTGTTTCTGTCTCCAAGACCACTGCTCGTTTATGAATTCATTTAACTAACATTTATTGAATCTGCTGTTTTAAGCACTGTGCTAGAAATTCTGGGGGGAAAAAGATGAACATGATTTGGTTCCTGCATGTAAACCAGGGAGAAAGAGTTAAAATTAACCAAGAAAAATACAGTGTTGAGGGGACTTCCTTGGTGGTCCAGGGAAGACTCTGTGCTCCCAGTGTAGGGGGCCCAGGTTTAACCTCTGATCAGGGAACTGGATTCCACAAGTTCCAACTAAACTAAGAGTTCACTTGCCACAACTAAAGATCTCACCTGTGGCGACTAACACCCAGTGCAGCTAAAAATAAATAAGTACAATGTTAAGATACTGTGATACAGATTTATATAAAAGCTGTAGGAATACAGCAGGAAGAGAGGCTAATTCAGGCGCTAGCTTTAGGGTGACTTAGGCTTCAGAGAAGAGGAAATCATTTTTTTAAAAACTAACAACAAAACAAAACCCTGAAGCAAAGTAAGATTAATTTCAATTCACTTAAAACTTTAAAAATTTTATATCATAGGTTAATTTTTTTTCCTTGGGGCCGTGAAAGACAGTATGTCAGGAGAGAGAGTTGTGAAATCTAACAAAGAAGACAGGGTGTCACTACTTCAAAGGGGTTAGAAATCATTGTCCTGCTATTCTAGAAGTTTAAATGCTTGCTCAGCCTTTGTTATATACAATTTAGGTCATGAGTACTGGGAGAAATTTGTGCCCAATACACAGAGCAAAGGGTTTTAATAACAATCACTTATCTTTATCTTAATAGTTATGATAAGGTGACTACATAGTATCAGAATCTAGACAAGCATTTCCCATTTTATAAATAGGGACATTTTAAGTTTTATACTTGAAAGATATTGGGAAAACATCCTTAATTCTCGTGTTGTGTGCGTGCTCAGTGGCATCCGACTGCGACCACATGGACCATAGCCTGCCAGGCTCCTCTGTCCATGGAATTTTCCAGGCAAGAATACTGGAGTGGGTTGCCATTTCCTCCTCGAGAGGATCTTCCCTACCCACAGATTAAACCAGCATCTCCTGCACTGCAGGTGAATTCTTTACCACTGCGCTACCTGGGACCTAATATTGATAGTAAAGACAATAGTAATTTCTTTTCTGTTCAGTTAAAAATATTCTTAGCCACGTGTACCCCAATGTTCATCGCTGCATTGTTTACAATAGCCAGGACATGGAAGCAACCTAGATGCCCATCAACTGACGAATGGATAAGAAAGCTGTGGTACATATACACAATGGAATATTACTCAGCATTAAAAAAAAATTCATTTGAATCAATTCTACTCAGATGGACCGAACTGGAGCTTATTATCCAGAGTGAAGTAAGCCAGAAGTAAAAACAACAATACAGTATATTAACACATATATATGGAATTTAGAAAGACAGTAACGAGAACCCAACATGCGAGACAGCAAAAGGAACGCAGATGTATAGAATAGACTCGTGGACGCTGTGGATGAGGGAAAGGGTGGGATGATATGGGAGAATAGCATTGAAACATGTTAATTATCATATGTCTAATCAATCGCCAGCCCAGGATTGATTCTCGGGGCTGGTGCATCGAGATTTCCCGGGGGGGAGGGAGGGGTTTCTGGAGGGGGAGCATATGTAAACCCATGGTGATATCATGGCATTGTATGGCAAAAACAATAAAAGGGAGAAAAAAAAAAAGTAAATGTAATACAATGTCATTTAAACTCTGTCAGAAGAGACATTAAAAAAATATTCTTGCTTTTGTGTGTGTGTGTTGGTGCACGTGTGTGTGTGTGTGTGCAAGAAATGGTATTTTTAGCACTAGAACATACCGAAACCTCTACTTGAGTTCTTTTTTAAAAGCAACTCTAAAAGAAGAAAGAACAGAATTTCCTCTATAATTAATATTAACTTAACTTTATAGGGTCTCAAGCCTGAACTCCTCTGTTTACTCATGAAACAGATCCAGGCTGTTGGTCCATTCCAATTTACTTCCAAACTTCACAGTTCACACTGTATGGCCAGTTTAACTCTTGGCCTCTCAGGTGACACGATTTTCAAGGGTAATAGAAAAGACACAGCAGTGCTGGGAAGTTGTGAAAGAAACCCATACTCTGGCCCACTGCCCAGTAGGCAAGAGAGGCCCTCAGCAAAAGAGAGTTTCCACTGGTTACACTTGGGAGTTACCCCCAATTTAGCCTTTGTCTTGAACCATCTGGATGTCAAAAGTGCTAATAAGCAACTGACTCACTGGTGGAATACATTCAGTCTGGTGATTTTTTTCTGGAAGACTGTTAGGACAGAGACACTGGCAATAAAGCAACAAAGCAGCTTCCTAAGTTTTGAAGTTGTCTGAGCTTTGCTTGCTGTGAGATGGCGTATTGCTAACTGCCAGAGGGTACTGAAGGTGTCACGGTAGCTTAGCTTTTTTTGTAGGTGAAAGAAGCCCTGTTTAGATTTTGTCCAACACCCTTTTCCTAGTTCTCTTAAAAGTAACAAGTGTGGATACCTTCTTAGAAGCCCTGGAATTATTTCACAGCTGTGACAATTATTGGGAAAGTTTAATGAGACCTGGCAGTTCCCTGAGAGTCATCAACATCATTTAAAATTCAACCACTAAGCTAATGCCAGAGGATAATAGCTTTGAGTCTGCTCAATCACAGTATTAAGCCAAAAAAAGAGATATCTGTCCTAATGAAGACTAAGTGTGTGTGTGTGTGTGTGTGTGTGTGTGTGTGTGTGTGTGTGTGTGTGTGTGTGTGTGTGTGTGTGTGGTGTGTGTTCTGGCATAATACTTTGTCATGTTCCTATACTGGCTCTTACATTGACAGAGATGAAAAATGTGAATATGCTTATTTAAACAGACATTTAGGTAATGGAAAAGCTCATTTTTGTGAGATGGCTAGTGGGCACAAGTGCATTTATTTCATTTTAAGATCATGTTTTACTTAATTATTAGTGAGAAACATTTGTCAAGAATTTCAACTTCAATATCTCATGAAATTATCTAAAATAGAGCAACACTGGTAATGAATTGGCACACAGCAACCATCTCCCCCCGCCCATTGGGTTAAATGTCTGTTTTTATAATAGCTTTAAGATCATTTTTCTTTTGCATTTTCCTTGGAAACTTCACACCTCGGGAAAAATATTCCAGGCACTTTCATTTTAAAGGGCAACTCACATCTGTCACATGTCATTTAAAACATTGGTCAAGAAGTTAACTTAATGTCACAACTCTCTGTCCTATACGCTAGTTCTCTGTGACCCAGAAAATAAAATTAATGAGACACACTATGTGTTTTTTAGACACCAGGCACAGCTGTAAAGGCTTTACATTTAGTAACTCAGTTAGTCCTCATCCTGACCCTATGAATTAGGGTTGCTGTTGTTCAGTCGCTCAGTCGTGTCCAACTCTTTGTGACCCCATGGATCGCAGCATGCCAGGCTTCCCTGGCCCCCACCGTCTCCCAGAGCACGTCCATTGAGTGGGTGATGCCATCCAACTGTCTTGTCCTCTGTCGTCCCCTTCTCCTCCCGCCTTCAGTCTTTCCCAGCATCAGGGTCATTTGAATTAGACCTCATCTAAATCCACACATGTAAGCTTCTTCTTTTTTTTTTTTCATGTAAATATGTTACCTTTCTTTTTTCGTTTTTATTTTTATTATAGTTGTTTTATGCTGCTGTGTCATTTTCTGCTATACAGCAAAGTGAAGCAGCCATATGTATACATATATCCTCTCTGTTTTTGATTTCCTTCCCATTTAGGTCCCCACAGAGCATCGAGTCGAATTCCCTGTGCTACATACAATAGGTTCTCATAAGTTATCTATCTCATACATAGTAGTATATATATGTCAATCCTAATCTTGCAATTCATCCCACCCCTAGGCATCTTCTTGAATTCAATTCCCAATTTATTAAATCATTTATAAAATACTTATACAGAATGTATGCAAAGTGCTGGGTGTTCTAGATACAAATGTTCTAGAATGTATGCAAAGTGCAAGGTGTTCTAGATACAAAATATGTATAAGGCTGGATACTCTGTCTTTTAGTAGTTCAGGGTCAAGTAATTAGTAGTTCTAATTGCAGCTGATTTGCTAGACATTGTATAACTGATGGAGCATATTAATAAGGCTTCAGGCCTGCAGTATGTAACTATCTATATGGTGAATGAATTCTTTTCTATTCCAGTTAGAAAAGAGGATCAGAAATAGTTCACATTCCTGTGGGAAAGACAACAATATACATTTAAGCTTCTGCCTCAGGGCTGTATTAACTTTTCTGCCCTCTGTTATAATATACTCTGAAGAGATCTGAACTGCCTGGAAACCCCACAGAACATCTCACCAATACATTATTTTGATGGCATCATGCTGATTGTTCAGGATGAATAAGAAGTGGCTAGTGTGCTGAAGGGTTTCCCTGGTGGCTCAGACAGTAAAGAATCTGCCTGGGATGCGGGAGACCTGGGTTCAATCCCTGGATGGGGAAGATCCCCTGGAGGAGGGCATGGCAACCCACTCCAGTATTCTTGCCTGGAGAGTCCCATGGACAGAGGAACCTGGTAGGCCACAGTTCAGGGGGTTGCAGAGCTGGAAACGACTGAGCAACTAAGCACAGCAGTGTGCTGAAGGCCTTGGTAAGAGACAGTGTTCCAGAGGGTTGAAGATAAAAATTCTCTGAAAATTCAGGAATCTGAATCTTCAGCGAAGTGTTTAGGGGTCTAACGGTCAGAAGCATGACAAGGTATTCAACTCCAAAGTAAAAGAAAATTGTTGCATCTTGTATTTGTAACCACAAAAAAAGGAAACACAGTGCCTAGTAGGCCTGTTTGGGTTCTGGAGGCAACACATTCCAAATCTACAAATGCTTCTCCGTATACTGAATGACACTGACAGCAGCCAGCTTTGAGTGGGAAATGTCCATGTTGCAATACAAACAGTCCCACCACTTGAGCTTCACAGTCCAACAGATCTTATGGTGTTGGAGTTGCTGGGGATAAGAAAGATGAAGTGTCTTATGACAAGTCCCACTGGGAGAATAACAATGCAAGCCTCTGGGATTCTGGAGTAAGACCAGCCTTTTGTAGCACAGAATTCTGTTCCTTTTGAGGAATAGCTCTCGGTGAGATACTGGGACTGGTAGAGGTAGACTTCTTCATGGGGCACCAAGTGGCTATAGATCCAGGGCTGCCCATTATGAGCTGGGTTCTGTTGAGTATGTCAAATCATAAAGTCAGATAGGTCCAGTAGCAGTCCATCATAATATGGGAATGATGCATTTAGAACTGAGCGCCAGTAGGACAGAGGACACAGTGAACTGTATGTGACTAACCATAGCTGCAACAGAACCTTTCCTCAGCTTGCTTCTAGGGCCATGTGGGAGACCCTATATGAGCAACTAAACAAGAAGGAAAAGCCCCAGCTTGATTTATGGATGTGGGTATAGGCTGGAAATGGGCCACAGCTGTGCTATAGCCACATTCAAGGATGACCCTGAAAGACAGTGGAGAGGGGAAATCTTCCTGATGGACAGAGCTGCAGACAGTACGCCTAGTCATCTTCTTTGTGGAATGAGAAGTGGTCTATATGCAGACTTGGGAAGTGGCTTGGAAAGAAAAAAAATGGGAAAATTTGAAACAAGAAGATAGAGGCATGTAGGTGAACACAAAGGGCTTCCCTGGTGGCTCAGATGGTAAAGAATCTGCCTGCAATGCAGAGCAGTCGGGTTTGACCCATGGGATAGGAAGATATCCTGGAGAAGGAAATGACAACCCACTCCAGTATCCTTGCCTGGAGAATTCCATGGACAGAGGAGCCTAGCAGGCTACAGTCTACGGGGTTGCAAAGAGTTGGACACGACCGTGCTACTAATACACACACAGACACACAGATGAACGTAAAGAGTTTTGTATTATACATTACAGCTCAACAGAAAGCATCCACCGTAGAAGGGGGAGTGAATAACATACAATAACTAAACTATTGGACATACGCTAGTTTTTGTCATTGGCCATCCTGGAACTGCCATAATGGACACATGAACAAAGTAGCCATGGTAGCAGAGAGAGTCTGCGCATGGGTTCAATAACATGGAGTTTTCATTACTGAAGCTAATCTTGCTTCTGCTGCTTCTGAATGTCCAACTTGTCAGCAACAAAGACAAATGCGGATATATCACTATTTCTTGATAAGACCAGCTGAGAATTTAGTACTAGGTCAACTACAAGAGCTTAGTGGGTTGTCCTCACAGTGATAGATACTCATTTGGGAACAGTCTTATCTTTCCTGATTGCATTGCTTCTGCCAGCACCTCAATCTGGAGGCTTAAAGAATGCCTGATTCACAGGTGTGAATCCCACACAATGAACATCTGGACAGGTGATGCATTTCACTTCAAAGGAGGTGCAGGCTTGAACTCATGACTGTGGGGATGCACCAGCCATATCATATACTGGACCGTATAGAAGCACCCAACCTCACAGAACACTGGAATAGCCTTTTAAAGGCACTGCTCTCAAGTGACTCTCTGAAAGGATGCATTGTTATCCTTTTAGGGAAAAGCACAGGCTTTTTTTCCTCCTTCTCAAGCTGATCATATGAGAACCCTCACCCCTTCTAATCCATATAGCCATAGGTAGCAGCTCAGGGCAGGGAGGAGTGATGTTGGCACTGTGGTAGATGACATGGGGATCTGGACTAAATCAGAGACCTTTATAGATGTCACATCCCCAGTAGGAAGAATACAATGAACACCAAGCTCTGGAATCAGGAATAGACTTTTATTAATTCTATTAATCCACTGTGCTGCCTATACTGGCAATCCTGGGCTCTGCAGGGCTGGCGGTTCTGGTGCCCAGAAGGGGTGTACTCTTCAAGGGATAGAGCAAGTGTCTCAATGAACTATAGGTTGGGGATCCTGCCAGGAAACTTTGGATTCCTTGTGTCCAGAGGCCAGCACTCGAAAAGAGGAGTTGTCTTTCTGGGAGGAGTAATCCATTCTGATCATCAGCAAAGGTAGTGCTGCTTTGACCCATAAGGATAGGAATGTGTATGGAAAGCAGGTACTCCCTTGGCCCACTGTAGCAACGGGTAGACATGGGCAGCAACCTTGACTTGCCAAGGACTAATACCCATCAGGAATGAAGGTCTAGGTCTTACCCTGAGGTAAGCTAATCAGACTGCCAAGGTGGTTCCTGAGTGATGGGAATTCAGAAAGGACAACAGAGGTGGGAGAGAGTGAGTACCAGCTGTAGCCCCAAGACCAACTGCAGCCGTGGGAGCTCGGGCTCATCTCACTAACCTTCTTCTAAGTTTTCTCTCAGGAAGAAAGGCCCACAGGAATCATGGAGGATCTGTACAGAGAAGCAGATTTGTCCAGAGTATGGGTGGACTGGGGAAACCATGAAATTGTGCCACTTAAATCTGGGTTATTGTTCCCAAACTTCGCCTGCTGCATCCACCCTTGTTTTTGCACTGGGCCATTACATCCCTTGGGCTTCTCTTAGCAGGTGATAAAAGTATAGTAACCTAAGCCCATTTCTGTGATACCGGGACTCTTTTAGCAGGTGACTTTGGCTTGAGGACACCCTTCCGGCTTGGCTGAAACTTTCTCAGAACTGTGCTGCAGTGTAAGCCTCAATCTTTCCTCCCCTCTCTTTCACCGGCATCAGACTTCCATCCCAGTCAGAAGGCTTTCCCCAGTCCTCGCACTTTGTTTTCTTTATCCCTCACCAGCATTTCCCTCAATAAATTTCTTGCATGTCTAATTCTATCTTGGCATCTGCTTCTCAGAGGACACAGATTAACATAATGCCCCTGGGGAAATAAGACCTTCTCTAACAAGAAAATGGTAGAGAGTATTAAGTCTCAGAGAACCTACTTTCTTGGACTGGATCCTTTACAAACTGTTGATATAATGTTTGCATTGTCATCTGAGAATACATATTCACAATTTATTGTTTATGCTACCCTAAAAAAGGAGGAAGTACTATGAAAAGAAAATGAAAGTAGAGGAGTCACTTCCTCTTCTTTAACTGCTCTTTCACTTTTTTTTTTTCTGTTTAGTTTCTATTATTACTTAAGCTGTAGTCCATTGCACAGCCTGGCATTACACACATTTATATCACTTGCTACCTGAGCAAACATATTCCTATTACTAGAAAACCACCAAAAAGTATGTGCCATAAAGGCCTGAAAGCATACTCTTAATTCATATAAATGGTAGAATATTATTGCCTAGTCGATCATCTGAGAAGAGCACCAGACTTAGGAATCTTGGACAGCATTCTGATCTCATCTTTCCTATTAAAGTCTGAACATACCTCTTGAATTCCTAAAACCATATCTTATTTTACTAGAAAATAAGGGTAAAGGTATTTGTTTTCTAAGCTAAAGAAAGATATTTTCCCAGATGGGGCTTTCATGTAATAACCATGCTTGATGGTGTATGTGTGATATAGGAAAAAGAAGCTTAAGATTTGTGCTTGGAAGGCCTGAACTCAGTCCTCCAACTTGTAAGAAACCCACACCAGTCCTATTGCCTTACTGAGTCTGCCTTACCTTAGAGGTTGTTGCAAAGTTCAAGTGCAACAGAGCAGGTGAAAAGATTTTATAAACTATAAAATGCCATATAGACCTCAGCTCTGATGATGGTGATGATAATTAGGGATCTTCTTTGGCACAGCTTCTGATACATGAATGATGTGTATGGCTTAAGAGAAACAAGAAGTTGATGGAACTGCTTGTACTAGTCTACTTGTACTAGTCAATCTTAAGGGAGATCAACCCTGAATATTCACTGGAAGGACTGATGCTGAAGCAGAAGCTTCAGTATTTTGGTCATCTGATGTGAACAGATGACTCATTGGAAAAGTCCCTGATGCTGAGAAAGATTGAGGGCAGAAGGAAAAGAGGGCGTCAGAGGATGAGATGGCTGGATGGCATCACTGATGTAATGAACATGAACTTGGGCAAACTCCAGGAGACGGTGAGGGACAGGGAGGCCTGGTGTGCTGCAATCCATGGGGTCGCAAAGAGTTGGACATAACTGGGCAACTGAACAACAACTAGTCTACTAGGGCTACCATAACAAAATACCAGACGAGGGGCTTAAACAACAGAAATTTGTTCTCTCATAGTTCTTGAGACTAGAAGTCCAAAACAAGGTGTGGGCTGAGTTGGTTTCTCCTGAGGCTTTCCCACTTGGCTTGCAGAGAGCCTTCTTCTTGCCACATTTTCACGTGGCTTTTTTCTCTGTTTAGACACACTCCAGGTGTTTCTTCCTCTTCTTGTGAGGCTACCCAGTCATATGAGATTAGAGTTCTACTCATATGATCTTTTTTAACTAAACTACCTCTTTAAATGTCCTATCTCCAAATACAGTCACATTGGGAGTTAGGGTTTCGTCATATAACTGAAGGGGTATATAATTAATATCATAGCACTAATCATTAAGTATATTCAAGGCCATTCTGTGTGTGCATGCTGTCACTTTAGTTGTGACTGACTCTTTGCAACCCTATAGTCCACCAGGCTCCTCTGTCCATGGGACTCTCTAGGCAGGAATACTGGTGTGGGTTGCCATGCCCTTCTCCAGGGGATTTTCCTGACACAGGAATCGATCCCATGTCTCTTGCATTGGCAGACAAGTTCTTTACCCCTAGCATCACCTAGATCCTGCTTAATATTGTCCTGGTCTATCTCAGGATAATGTGGTTCCTGCATCTGGATCACTTGGGATGTGTGGGGAAAATGCATATTCCACAACCTCATCTTGGGTTTACTAACTCAGAATTTTGGGGGTTTGGGGTTCAGCAATCTGGATAAAAGTTATCTATCTAAATGATTTTTGTGTACCAAAGTTTAATAGTTACCAATACAATGGAAAGAACTGAGAGAGTTTGAAGTCTGCTGCCTATATTAAAATTATGGCTGCAACAATTACTAGCTGAGTAATATTTGCTGAAGAATTTAATTTCTCTGTGCCTTGATTTTCCCATTTGTGAAATGGGCATTATTATTACTGGGCTTCCTTGGCAGCTCAGTGATAAAGAACTTGCCTGTCAATGCAGGAAATGCAGGTTTGAATCTTGGATCAGGAAGATCACTACCTTCAGTTTGTTGTAAGGAATAAAGATGGAGGATTAGAGGACCTGGTGTGCTATGTGTGTTTCCTAATTTTTTAAATCATTCTTCACGTTATGTTCTGATAATGGTTCCATGAATATCTTCACTTCTATGTTCTTTTTCTTTCTTACAATGCCCTCCTCTCTCATCTCTAAATCTTAACCCATCTGTTAAGATGGATTTTAAATCCTACCTACTTCATGTCACCTTTCCTAATCCCCATTGCATTCTGGCTATCTCTTGGCATATTCTCTTTTGCATTATAATTATTTGTATAGGCCTTCTTCCCCACTGGCCATTGCCAAATGATTCCATCCTCAAACACATACACACACATGCAGCACATATTTCTTGAGAGTACCTGGAACAAGGCTTAAATTAATAAGTACTTGTTGAATGGAATTAAAGGGGATCTATTTTTTCAAGTTGAAGATTTGGCTTAATTCTTTGCAAAATACACTATTTTTATGCCCATGATATACTACAAGAAATAGCTCATAATTTGGAGGTGGCTGGTATACAGGAAAATTGGAAACAGAATTTTGACAAATGTAAATGTTTACAGGGAGTGAAGCTAACATTATCCCGATTCTCATGTGCCTGTAATCAAATAGAAGTGGACCCTTTAGTTCTTATTATGAATATGTGGCCAGAGAAACTGCTTGCACTGTAGCTCTGAGAGAGCAAAGAGCTTGAAAACGAGGTTGATGAAGGATGAAGGAATTTTGGTTGTTAGAGAAACTTGGAGCCTACAGTTTATTTTGAAAGTATTTTTAGTAACGATTTAGTCAGGATCATTCCTATGAAGGTTTGGATATGTCTGGTCTACTTTATAGCACAATAAAAACTCATGGCTTCCTGGTTGGCTGGTATTTGTTTTAAGAAAGTGGGTTGCTGGTGAGGAAGGCATTTGAGAGGTTCTAATGAGAGGAAATCTGATGTAAACCTTTTCACCTGTGAGAAGGAGGGGTCGCTCAGGAATAAAATCTGCCATACCCATGAGGTTTCCTGGTTAAAAAACCATAGTTTTGATTTGTTTAAAAAGTCTTGTCCATATTTGAGTGGATGTTTATCATCCTTTCAAATGTGATTATACATCCCCAAAAGACAGTATTAAAATCTTGAATTTATATAAGGGCTCTTGTTATTTTTTCACAGTTTGCACTTACATTTAATATAGTTTCCAAGGCACCAAATCATGCTAGAGAGTTGTGACTGGTAACAGGCCAAGCATAATTCTGCTGAAGACTGAAGTTAGGTTAACTGGAGAATTGCAGTGAGTCTGGGTTATTTAGCAGGAAAAGGACATTAAATATGCTTGCTTTTGTCTGAATTATCTAACCAGATATATATTTTTTAATGCTCTAAATATACAAATTTACATCTTGCTTTTCATTGGATTTAGTGATTTGTTTACTATTCCCACAAGTGGTGAAAGTATTGTGATTTTAAACAAAGAATGTTAAATGAGATGATTTAAAGATCTTATCAACCAAGTCTTTTTAAAAAAGGATTTTTCACTGACTTCTAAGTGACATGAGAAAAAAAGAGAATCGGACTAAGATCATAGTACTCATTAAGGCTATATAATAACCGCTTAGTTTAAAAAAAAAATCTCTCAGAGCTATCTTGGACATTTGTTTCTATATAGTATAGAATCTGTAACCTCATTGTCCGATTTTTTTATTCCTTATTTGTGGGACACCACAATGAATACAAAATAAGTACTAGTTTATAATACTTACTTATAAAAATGTAGGGAAACCTGCAAGTACACCATTAAGGGAAGTCTGTAATTATTATTATTTTTAATATAGGAGAAAATGTGTGTGTGGTCTTTATATTGCATCAGCAAGCTATTTATATTTCTCTGTGTATGCTATATATAGTTAGCTAAAACTAACAAAGATAATGATGAAACTAAAGGTAAAGCTTCTTCTTGGCTAAACTTTCTAATATGAAACTTTTCTTGATGTCAACATAAGTATTAATTTATTCCTCAATCCACTGTTCCATAAGGTTGACAATGACTTTGTGGATACTTTCTTGTCATCTTTTTAGAATGTGGCCCTTTATATCTTTTGTCTCCCCTTATGGCAACTTCCTTATTTTGATAAGTGACAGCACTCTTGCCTGATTCTCTAACTTTGCCACTTCCTTTTCAGTCATCCTTTTGAGCAATTCTTTTGCTTTTTGTCCTTTATATGTTGGTACTCCTCAGAATTCAGATACTGATCCTCTCCTCACACCGTATGCTCTCTTGGCGGTGTCTCATTTCCCTCCCAGGGTTCCGTTCTGCCTGCATACTCTAGGCTCCCAAACTCTCTCTCTGGTACAGATTGCTATCTTGAGCTTCAAACTCATATATCCAACTGCCAAGAAACATCTCCACTTGGATTCAAACCTGTTCAAGGTGAAATTCACAATCTCTGTTGTCGATGATTAATACTTCCTATCCTAATTAATGGTTTCAAGATACTGTAGTTACCTAGGCTAGACCTAGGGAACCCTCATGGCATCCCCCTTTTCCCTCTATGGGACTGATCTGGAAGGTCTGTAGTTGCTTTCTACTAATTCAGTCCTTCCTTTCCAAATTTACTGCCATTGCCTTACAGAACTTTATCTTTCCTTTGATCTGTTTTAAACGTTTCTGAAATGATTTTCCTGGCTTTGGTTTCACAGGCTATCAAACTATTCATGTAGTACTAGCATTGAGATTTGAAATGTACAATTAAAATTGATCATGCTCCTCCCTGCAAAAAAAATCAATCATGCCTGTTCCTTGCTTAAAACCCTTTAACACTCCCTGGGAATCCCCTGGCTTCCCAGTGGTTAGGACATAGGCTTTCCCTGCCAGTGAACCAGAGTTCAATCCCTGTTCAGGAAACTAAGATCCCACAAGCTACATGGCTTCACCAAAACAAACTAATAAACAAACCCCTTTAAAGTTCCTTATTTCTCACAGAATAAATTCCAATCTTCTCAGAATGACCCCTAGAGCATCCCATAATTTGACTTCCACCTACCTCAATGGTAGTCGCTTAGTCCTATCTGACTCTTTACGATCCTGTGGACTGTAGCACGCTAGGCTCCTCTGTCCATGGAATTCTCCAGGCAAGAATACTGGAGTGGGTTGCCATTCCCTTCTCCAAGGGATCTTCCCAACCCAGGGATTGAACCTGGGTCTCCTGCATTGCAGGCAGATTCTTTACCTTCTGAGCCACCAGGGAAGCCACCTACCTATCCAGCTTCATCTCTCCATGCCTACCTTCTTTCCAACCCAAATGACACCTACCTGGTTACAGATCCAAAGTGTCTGTGCTTTCACACCTCCATGTCCTTGCACATACTGCTGTGTGTGGATGCTCTACCTTCTCCTTATCTACCTGGGAAACCTCTACGTGTTCTTTGGTACCCAGGGTAGTGTGCCTTCATCTATGAAGTCCTCTTCATCCCACCACTATAGTTTTCTTTTTAAGTTAATTTTAATTGGAGGCTAATTACAATATTGTGGTGGTTTTTGTTATACACTGACATGAATCAGCCACAGGTATGTATGTGTCCCCCACCCTGAACGCCCTCCCACCTCCCTCCCCATCCCATCCCTTAGGATTGTCCCAGTGCACCGGCTTTGAGTGCCTTGTTTCATGCATTGAACTTTGACTGGTGATATATTTCACATATGGTAATATACATGCTTCAATGCTATTCTCTCAAATCATCCCTTCCTTGTCTTCTCCCACAGAGTCCAAAAGTCTGTTCTTTATACCTGTCTCTTTTGCTGTCTTGCATATAGGGTCATCGTTACCATCTCTCTAAATTCCATATATATGTGTTAATATACTGTATTGGTGCTTTTATTTCTGACTTACTTCACTCTGTATAATAGCTTCCAGTTTCATCCACCTCATTAGAACTGATTCAAATGTGTTCTTTTTAATAGCTGAGTAATATTCCATTGTGTATATGTACCACAGCTTTCTTTTTTATTTGTCTGCAGATACTTTTAAAGAGCTATACTAGAGCATTTCATATGTGCTGCACTTGTTTACATTATTTACATATTTTGTGTTCTACCAAACGGAGGGCAATATCTTATTCATATTTGTACTTTCAGTATCTAGGGCAATGGTTGGCACAGCCTGAATGAACAGACTTTTGCAAATAAAAATGTCTATTTGTCTTTACTGTGATTTATGTTATTATGGATGAAACTGGTTGTAAGGTTTGACTGGATCTAAATCAACATCTTTTTAGCAGAATGGGATCTCAGATATGTAAGCCCATAAAATTATGATAATAATGTGTAGTCAGTCATTCCATTAAAAATTAATATATTACATTTGTTTGCATTTATAGTAAACAATTAGAATACAGCATAGAGCCCCTGTAGCATTTGCCTTGTGATGAAAGAGAGCTACTAATTTATCTATCTGTGTAGTTAGAAAGACAGATTCCTGGTTGATTGGTATAGCAATGAAAGCAATTCTTGAACACAAGTTGAACAGATGATATAATCTGGGAATCTTGGAAAAACCCAGTATCGATAGAATCCTGGAAAGTCTGGAAAGGATGAAGAATGTTAAGAGAATAGGATATAAGAAAAATAAATTTACATTCACTAAGCATCTAGTCATTGGTAGTCATTTTACAGATTAAAGTAATCCATAACGATGACCCTATGAAGTAGACACTGTTATTCCCATTTTGTAGATGAGGCAGGTAACATGAAACATTAGGTAACTTCCAAGTTCCTGCAACTGCAAAATGGTAACTAGACCTGATTGACTCTAAAGTTTCCTTCCCTCGCAGCATGCTGCCCTGACTTTCAAAGTTCCCAGAGCTGCCCTGCTGCTGTGTGGAGCTTAGCAACACGCACAAAGACACATTATTTGCTCCTATTTGCAGTGATAATATGTATGTGGCTCACTTACTAGTTAGTAGTAATCATTTTATTTCCAATCCCAATGCTCATTTTGAAAACTGTAGTAAGGAATAGTCTTGCCTTTGTTGATGATGCTAGATAATGAATTGGAAGGATCTTTCTGAGCTTCCCTTGCAAAACAACACAACTACATTTGAAGTAGGTTTAGTGGAGAAAGCATACTTCTACATTTTTCTAGTGTGCCCCACTCCTGGCTCCACTGGAATCCAGAAACAACGGCTGTCTGGGGTAAGAGGCAGTTTGCTCTTTCTGCCTCCTGTGCATTGCTTAGCCTGGCAGTTTGTCACTCTCCTGGGCAAGAATCCAGCTTGTGGTAGTGAGGTGGTTTTGTGGCAGAACTCCACAATTAACCACAAGTTCAGTGTCAACGGTAGGCTGCCACCGTCGTGGCTGTGACCCTTCAGATCTGCTGGGACAGCCAGAGCTGAAGAAACTACCGCTTGTCTAAGGAGGGATCAGGAAACTTGGACAGAGTTTGCATTGCTGTTTATTGTTCAAGATTCGGGCTTTAGGTTTAATTAAAAAAAAAATCCAGGCAATTTCAGATTAACAGTTACAGGTCTAATACTTTGACCTGTTACTTTTGGTAAATATAGTGGATTTGCATCATAGATACAGTTGTTGCTCTAAAAAAAGAGACATAAAAAAAGGAAAATTCTTAAAGTAGTAGTAGAATATATTCTTTCATGGCAAAAGAAATCTAGGTACTATCACTTGAATAAAAAAAACAATTCGCCCATACATCTCTTAAACATTTACTTTATATTGGAAATTAAATCAAACATAATTTCTATAAATCTAAGAGAAAGTGTTCTTTTACTGATTTTGTGCAAATGGATGTTAGGAAAAATATTTTTCAGTAATAATAGGGAAACTTGTTTTAAATCATGTACGAAAAGGTTCAGTGAAAACTCATTGACTAATAAAACAACAACAAAAACTGAAGGGCATACAACTAAAAAAATTTGATTTAAATTGTTTTACTTCTAAAATTTTTGAGCATTAACTGAGTGATTATGCATAGCATGGAGACTAAGTCAGGATTCTTATGTTTGAGGAGTATATTGAAGACTTTACTATGTAAACAGACAAATAAAAAAGGAACATTTGTATAACAAATGGTAACAATAAACTCCAGTTTCATGTTAGGACCATACCATCTCTCTAGCCTTCTCATTCCTTACACTTCTGTTCTTTGCTGCTTCACATCTTACACTCTGGCCAAATGCACTATTCTTTCAAAACTTTAAACTCACTTGCTTCCTTTGCCCAGGCTATCTTTTCTCCTATTTTATTTAGGTAATGTCTCATCTTTCAGTACTGAGCCTCAAAATCTCTTTCTCTGATTCCTCAAGAGCATTACTCCTTGCTCGATACTCCACCCTTGGTCTGAGTTAGGTTTCCCTCCTCTGAGCTCGCACAGTGTACTGAGCTTGCTTACGTCTAAATCACAGCTCCTGTTACACTGGGCTCTAGTAGTCTTACTTTTCTAGCTTTCACTAAGAGCCCTGAAGGGCAGGAATCACATCTTTCATCATTGTATCTTTGTCAGCTAGCACGGTCCCCAGCACAATGCCAGGCACTTGATAAACGCTGAATGAATGAATGCATTCATTAAGGGAAATAGGTTCATGGCTGGCAGAAGGGAGTGGCGCATAGGAGAGCCAAGGAAGTAAAAGAAGTGAGAGATTAAATACAGAGATGAGAAAGAGAAAGTGGGCAGAAGGAAGAAAGAGAGGAAGACAGCCATCTAGACAGATACTGGGGAGAGGACAAAACTTGAAAACCAGCTGAGACAACCTCACAGGAGGGAGACTCCAGAGAATGACTGTCTCCTTTAATAGTTCTCAAGCACAGTTCCAAGTTGTTGCTATTTTTTTTTTAAATCATGTATTCTCTTGTGCTCTTTAATGGTCTATGTACATAGGCCCTACCTCCCACATAAAACTGCATCTTGAGGAAGCTTCTAGAAGTTTATACAGTAGCTTTTAATTGTTCTGACTAGCGTCTAGCATGACGCTCTGCATATAGAGGGCACTCAATAAATACTTGTTGAGATGATCTAAAGAGTGAGTTAAAGTGAGGTTCAGATTCTGAGATGAGTATTAGCTGGAAGGAAAATAGGTAGTATTAACACACGTAGGCAACTGCCACTGCACATTGAAAACAGAATGATCCTTTCTATATCAGAGGAAAGCCAATCTTGTTTTCAAATGTAAGTTTGAAAATGTTATTTGTTTCATTCTTTCAATACCTTTTAAAGTTTTCTCCTATCTTAAGAAACTGCTCTAGTTTTGGAATTTGGAATCTCAATGACACTGCTTAATTTACTGGCTGTTCATGAAAATTTCTTTTTCACACTGCTTTATATCTTTATCCCTGAAAAATTAGGATTGCTTTATTACTGAATTCTGAAAAGTTACATTTTAGAAAGACAACTCAGCCCTAAGCACTTTCCAAAATCCAATTCAGATCCATTTTTATAGTCTATTTCAGAGGTTTTAAATCTTCCTTCCTTTTTCCCTCCCTTCCCTTTCTTTCTTCCTTTCTTTCCTCCCTCTCTCCCTCCCTTTCTTTCTTTCCCCCATCTCTCCCTCTCTCATTTCCAAAATTTTTTTTTCCTTTTCTTTCCCTTCCTCCCTCCTTCCCTTGTTTCCCTCTTTCTCTACTTTCTTTCTTTCTTTTGGCCCAAGGATTCCAAAGAGGGGCTTTGGATCAGAGTAGGAGGTATTAGAGACCTGCTAGTAGTCAGGCTCGGACCCAGGACATCTCCACTTCAATAACGGTGTTTGTCACACAGTCTTGTCCGACTTTTTGTGACCTGAGTGGACTGACTGTAGCCTGCAAGTCTTCTCTTGCATAGAATTCTCCAGGCAAGAATACTGGAGTGGGTTGCCACTTCCTTCTCCAGGGGATCCTTCGGACCCAGGGATTGAATCCAGGGTTTCTTTACCTTCTGAGCCATTTCAGGGAAGCCCACTTCAATAACAAATCTGCTTTTATTTGCATAACATTTCTTTCAAAGAAATTTGAAAACTAGGTTTGAGCGGTGATAAAATACAGAATAAGAACAGTAATTTAAAAAGCTCTTAAAGAACTGATAATCTTTATCTGCTATTATTCAACTGTTCTTAGCAAATCTTTGGAGGCTGCTCCATAAATTGAGCTGAAGAGTCAGAACCTGAGAATTCACTTGATCATGGAACAGTGATAGTGACTGGACAGAGTCTTAGCCCTCATCCATTCACATTTACTACCCTTTCCTACTTATATTCCATGATAATATGATCACCAATATGTGTAGGGACTAAGATCCATTTAAAAATTTTAATTTTGGAAGGGAATTTCTGGGAATCCTGCTCTAGAAATGGATTTTCTTTACATCTGAATTTTAGAGTTAAGGAAATAATCCTGTCTTCTTTTAAAAAAGAGACTGAAAGCACAAGGTATAAGGATGAGTTAAGACTTATCAGAGGACAGAAGAGGTGGGGAGGAGTTGCTAAGACCTAACAAGAGGTCATGTGTTATTTTGGCTTCTTTGAGGACAAAGGATAGAACAAGAGAATTCACAGAGAGAGCAATTTCCAAACAAGGAATGGTGAGACTCAGAGGTCCCACATGAAAAACTGGGTGTTCTAACAGTTGGGTTGAGCCCAGCAATGGGGCATCTCATTTGGTGCCTGTAAGGTTAGATAGGTGGGCAGGCAGTGGCATCTAGAAGGCCCACCAGTCGGGTCCTTACCAGTAGACTAGTGTTTATGTGCAGAGCTTTTGGCTCTGAGACTGGAAAGACTTAGACAGAATTTTAGTTCTTCCATAATTAATAGCGGCATTGGCAGCTTATTGGTGTGGGGAAGTAAAATGGAGAACAAAACAAAATGCTCATCCTCTAAACTGGGGCACATGGGAAAACTGGGTCTTTGGGGTTTGAGGGCAAGGACCTCCTATTCAGAATACAGAAGTAGACAGGGGGTTGCACTGCACCAGAACTCAGGAGCTGGGTGGCAAACACTAGGATCCTATGTGAGAGATCATTAAACTGGGAGAAGGATTCCAGTGGGGCGATTATGTGTCAAGACATGAGGGAAGGCAAAGTCAGGTAAAAATGAGGCTGAGGAAGAAATGGTTGAGGAAAGTCAAAGATATGTTATCACTTTAGGTTTTTTTTTTTTTTTTTTCACAACAGATAATGGTCATACATTCTTAAACCCAAAGACAGGAGCTAAATAATTCTACTGGTTGCTTAAAACTGGCAAAAGAATAAATAATTTGAACTCTAAGACATGTGACCTACTAATAATCTCTAATAAAAACTGTAGGGAGAAAAGAGAGTTGCTATAAACATAGCTAGCTGATTCATATTTTTCGTTAAGTGAAAGCATTAGTTGCTCAGTCTTATTTGACACTTTTGTGATCCTATGGACTGTAGTCCACAAGGTTCTCTGTTCATGGCATTCTTCCCTGGTGGCTCAGACAGTAAGGAATCTGCCTGCAATGCAGGAGACCTGGGTTCCATCTCTGGGTTGGGAAGATCTCCTGGAGAAGGGAATGGCTACCTTCTCTAGTATTCTTGCTTGGAGAATCCCATGTACAGTGGAGCTTGGTGGGCTACAGTCCTTGGGGTCACAAAGAGTTGACACAACTGAGTGACTAATATTTCCACTTTTAGTTAAGTAAACTGATGGTCTTTGGGGATGTCCTTACATTTTATTTTGAAATCTTCTCAGGTGCTGAAATCAGTTCAGAGAAGGTGAACTGGGAAATATGAAGAGGACTTTGCATTTTATTTTCCAGATAATAGTCCTTGGATACAAATCCTTTTATCTTTATTTGTCAGTACAGAGTTTGCTTTAGATTGGTGGTATGAATAATTCAAAGGTTGCTCTTAGCAATTGTTGTTGTTCAGTCGCCCAGTCATCTCCGACTCTGTGATCTCATGGACTGTGGCATGCCAGGCTTCCCTGTCCCTCACCATCTCTCAGTTTGCCCAAGTTCATGTACATTGCATGGGTAATGCCATCCAGTCATCTATTCCTCTGACACCCTCTTCTCCTTCTGCCCTCAATCTTTCCCAGCATCAGGGACTTTTCCAATGAGCTGGCTGTTTGCATCAGATGACCAAAATACTGAAGCTACAGCTTCAGTCCTTCCAATGAGTATTCAGAGTTGATTACCCTTAAGATTGACTGACTTGATCTCCTTGCTGTCCAAGGGACTCTCAGGAGTCTTCTCCAGCAACACAGTTTGAAGGCATCAATTCTTTGGTGCTCTGACTTCTTTACTTCATTACTCTTAGCAATACTTGGATCCTAAAAATGCCTATATATTTTTGGCATGTAGAAATCACAGCTTTTTAAAACTGGAAGTGATTTTAAGATCATCAAAATGAAATTGCTTCATTTTACAACTGTGGACACTGAGGCCTGTACAAGTTACATGACTTGCTTAATGCTAGGCCATGACTAGAAATAATGAAATGGATTTCTAGTTTACCACTATTTCCATTACCATGCCTATCCTACTTCAGATGATAACCTAAGCTTTTAAAACAACAGTAATAATGATAACAACTGTATTTATTAACAACTTTAATCTGAATTTATTATATCAGAGCAATTTATTATTTCCAGTGAGAATTTATAATGGGCATTTCAGTGATGCTGACACTAGCTTGCCATGCCCTTCTGTACAAGCTCAAAATGTATCCATCAAGCTTCCTAATTTACTCTTTCACTGGTAATGATGAGTCCTGTTTATTTTTAAATACATTTAAAAAATGCATTTGCTGAGTTTTTAAAAAGAATTTCAACTGTACTGGTGAAAAAAAGACCCCATGGATTTTTATCTCTTAGGGCAAGCATTTGAGTAGTCAATTTGAAAACTCTATTACATGTTTTTCCCTTTATCTAAGAGGCAGACAAAAATTCTGGTCTTTTTTCATCTTGGTCAAATTCTTGTGCTAATTTCACTGTGATTTCTGCTATGCATGTGAACGATGACCATATACAAAAATGGTCTTGGCTGTGGGCAAAGATTAATTGGTGAAAAATGGGCCTGTTTGTGGGATTTACCACACAGTAAGGTTTCACATCTCCCTGGAAAAATGTGGAATTAGCTCTTTGAGAAATGCAGGCCTGTCATGAGGTGGAAGGGAGAGTTTTGGAGGAGGGAAACACAGTTCAGTCACTAAGATAGTTATGATTGGTGAGGTTCCAGAGCAGTCCCTTCCATAGAGCAGTTCTTCCCCTTTCGAGGCCCTGTTTCCCACATGTAGCTAGTTTCATCAGCAATTCACAGATAGCATCTTACTTGGCTTCTTTCACGGCCAACGGATCCAAACCTGGCAATGGTCTTGGAGCGAACTCCTAATCCTCTCATCCCACCACCCCCAGTATGTAGTTACAGTGAAAAGCCTTCAATGTGGGAAGATCTTTTAGACAACAGATTTTCCATGCTTGTTGAGGCAGAAACAGATGTGCACCCAGTGTTAGTTTGGCAAGGGTGCAGGGACGATGGGACGGTAACTCCTCCCCTGTGAAGACGGTTCTTGAGGAATACAAACTCCGTAATACTGACTAGGATGCTCCCAGGGAGCGCTCCAAGTGCATGCTCCTCCCTAAAAAGCCACTGCAAGGGCCTGCTGCATGGCTCAAGATTCCACGCTGCTGTTGAGGACAGACCAAGCCACAGTGATCAAAGCTTCTTCCCCATGACTTTGGTGGGGACTGGCACTTACCAGGTCGCAGCTCGGCTCGGACAGCCCAAGGGTCCACCCTAAACTGGGATGGGGGTAAAGGCGGGACCCGTCGCCTCCACCCTTCCCTCAACTCGGTTTCTCTGCTAGGCATTCCCCTTGGGGACCACAAGCGCCCTCTTTCCCTGCGCCCCCAGTGGTGACCTGTCGGAGCCTGCCTGAGGTCTGTAACTTACCCCAAAAGGAACCTGAGCGCCTGGGGGGGAGGGATCCCAGGATGGCGGGCTTGCCCCCTTCCATCAGAAAAGGATCCCTCCCATCCCTCCCAACCTGGGTCGGTCTCCCAGCGGCCGCAAGCCGCGCTCTCCCCAGTCTGGGCGCGCTGAGGCGGCTGGGATCCCCAGCCCGCGATGGGGCAGGCGGCGGGCAGGAGCGGCGGCGCCCTTGGCGGCCGGACGGGCCGGGGCGCGGGCGCGCGCAGGCGGGCGGGCGGGGCGCGCAGCCGGCCGGGGCAGCGGCGGGGGAGGAGCGCCCGCCCGCCGCTCGCGCGCCCAACGGACCAGGCTGGGGCCGAGAGGTAACTGTTGCAGCCCGCGGGAGCCGGGAGGCGACGCCGACGCTCCAGCCCCACGGAAACAGGAGCAGGGGGGCCCGGCCGCCGAAGTCCCGGAGAGGAGCCCCCTCCGCCCCTCTTCTCGGCCAGCATGTCCCGGAGCCCGCCGCTCCTCCGCCCGCGCGGCGGGGACCCCGGGCCGCGGCGGCGGGCGCAGCCCTGACGCGCCGCCGAGCCGGGGGGCGCTCCGAGCGCGGGGGCCAGGCGGGAGGGAGCGCGAGCGGCCGCCGCGGTCCGAGCGGGGCGTGCCGAGCCCCCGCGGCCGCCGGGCGTCCCGGCCATGAGGAGGGACGAGCGAGACGCCAAAGCCATGCGGTCCCCGCCGCCGGACGGGGCCGCCTCGCCCCCCGAGAGTGTGAGGAACGGCTACGTAAAGGGCTGCGTGAGCCCGCTGCGGCAGGACCCTCCGCGCGGCTTCTTCTTCCACCTCTGCCGCTTCTGCAACGTGGAGCTGCTGCTGCCGCCGCCGCCGCCCGCCTCCCCTCAGCAGCCGCGGCGCGGCTCCCCCTTCTCCCGGGCGCGCCTCTCGCTGGGCGCCCTGGCCGCCTTTGTCCTCGCCCTGCTGCTCGGCTCGGGGCCCGAGAGCTGGGCTGCCGGGGCCGCCCGGTTGCGGACCCTGCTGAGCGTCTGCTCGCTCAGCCTCAGCCCCCTCTTCAGCATCGCCTGTGCCTTCTTCTTCCTCACCTGCTTCCTGACCCGGACCAAGCGGGGCGCCGGGCCGGGCCGGAGCGGCGGCGGCTCCTGGTGGCTGCTGGCACTCCCCGCCTGCTGTTACCTGGGGGACTTCTTTGTGGGGCAGTGGGAATCGTGGTCTCGGGGGGACGGAGACGCTGGGGCCCCGGTCCCGCACACACCCCCGGCGGTGGCGGGCCGGTGGTTCTTGGTGCTGAGCTGCGTGGGCTTGCTGACGCTCGCGCAGCCGGGGAGGCTCCGGCACAGCATCGTGGTGCTGCTCTCCTCCAGCTTCGTCTGGTGGGTGTCCTTCACCAGCCTCGGGGCGCTGCCTCCAGCCCTCCGGCCCCTGCTGTCCTGCCTGGTGGGGGGCGTCGGCTGCCTGCTGGCCCTGGGGCTGGATCACTTCTTTCAAATCAGGGAAGCTCCCCAGCAACCTCGGTTGTCCAGTACCGCGGAAGAAAAAGTGCCTGTGATCAGACCCCGGAGGAGGTCCAGCTGCGTGTCATTTGGAGAAACTTCAGGCGGTTACTATGGCAGTTGCAAAATGTTCAGGAGACCTTCGTTGCCTTGCATCTCGAGAGAACAGGTATGTTTTCCAGAAAGGCAAGGTTTGCTAAGGAAAGGAGGGCGGTTTTATCGCTTCAGTTCCCGAATTAGTGCGTTTGAAAGCTTGTTTACTTCCAGGGTTAAAAAAAAAAAGTTTTATTCTGGAAATAATTCCTAAAATACAGGAAGCTTAGAAAAACAAAAAACCGCAGAAGTACCATTTATCTTTGAATAGAAATGAAATAGCAGACTAAGCATGCTACACTTTTTAAAGAGTTTATGCAGTAGATGCGTTCTCAGAATGAATTATTTGAAGTTTGTAATTCTTCAAATAATGAAATTTTGGTGTCATTTATTTGTTGCTGTAATAATGGTCCTGTTTCCCCCAAAGATAACATAGAGCCATTAGAATGAGTGAATATATAGGTGTGTGAATTTTAATCAGTGTAATTTCATTATTCTTGATAATTGAGAGGACAAATCTGAGGTCTTATAATTAAAAGAAAAGTGATGAGTTTTGGAACAGAGACTTGTTAACTTAGATGAAAAGACCGTTGGGGATAATTTTAAGAGGTTTCTTCCCCCACCCCCCAACCCCCACCCCAAATTTCAGCAGTAATAAGCTAATATAATCTTTTACAGACCAACTCGTGGTCCTGTGTGTTTGTTGCATAATTAGGAGAATGTTGTAACAATGTAACCTTTAATCTTAGTAATGTTTGGAAATATACCAAAAACATTTACAATTTATTTTCCTGTAGGTTTACTTCTTTTTTTTTTAAGGCATTGAAATCATCATTAGGGAGAGAGTCTCTTTTTATAGCCTAGGGAAATCTTACCTATTCTACATTAGGAGGAAACTCACTAAGATAGCTGCTATTCACTGAGCATTTTTCTAAGTGCAAAATAGTTGTATTATCTTAAACCTTCACAAGGACACTGTATAGTAGATGACATTAACCTCAAGTTAGAGATGTGCGAACTGAGGCTTATAGAGATTACCCAGCTTCACACATTATCATCAACAGTAGAAGTGCTGGGATTTGAACCTAGATTTTTCAGTTTTCAATGCTTTCTCCTAAGCAGCTAAGAGGATAAATGTAGAGGTTTGCTTAAATGGGAAAGTAGGAGTTTATACTCTTGGTTTTCAGACTTTTTGATTAGTGATACATTTTACACTGGGCATCCAATATATCTGAAACAGAAGTTTCTTATTGTTACTAATTCTGATTTTTTTTCCTCTTTGCTCTTCAATATAACCTGTAAGCTACTACACTATCTGTAGTGCTCAAAGAGACAAACACCTTGCTTCCTGAAAAGTGTTTTCAGAGGCTGCTTTTGTGGTCTGTATTTGGTCAAATGCTTGAAAAAAATTGTTCAAAAAATTTCATGCCTTTTGTTTTCTCAGTTTACTGCCAATAATAATAGTAGACAATGCCCAGGAAAACATGTATCAGGAGAAAAATTGTCAGGAGAAGATTCACTGTAGAGAAAAGTCATATCAGCTATTTTCACAGACAGAAATAACATTGGATATTTGACTTTTTGTGAATAGATTGCATTTTTTAGCACCAGGAAAGTGTTTTAGCATAGTTTCATTACACTGGTAGACAGTTTTCCTGAGCGTAGTAGTATTACAGTTTAACATAATTGTAATGTGTTGTAGTAATGAATTATGGCTGTTATCTTATTAATTGAAAATTCCTGGTCTGGTGTTCTTTCCATCACAGCAACCTTTTTTCAGCAGTTAATTAGGTGCGGCATTGTTATGCTAGGTAGCTTTAATGTTATTTGTATTAGAGGAAAATACAATTTGTGCTTTTTATTATTTTATTTTTTCAATTTGTGCTTTTTAAAAAGGGCATGTTTTATTAGTACAGAAAACTCTTCACATTCTATTATGAATAGGAACATTTTTTGGGGGGTCTTAAGTATATGCTAATAGTTCAGGGGTTTATATATGGTTAGCTAATGTTCAGTGTCAAACTATAATATTCTTTTGGCAATACTAGAAACTACTAGATGTTTTTAACTTGGCAGACATTCTGATAACAAAAATTTTTACTTATGCTTTTTTCCTGAAGTTCAACAGTGGATCTGTGGTTTTGTTTGCATGTACGTTATCTGAAAGAAATTAAGTGGAAACCTATACTTTTATAGAAGTAAAAGATTAAGAGAGTTTCTAATTTTAAAAGTGCTAAACTTTGTATGTGATCATTGTAAAGTCACTCTCTTGTTTCAGAAAATGAAGGGAGACAAACGGTTTTGGGTTGAAGCTGATATTGGGGAAAGTGCCCTGGATTCATAGAGATTCAAGGGTAAAGTCTTGGGTCTACTGTCATATTGGAAAAGTTGGTGAGCCTTTTGAGTCTCAGTATCCTGTCAAATCAGGGGATCCAGTAGATGAGTCCTATACGACCTTTCAGTTCTAGAATTCATTTCTTTTAGTTAGTTTACGTTTTTGGTAAGCTACAAATGAAAGTATAAATAAAACGTCACAAGTGAATAGATCTCCAAGTTTTACTTAAATGCTAGATGTTGATATTGCTAGCCTATATTTTCCAAGGTATGATAACTGAAAAATATGAAGAAATAGTCTGTGTTTTTTTAATAGAAAGAACTTTTCTTTTAACCTGTATATGTGGACATTCCTTTTTGGATTGATAAATTTATTACACTTTCATTTCCTTATGAATTTAAACATTTTTATGAACATCTTTGAAAAACAATTGAAAACTCGTGTCAATAAAAATGTTTTTAATTGTATGAAAGATGTTAAGTAATTTTTAACATTTAGATTGTTATGTCGGATACTGTATTGAAGCATAATGGCATATGTTTGTAAAACATGATTTTCACAATTAGGTTTAATGTTTAGTTACTGCTGTTTAGTTCCATTAACCCAAGTTCCTCCTTGGGTTAATGGAAAGAAGCACTAAGTTTGTAGTATGTTTGCCAAGACTCAGCTGAAACTAATAGGAAGTTAAAAAAATTATTTTTTAGTTGTCTGCAGGAGATACTTTGGCCAGAATTTAACAAACTACATTTCTATGTCATTTTAATTATACTTTGTACAGTGGAGATTTCAGCTGTAAACCAGATCATTTTATGTGTGATGGACTAGGTAAATACGAGGTTAGTCTGTTTGTGAGATATTTTTCTATACCTAAAATGCTGAGTGCTTCCTAAATGGTTAGGTAAATATTTAAAAATTCTGTGGCCTTAAAGCACATAAATATTATTTAAAGTGTTAATTTTATTTGAAAAAGGATACACATGTAGTGTGAAGGTTTTAAAAAGATTTTAGTTTAAGTGATTATTTATTCCCCTAAGGAATTTGCAAGGCATAATCTTCGATGAATTTTTTAAAGAATACTGTGAAATTTGGCGAATTCTAATTTCGTGTTAATATTTTACAGTGAAACATCAGCCTACATAGTGTTTTTTATGCTTTATTTTGTAAATATTGTATGTACCTTGTCATCAGAGTTACCTTTCAAAAACAGATTTTTATCAAATCACTTGCTCTGTTTCAGAAATCTCTTACGGCTTTTCATTGCATATGGAATGAAGTTCATGCCCTTGACCCTTACTTGCACAGCCCATAATAATCTGTTTTTAGCCTTGTGTTTTGTTTTTTTAAAAAGCCGTTAGAACTTATGGAACACCGTTTCCCCACATCCACTCATGGCTCTAGCTGTTTGAGGACTGCTTATTGTTCCTGATGTGTATGTAGAGTTTTTTGCTTTTACCATTCACACTGATTGAAATCTCCTTTAAGAAATGTATCAAAATGTATTAAGATTAAGAAGCCTTTCGACACCAAAAGGATGCTCAAATTAGCATATAAGCTGAGAACAAAACTGCCTCATAGCAGAGTTGGCTGTGTTTAAAAATAAAAGTTGACAAGTCATGTGGAGCAGTGATGTGATGATGTGTGAGAGAATATTTTTATTATACCACATGAAATAGTAACATCTCCATAGTTTGTTTTCCCACACAGAGTGGAAGGTAAACAGGGCCAGCCATAAGTAAAACTTTGGTTTTAGTCAAGTTTAGTGAAGTTTGTTTTTCATTGTCCTCTGATATTTTTAATCCTTCTCAGTGGCAGGCCCTATTCTGATTCTCTTTCCTTGTTCTCTTTCAGTTACCAAGTCAGCCTGGTTCCTTAGTGAATTCTCCTGCCTTCTTAAACCTTTCCTAAAGCAGAAAGAATCTGTACATGCTGGAAAAGTTTGTCTAGACATTAGCATGTTTATATAGATATAGAAGAGATTTAGAGAAAGGAAAAAATTTTCAGCTCTGGAGAAAGAATATTGTCTCTAGGTTATGACATGAGATATTATTGGGATTCAGAACTAGAAGCTTCGTCTTGACTCCAAGTTCCCCTAGTACTTGCCGTAAAGAGCATATGCACCTGTGGTCATAGTTTTCCGAGGCTGTACTTAATTTGCCAGCCATCTCCAATTACTTGATAAACAATGTCCCTGGTTAAAAGAGGTTGAGGGTAGTGGTGGGAGAGAAAGGGACGTGAGAGACAGGAGGTACTCTTGAAATCACATAGTTCATGATGACCTTGTAGGTAAACTTGGTACCTGATATTGTCATTTCAGGGTGACTTATCAGGATGCAGCTGGACTCGAGCTTAGGTGCCTTCAGAGGCCAGCCACAGAACCTATTTATGTTGTTTGTTGAGGAAGGAGGGGAGGGGAGGAAGAATGGAAGTGAATGGACTGTTGTCTGCTTTACCTAAGGGCTTTCAGTCCAAGCAGAACTTTAGTAGAGCCAGGTTCTGTCTGTGGGCAGTTCCTGACAGTTTATAACATTGTTCACCATATTATTTACAAGCCGATTCATGTTTATTGAAGAGATTGTTGGAAGTCTGTTCTTGGAATTTGGGGAAGAGCAGTATTTCCCGCTTTCTCTTTTACAGCCTAGAACTTTTTCTCCAGTGTTGATTTACCTGGAAGGTATCTTATCTTTATAGATTTCCCCATCTCTATCAGATAGAGTACGCTATTTGGTTGCTTCTTTACATTTTGTACAACTTGCTTTCAGCATATTTTAAAGTTATTTAGTTAGCATTTATATTTGTTAATGAGAAATGCCATACATAAAAGACTGTACATATATATTAATATGGTCTAAGGAAGAAAATAAGACAAAAAAGAAAAATATCAAATATTTATCACTCATTTCCTTTGTGTTAACCTCTTTTGCACCCCCTTCTCTCTGTCCCAGAGTCAATGCATCTATCTTGATTTTTTTTTTTTTTTTTTGCTATTCATTCCTTTGCTTGGCTTTATAACTCCCCTGAATGTGAGCTTCCCCAATGGCTCAGTGGTAAACGATCTGCCTGCAGTGCAGGAGACAAAGAGATATGGGTTTGATCCCTGGGTCAGGAGGATCCCTTGGAAAAGGGAATGGCTACCCACTCCAGTATTCTTGGAAAATCCCTTCAGCAGAGGAGACTGGCAGGCTGTATACTCCATAAGGTTGTAAGAGTTGGACATGACTGAGCAATGACATATTACTAAATAATAGATATAATATGTTGTTAGTACTGTCTGCTTTTGAACCTTAATAAACAGAATCATGCTATGTGAATTTTTTTGTAGCTTTTTTGCTTGACTTTTGAGATTCATGTTGATGTGGATAGATGTAGTTCATTTTTCAATGCTGTATAATATTTCATCTTAGGACCATAATAAAATTTATCCATTCCACTGTTCATGGACCTGTGGGTGGTTTTCAGTTGTTTGCTCTTATCTACAATGCTGCTGTGAAATTTTTTGTAAATGTCTCCTAGGTGCATGCATGCATCTAGAATTGCTAAGTTGTAAGGCTTTCCTGGTGGCTCAGTGTAAAGAATGTGCCTGCCAGTGCAGGAGACTTGGGTTTGATCCCTGCGTTGGGAAGATCCCCTGGAGAATGAAATGGCAACCCACTCCAGTATTCTTGCCTGGAAAGTCCCATGGACAGAGGAGCCTGGCAGGCTATAGTCCATGGGGTCTCAAAGAGTCAGACATGACTTAGTGACTAAACAACAACAAAGTATGTTCGTATTCAACTTTACCATGTATGGTAGGCTGAATAATGGCACCCCAAAGGCGTCCATGTAATAATCCCTGGAATTTGTGGGTATGTTACCTTATGTAGCAAGGAAACTTTGCAGATAGGATTCAGTTAAGGACCTTGAGGTGGGGAGATTATCCAGGATTATCTTTTAAGACCCAGTGTAATCACAGCATCCTTAAAAAATGGAAGAGGAAAACAGAAGAGATCGGAGAAGGAGAAGTGACAATGGAAGTAGGATTGGGGTAATGTAATGTGAGAAAGACTCAATCTACCTTTAGCTTTGACAATGAGAGAAGGCCAGGAGCCAGAGAAAGCAGGCAGTCTCTCGAAAGTAGGAGAGACAAAGAAGTGGATTTTTTCCCTTAAGTCCTCAAAAGTGACAGCCCTTCCAACACTTTGATTTTAGCTTAGTGAGGCTTGTGTCAGACTTCTGACCCACAGAACTGTAAGACGATAGCTGTGTATTGTTTTCTGGGAGTGCGTTTGTGGTGATTCGTTACTGGCATGTGTTAGTTTGCATTAACGAGTGTAACAGTTTGCATGGGTAGTTATGCCAAAGCACCGCAAACCCAGTGGCTTAAATAACAGAAACTTATTGTTGCACAGTTCTGGAGTCAGACTGTCCCAGCGTTGGCTCCTCCTGAGGACTCTGAGGGAGGATCACTGCCGTGCCTGTCTCCCACCTTCTGGTAGTTTTACTGGCAATGTTTGACATTTTCCAGCCTTTGGATTTGTCATCCCATCTCTGCCTTCATCTTCACATGGCACTCTCCCCATGCCTCTTCTTACAGTCTTCCCTCTGTGCCCTGTCTTTTGCGCCTCAATTTGCCCTTTTTATAAGGACCCCAGTCATATTGGACTAGGGCCTACATCCTAATCACCTCATTTTAATCCAGTCACCTCTGTGACGACCTTGTTTCCAAATGAAGTCACATTCTAAGGTATTGAGATTTAGGACTTCAGTATATCCTTTTTTGAGGGACAGAGTTCAACCCATACACATAGCCGTAGAAAACTAAGACCCTCTGGGAAGTTGAATTGTTTTTCACAATGGTCACACAATTTATATATTGCTAATAGAGAATGAACCAATGATTCCTATTTACTGACTTTAATTTTTGTTCATCTAGTAGAGTGTGAAGTGTATTGCTTTGTGATTTTAATGTGCATTTTTCTAGTTACTTAATAAGGTTGAGTATTTTTTTATGTCTATGGATTGCATTTATTATTCAGGGGTTATGTGTTCATGTCTTTTGCTGCTTTAAAAATACAGAGTTTTGTTTTTTCTTAACTCACGAGTTCTTTATATATTTTGGACGTAATCCTTTATTGGTTATTTCAGTTGCAGGTATCTTCTTCCAGTTTTCATGGTGTCTTTGAAACTGAGGTTCTTATTTTTAATATTATCAAGTGTACTAGTCTTGCCCTCTAATGATGTGAGACCCTCCATGTCTTCCCCATTGGAAGTCATAAAATAGACTCTTGTGTTGTTTTTTCAGAGTTTTAAAGTTTTGCCTTTCAAATAGTTTTCATCCGCCTAGAACTGATTTACATGTATAATGTGATATAGAGGTCCTAGCTCATTGTTTACCCATATAGCTCATTTTTTACCCATATACCCACTATGTCAACACAATTCATTGGAAAGTTTATTTTCCATTTATTAGCAGTGCTATCTATGTCCTATGTCAAATTTCACTGTGTGTGTGAGTCTGTTTCTGGCTTCTCTGTTCTGCTTCATTGATTAGTTTATGTCCCTGTGTTAGTACCACGCTGTCTTAATTACAATAGCTTTATAGTGTGACAGTATATTGTAAGTTCCCTCATCTTCAGTTCAGTCGCTCAGTCGTGTCCAACTCTTTGTGACCCCATGGACTGCAGCACGCCAGGCCTCCCTGTCCATCACCAACTCCTGGAGTCCACCCAAACTCATGTCTATTGAGTTGGTGATGCCATCCAACCATCTCATCCTCTGTCATCCTCTTCTCCTGCCCTCAATCTTTCCCAGCATCAGGGCCTTTTCAAATGAGTCAGTTCTGTGCATCAGGTGGCCAAAGTATTGGAGCTTCAGCTTCAACATCAGTCCTTCCAATGAACACCCAGGATTGATCTCCTTTAGGATGGACTGGTTGGATCTTGCAGGCCAAGGGACTCTCAAAAGAGTCTTCTCCAACACCACAGTTCAAAAGCATCAATTCTTCAGCGCTCAGCTTTCTTTATAGTCCGACTTTCACATCCATACATGACCACTAGAAAAACCATAGCCTTGACTAGATGGACCTTTGTTGACAAAGTAATATCTCTGCTTTTCAATATGCTGTCTAGGTTGGTCATAACTTTGCTTCCAAGGAGTAAATGTCTTTTAATTGCATGGCTGCAGTCACCATCTGCAGTCATCTTGGAGCCCAGAAAAATAAAGTCAGCCACTGTTTCCACTGTTTCCCCATCTATCTGCCATGAAGTGATGGGACCGGATGCCATGATCTTAGTTTTCTGATTGTTGAGCTTTAAGCTAACATTTTCACTCTCCTCTTTCACTTTCATCAAGAGGCTCTTTAGTTCTTTGCTTTCAGCCATAAGGATGGTGTCATCTGCATATCTGAGGTTATTGATATTTCTCCCAGCAATCTTGATTCCAGCTTGTGCTTCCTCCAGCCCAGCATTTCTCATGATGTACTCTGCATATAAGTTAAATAAGCAGGGTGACAATATACAGCCTTGACATACTCCTTTTCCTATTTGGAACCAGTCTGTTGTTCCATGTCCAGTTCTAACTGTTGCTTCCTGACCTGCATACAGATTTCTCAGGAGGCAGGTCTGGTGGTCTGGTATTCCCATCTCTTTAAGAATTTTCCACAGTTTATTGTGATCCACACAGTCAAAGGCTTTGGCATAGTCAGTAAAGCAGAAATAGACGTTTTTCTGGAACTCTCTTGCTTTTTTGATGATCCTGCGATGTTGGCAATTTGATCTCTTGTTCCTCTGCCTTTTGTAAAACTTGCTTGAACATCTGGAAGTTCATGTTTCATCCCTCATCTTATTATTCTTTTTTTCCCCTCATCTTATTCTTCTTCAAGAGTCTACCATTTATATTTGGACCTTTGCTTTTCAATATAAATTTTAGAATAAGTTTCTCAGGTTCTACCAAAATTCATATTGGGATTTTGATTGCCATTGAATTAAATCTTTTGAACAACTTAGAGGAGAATTTAACTTTGAAAATTTTAAGTTGTATTTTTCTAGAAATTTTAGTATAGCTTTTCAAATTTATTTTCTTTGTAATATCTTTTTGTTATGGTTAATTTGTTCAACATCTGCATTTTTATCTTCTTCATTCCTAACATCATTTATATCTTTTTTCTTTGTTTCTGAATCACTAGAAATTTGTTTTCTAATCTTTTTTAAAAACCAACTCTTGGGACTGGTACTTGTTTTATTTATATCAGCTCTTTTATTATTTCTCTTTTTGAGTTTATTTTCTTGTTACACTTTTTTTTTTTTTGACTGCACTGCAAGGCTTGTGGACCTTAGTTCCCTTACCAGGGATTGAACCCAGGCCCTTGGCATTAAGAGTAAGGAGTCCTAACCACTGGACTGCCAGGGAATTCCCTCTTGTTCCTTTTTTAAATTTATAATTGAGCTGCTAAGCTCATTTTAACTTTAAGCTTTTCCAGATTATACATTTCTCTCTAAATATTGCTTTAGTCGAATTTCACAAATATGGATGTGTAGTTTGGTTATTGTTCAAAGAATTTTCTAATTTTCATTTTGATTTCCCTTTTTGACTAATAATTGTTTAGAAAAAAATCCTAATCATGTGCAAGTTTTCTGGTTGTTGTTGATTTCTGATATAAGTGTCATGTGGGCAAAGAATGTGGCCTAACATATGATCAGTTTTCATAAATGTTCTATGTGCTTAAACAAATATATTTTTCAATTGTTAGGTGCAATATTTGTTAGCTCTCTAGTTTATAAAGTTGTAAAATATCCTTGTCATACCTTCTGTGTTGTTATTGACTTTTTTTGTCTTCTTTACCTGTCAAATTGGATAGAGTATTAAAAATCTCAATTTCTTGGTGGATCTTTCAAACCGCCCCCCATAGTTTGTGGGTAAATGTGTAGAGAATAGAACTTTACAAATTGGATGAAATTACTTATTGGAGGGACAACAAAAAGGATGCATGAGAGAGGGCACATGTAAAGTGTTTAGTCAGTGCAGGTACGTAATATGCTAAGTGCCCCTTTCCGTATATGACAAGCCCTTAAAAATTCAACCAATTGAAACAACTAAGCTACAAGTTTAAGCATTTTAGAATATATCTTTTGAAAGAAATCACTGAGTTAGAAAAATCTCAGATTCCTAAAAAGAAGTGGAAGTAGTATGGGGAAGAAAAAATTTTCCTTTCTTCCCTTGTAGGTTCTTTGGCTGAGCTAGTAATTCAATTAATAAAAGACAGATTAACAGGAAAAAAACAAATTTAATTTTGTGTGTATGAAAGCCTCATAAAAAAATGAGACTCAAAGAAGTGACCAAAGCAGAAAAATATCATACAGTTAGAATCAGAGTACCCATTTAGTTTTTTATCTAAAGTAATGCTGCGTATGTGGACTTAAGAACCTTAAGTGAAAAATATAAAGTGGTCTCAGGTAAATAGAAATAAATTCAAATTCTCTAAGTAAAAATAGAAGTAAATTCAGATTATCTTAAGACATCAAATAATTCCCCCTGATAAAATTCCAAAGAAATTGAGCAGTACGTAGTAAAAAGTGAACAAAACTTGCAAAGAAACAAGGCACTATGAATAAGAACCTGCAGAGAAAGGTATGCAACAAAAGAAACCCATAAAGTCTTTAGAGCTTGGAGCTATTATATATAAGATATCAAAAACATGTTTAATGTGCTTAAAGAAATGAAATAGAAGCTTGGGGAAATGTTTGGGGAACAGAGGATTAAAGAATAATCATATAGATTTAAAAATAGAACTTTTAAAGATGGAATAATAACCACAGATTTAAAACCTGATTCACGTATTAAATAGCAGTTGAACGACAGAACCTGTGAACCAGAATATAGATCCAAAGAAATTGTCCATAATGTTTTGCAGAGAAAAAAATAGATGGAAGTTAATAAAGAGGGATCAAAAAAGTTAGACAATAAAAAAGTTTAACATGAATTTAACTGAAGTTCCAAAAGGAGATAATAAAAGGGAGAACAGGCAATATCTGAGGAAATGATAGCCGTAAAATAGGACTTTATAAAACTGATGAAAAATAGCAGCTGATATCCAGAAAGCCCACTGAATCCCAGGCAGATCAAAGAAAAATCCACCGTTAGATGCCTTCGTTGCAGAATTCAGAACACGCACAGAAGTTCTGAAAGAGAGCAGAGAGAAAAGAGAAGTTGCTTACCCCCCACCAAAAAATGAACAGCAATTACACTGAAAAGTGACTTATTAATAGCAGAATGGAAGCCAGAAAACAGTTAACTGTTATTTGTCATGTGCTGAGGAAAAATAGCTGTCAAACTAGTAAATGCCCAATAAAATCTTCTAGAAAGAGAAATAACTGAGGTTTTGTTTTTGTTTTTTTTTTTTACCAGCAAAAGTACACATACTTCAGACAGGAAGAACTGAAATCGAGAAGGAATGGTAGTGACAAATATATAGGTAAAATTAAGTACCCTTGATATCCTGAAACATTACTCACAGTGCCAAATTTGTGAGGGGAGAGCAAGCCAGAACTGAAACTAGAAAAAAATTGTGTTTAACTTGGAAGGAAAAACGGGAATAGTGAGATGACATGAGAGTCTTCTCTCTATAGTGAGAATACTGGAGTGGAGACACAGAGAAGTGTGAATAGTTTCACATGAAGAGTCTGAAGACATTTCAGGTCTGGGTGTCTGAAAGGTGAGTGGTATTGTTAGTCAATACAGGCAAAATGGGAAAAGGACCTGCTTTAGGAGAAACGACAAGTTGGTTTTCTTGATTACTGTATGTTTTCTCATGTGCATACTTGCTATGTCCAAATGAGATGCAACCTTCCTGACAACAGGGCCCAAACGTCTTTATTGAGTATTTCTCACAGTATATTTTGGAGTTGACAGTGGTTATCCATTATTGTATTTACTCTTACTGTCATTTCTCTTGATAGCTCATGTTGATCTTGAGTAAAGGAAAGAACTCTAGGTGGAGGTGGGTCTCCATTCCCTGCTGTCTTTGGTGTTCTCATCAGCAATAAGATATGTTGCACGATGCTGAAGCCAGACTACTTCGGAGTTTGAATGGCATCTCTGGATGCCAGAGAATATTTCCAGGATATTAGGCAAAATATTAACTTCTCTGTACTTCAGTTTCCCAGGTATAAGCTGGAGGTAATAATAGCATCTGTCTCACCTCACCTCACTGGGGTGTCGTGAGGATTAAATGAGTTAATAACCTGTTGTTGTTGTTGAGTCGCTAAGTCGTATCTGACTCTTTTTGACCCATGAACTGCAGCATGCCAGGCTTCCCATCCTTCACTATCTCCCTGAGTTTACTCAAACTCATGTCCATTGAGTCAGTGATGCCATTCAAGCATCTCATCCTCTGTTGCCCCCTTCTCCTCTTGCCTTCAGTCTTTCCCAGCATCAGGGTCTTTTCCAGTGAGTCGACTCTTCGCATCAGGTAGCCAAAGTATTGGAGCTTCAGCTTTAGCATCAGCCCTTCCAATGAATATTCACATTTGATTTCCTTTAAGATTAGCTTGTTTGATCTCCTTGCTGTCCAAGGGACTCCCAAGGGTCTTCTGTAGTACCACAGTTGGAAAGCATCAATTCTTCGGCACTCAGCCGCCTTTCTGATCCAGCTCTCACATCCATACATGACTACTGGAAAAACCATAGCTTTGACTAGACAGACCTTTGTCAGCAATGTGATGTTTCCGCTTTTTAACCTCTGTCTAGGTTTGCCATAGCTTTTCCTCCAAGGAGCAAGTGTCTTTTAATTTTGTGGCATCAGTCACTGTCTGTGCTGGTTTTGGAGCCCAAGAAAATGATATCTGTCACTATTTCCACATTTTCCCCATCTATTTGCCATGAAGTGATGGGACCAGATGCCGTGATCTTAACTTGTGAAGTTCTTGAAACTGTCTGCCACCTTGCAAGGATGCCTTGCAATATTAGTGTTGTTATTATAGTTAATTTTCATTATTGAACTGCTTGGTACTTTATGCCAGATTACTTTAAAACCAATGGTAAGGTTAATTGAAATTTATATTTTTCAGGCAATCCCTTTTTATTGTCCTGGAACTCCTTTTGCAGCCTGTATTGAGTAAAAAGGCTGTCCATATGGGGAAAATTCTTTCAGCAGTTGTTTAGTATTAGGACCACAAAGATGCAAGTGATGAGTTTAAAAGCGATTAAAAGGGATAATTGGTCTTATCTTTTGAAGTTTCACAGTTAAAGGTTAAGAACTTTTGGTCTACCAGATGAAGAATTTGTCAGCTACTGTAGCCATAATTTTTGTTGCTTAAACTTTTGTTCCAGTTTGGCACTTTGGGGTTGGAGGTACACTGGAATTTCAAACAAATGCCTTCACTCATAATTCTCGCTTTATAGCTCACTGTCTAGTAAGCATGCTGACAGTTATGCAGCCCCACCCCAGGGCTGATAAGAGATAGACAAGAGATGAGGAAACAGAAGGAAGAGAAACTGTATAAAAAAAGTAATTCCTCCAACCCTCCAGTCATTAGGCACTGAGCTTTACTGCTTCTTCAGTTTAACACTCTATTCTACCTTTTAAAGTTCCCTAAAGATCTTTCACTACTTACATGGTAATGGTTTAAAGCAGACAGAAATAATTATGGATGTGAAGTTTTACAAATATACGGGGAAATATTTTTTCCTAGGGGGAAAATACCTATATACACATAATGAACACCAACATTTACTACTTTATATGTCATTTTATAGTTTGCTTTTGTTGTAAATTAAGTGGTTCAATGGTAACGAATCTGTCTGCAATGCAGGAGACACAGGAGATGTGGGTTTCCCTGGATCGGGAAGATCCCCTGGAGGAGGGCATGGCAACCCACTCTAGTATTCTTGCCTGGAGAATCCCATGGACTGAGGAGCCTGGTGGCTACAGTCCATAGGGTCACAAAAAGTCAGACATGCGTAAAGTGACTGAGCACACAAGCACCATAATGAATGAGCTTTACTATTTGAAAATTTATTGCTTTAGCAAACATTGGAAAGACAAAAGTTCTGCTAGGAACGATGAGGTCTTTGAAGAATAATCATGTACAGATATTATACTCAGCTGTTTAGTATAAGATGAAAGTGAAGATTTTATTTTAAATGAGAAGACATTGTAATTTGGTTGTGTCTGAGGGATCTCAATAAATAAAACCCACATTCCTTTCCCAAATTCTGAACAAACTGAGAAAAGAGTGACAGATGAGAGATCAGAATACTACCTTTATTCCTGATAAAGCTCATGTTGCAGGACATAGCAGAGAAGGCAATGGCACCCCACTCTAGTACTCTTGCCTGGAAAATCCCATGGATGGAGGAGCCTCGTAGGTTGCAGTTCATGGGGTTGCCAAGAGTCAGACACGACTGAGCGACTTCACTTTCACTTTCCATTTTCATGCATTGGAGAAGGAAATGGCAACCCACTCCAGTATTCTTGCCTGGAGAATCCCAGGGATGGGGGAGCCTGGTGAGCTGACGTCTGTGGGGTCGCACAGAGTTGGACATGACTTAGCAGCAGCAGCAGGACACAGGTTATGTATGCAGGCAGTTTTGCTTTCTAGTCATAAAGCCTAGAGTTAAATAGACATACCTGCCCACACACAGGACAGTGCCAGGAACATCTTCCCTGCTTGCTAGGAGAGCCTGTTCATGGAGGAGCACTCAAGAACTACTTCCAGCTAGCAGATAGGCCCCCAAGAGCAAAGAAGTAACAGGTAGAATTATGCTTAGGTAATTCTTTAGTCTAAACTTACCAATCATGTAAGTTACTATTCTCCTTCTAGAATAAAAATAATGAGGGAATAGAGAGAGGCCAGGGGTTTCCCTGGTAGCTTAGCTGGTAAAGAATCTGCCTCCAATGCAGGAGACCCTTGTTCAATTCCTGGTCAGGAAGATCCCCTGGAGAAAGGATAGGCTATCCACTCCATTATTCTTGGGCTCCCTTGGTGGCTCAGACAGTAAGGAATCCAGCTGCAGTGTGGGAGACCTTGGTTTGATCCCTGGGTTGGGAAGAACCCCCGGAGGAGGGCATGGCAACCCACTCCAGTATTCTTGCCTGGAGAATCCTCATGGACAGAGGAGCCTGGAACGCTCCAGGCCATGGGGTCATAAAGAGCTGGACATGACTGGGCGACTAAGCACACAGAGGTTAGAAAGTTTAGGGGAAATTCCAACTCGCAGAAACTCTTAGGATTGAGGAAAAGGCATTGCCTTTCAGCATGAAAATAGGAAAAGCCATTTGTAATTCTGACACGTTTTATGCCTCAAGTATTTTAATTTTGCATGGCCTCGTTTTTGCTACTGTAGTCTTTTACATAGTTGCATGGCATGCACTTAATTTTAAAACTGCTACAGATTCTACTTTTGTTCTTTGTTTTTCTTCTCGACAAAAGTGAGTCACTTCCTTCTCAGTGTGCATCTGCTGTTGTTCTTAACACTCAATATATTTGACAGATCTTTTTTGCCTCTTTCTTGCCTTCTTTAAATGCACAGATAGTTTTTCATTCATTTATGTATGCCCTGTGCTCGGCATCTACCAAATAGTTTATTGAATTACTGCATTAAATACTGTTCTTTTTATCACTTAATATGGCATTTTTTTCCTAGTCACTGCATACTACTTATAATTCTAGGGCTTCCCTGGTGGTTCACATGGTAAAGAGTCTGCTTGCAATGTGGGAGACACAGGTTTGATTCCTGGGTTGGGAAGATCTCCTGGAGAAGGGAATAGAAACCCACTCTAGTATTCTTGCCTGGAGAATCCCATGGACAGAAGAGACTGGTGAGCCACAGTACATGGGGTTGCAAAGAATCGGACATGACTGAGCTACTAACACACAGGCATACACTTATAATACCATCGTTGAAAATAACATGAGGAAGAGAATTCCTAAAAAATACATTATTGAAATCACAGAATCCAGCAGTAATCTTCTCTAGCCGGGGGAGAGATTGCTTTAGGGGTGACAGAGTTTGTAAGTGAAGCATAGAACATTCAAAGCTGGGAGACTAATGTAGACCTTATGGATAGGAATTCCCTCTTAAAAAAGAAGTGGCTTACAATGGTAATTTGAAGTGACATTGGAGTGGTTCAGTAGTGCTATAAACAACTTTGATGTTAGTTTTTCAGATGTGGCTTACAAAAAATGCTTAAGATTTAGTCTGAATGGTTCTCAGTTAACCAGTGTTGATAGAATGAACACTTTCAGTGCTTAGATGCACTTTTAAAAATATTTCTAGGGAGAACTTTGCAGTTTTAACACAAATCTGCTAATTTTTATAATTTGCCAAAGAGGAAAGTGAAAGTGAAGTCGCTCAGTCGTATCCGACTCTCTGTGACTCCATGGATTGTAGCCCAGCAGACTTCTCTGTCCATGGGATTTTCCAGGCAAAAATATTGGAGTGGGTTGCCATTTCCTTCTCCAGGGCATCTTCCCCACCTAGGGCTTGAACCCAGGTCTCCCACATTGCAGGCTGACGCTTTACCCTCTGAGCCACCAGGGAAGCCAAAGAGGAAGATGATAGTAAATTATTAGTCGTAATTATTTAGTAAGCTCCAGAAACATGATTATTTTAAACTAAGTACATTTATGCCTGGTAACTGACATTTATCTTTTTACAAGTAATACTTTAGTTTAAATGATTTTTACTGTGGACTGTTTCTCATATGTTTGCCCCTGTTTCTGCTTACTGACAGATCTTGATGAAAATAGTTCATTATTTCCCTGAAAAGTAAGAGTTTTCATTTTACACTGTTTCTCTTACTGTGCTGTGATAGAAGGATGCCTTAAGTGCTTTATAAAGTCTCCTTGCCATATAGTAAGTGATCTCAGACTTTTTTGTATCTTGAGTTTGTACCTGCTCTTTAAAGGTTATTTTGCTTGCTTCTTATTGTTCGCTGTTATTTCTCACTTATCAATCTTTAATACATATCCTCCCTACCTTTCCAATTTGCTACTGATTGTCAATAGTAGGTTAGGAGTAGGTTGCCATTTCCTTCTCCAGGAGATCTTCCCCACCCAGGGATTGAACCCGGGTCTCCCACACTGTAGGCAGACGCTTTACCGGCTGAGCCACCAGGGAAGTTCTAGGAAACTAGTTAACCAAGCTAATTGGAATTGGGTGTAAATGTAAGGAAATCTAATTTTTTAAAATAGTTTTATTTTTCCTTTTCTTTCTTAGTGAGGTCTACTGTACATACGGTAAAGTGAACAAATGTTAGGTATGTAGCCCAACAAAACTATATATGTATATCCCCATATTATTACTACTCAGATCAAAATAAGGAGCATTTTCAGCACCATAGGTGGCTCCCTTGTGTTCTCGCCCAGTTAATCGCCACATCCAGAAATGCCCACAATTCTGACTTTTATCCTGGTAGATTAGCTTTCTTGTCTTTGAATCTTTATAGAAACTGAAATTTGGGTTTCGTATTATTTCCTTATGTCATAAAGTATGGTTCTTTTGATTTTTTAATGTTATTTTCCCCCGTTTATTCTTTTTAAAATAATTTTACTTATCTTTGGCTGTCTGGGTCTTCGTTGCTGCGAGGGCTTTGCTCTAGTTGAGCAAGTGAGGGCTGCTCTTCGTTGCAGTATGTGGGCTTCTCATGGTGATGGCACAGGCTCGGAAGTCGCAGCTCCCAGGCTCTAGAGTGCAGGTTTAGTAGCTGTGGCCCACAGGGTTAGTTTCTCCACAGCATGTGGGATCCTCCTGGATCAGGGATCAAGCCCATGTCTCCTGCATTGGCAGGTGGACTCTTGACCACCGAGCCACCAGGAATGTGCCCTACTGCCTCCATTTATTCTTGAAACATTCATTCAGTGCCTACTACAGGTAAGAAATTAATGATTTGGGAGGTTCAAAGATGAATCTAGTGTAGGGGAAAAAAAGTGCTGTAAAGGAAGTGTAATCTGAGAAGGTGTAGGGGAAGAGTGGTGATGTGTCAGTGAGGTCCTTGGCAGAAAATAGATGATATACTCAAATGGGTAAACTTGGGAGAGCGTACTGTAGGGGTGATTTATAGACATGTGGGGAGGGTTAAGGGAAGCTGACATGGGGTAATGAAGTATCTAGTGAGCAGCAGTAGGTAGCCATCACAGCCTTTGGACACGGAAGGGCAGGGCTGGGAGGTTATTGTCAAGCCTGTGAGGGCGTTTGAATAGAAGCTTTGGCTTCTGGTAGATTACTAATTAGAGGTAACATTACTCCATGGTCGCTCTTTTTCTGTCTCCATTGGCTGAAGTTACCCAAAAGACTGGGCAAAGGAGACTGTTATTACAACCTATTCAGGACAGCCTTCCGGGACAGAGAACAGAGTGGGCAAAAATGGATAATGGCTCTGGAGGGGCAAATGAAATATACCCAGCACAACTGGCTTTTTAGTAGAGGACTTTCCTGGTGATTCAGTTGGTTATGACTCTGCACTTCGGCTCAGGGGGCATGGGTTCAATCCCTGACTAGGGAACTAAGATCCTACGTGCTGCGAGGCATGGCCAAAAATAAGTAAGTAAATAAATAAACTTTAAAAATGAAAAACACGGTATATACCATTCTCTGCAGAAGTGGAATAGCTGCTTAGGAAGAGAAAATCATGAAAACAGAGGTAGAGGAGTAGTGAAATAAAAAGTTTGCTCTGAAAATGGAAACTATTTCAGTTTGGAGTCTGTGCTGAACAAAGAGGAATAGTAGGCCATAAAAATCGATAGTATTTGCAGGGAAACATTAATTTTGACACTGCTTTTCCTTTTCTTTGTTATTAAATCTTGTATTATATCATGGCTTTTCTAAATGCATAAGAATCAGTGTTGCCTTCATCATTAGGTAGAAGATATTGGGTCAGGTTTTAAGCCTTAGCATTGCCATCTGAGTATGTTGCACATGGTGACAGAGCCCTAACAGTAGAAAGAGCAGGAGACATTTAGAGAGTAAGGTTAATAGTTAAGAATGTAGACTCTGGAATTGGACTGTCTGTGTTTGTAGCCTGGCATCAGAATTCACTTTCCAGCTTGATGACCTGGACAAATTACCTAATCCAGGTCTCAGTTTTCTCATTAGTAAAATAAGCATAGTCATCATAACTTTACCATAGAGGAGTTGTGAGGATTAAATGAGTCATTCATATGAAGTGCTTAGCCCAGGGCCCAGCAGGCACTGTCAAGAGATGTTATTAATACCTATTTTTTTTAATTATATTTAGGAGGTTTTACTTGTCTTCAAATATTTGAAAGCCTGCCCTATAAAATAGGGATTAAACTTCTTGTTTTCATGAGAACTTCTGGGGTCAGAACTGAGATTAATGTGTTTAAATAACAATGGGCAGTTTTTTGACAAACATGAGAAAATCTTTTGGTCATTTAAAGGTGTTTGGATCAGAGTTGATTACTTCATGAGATAATGATTTGCATGCCAGGGAAAGTTTTCAACAGACTGGGGATGTTTGAAAGTATATTCATGCCTCATGAAAACACAACAAAACTAAATATCTTCAGGATACCTCACAACTGTAGCTTTATTCTTCAGAGTCTGTGAAAGTTGAAACACTGGATAAACCATGTTGATTTCCTTTTCTCCTTCTCTGTTTATTCCTCTTGACAAGGTCAATCCCTCCTGTCCTCCCTCCTTCCTTAATCCATCTTAAATGTCATCTTTATTTAGCAATATATATTGAGCACATAGAAATGTGCCAAGTTTTGTTCTAGATACTGTGATTATTAGTACTGTGAACAAGATGCATGACGTTCTTGCTCTAATGGAGTCTTAAAAATTGTAGCACAGGTAAATAGAAAATAAAAACATGGTAAAATAACCTCAGGTAATTCTGAATTTCATGATACATGAAGTAAGATGGAATAATGGGCCAGGATGGTGGAGGTGGTGCTTTAGGTAAGATCGTCAGGGAGAGCCTCTCTGAAGAGACACATGAATGTTGAAAAGGCGCTGGTCATGTAAGCTCTGGGGGAAGAACATTCTGGGCTGAAGGACCTAGCAAAGATAAGGTCCCTGGGGTGGGAAAGACGCTGGCATACTTGGGAGTTAGTAAGAAAGATGGCTGGGTAGAGTGGTAGGAGAGGTAGGAAGCACGTGGGTCACACAGGGCCTTGTAGACCGTGTTGACACTTGCACTTCTTTCTAACTGCATTCTAATGGGAAGCCATGAGACAACTTCATGATATAATTTATGCTTCAGAAATACTGTTCTGGCTTTTTTTTATTTGGCTACTGGGGGGAGTAGGTAGAGTGGAAGCAGAAAGGTAGGTGGCTATTGCAGTCGTACAGGTGAGAGAGAACTGGCTTGGACTATTTCAGTAGACTTCCTACCTCTACCCCTCTGATCCCCTGGATAGAATGTCATTTTTTTTAATATTTATAATGTTTTATATACACTACTGTTAAAGTGCCTGTTAAGTATGTGATTGCCTTCCTGTTTAGATGCTGAGCTTCTTAAGCACAGGAGCAGTGTCATCCCTCTTCTGCATTCCTTGTCCTCAGTTCTGTAGGTAGCACTGTAGTTAACGTAGCACTTAATGAGGATCTATTAAGTGAATTCATACCTGTTCTTTATTAGGTTAGAAAAGGTTCTTTCTATTCTTAGTTTGCTGAAAGTTGAATGTTGTCAAATGAGTTTTCTGCATCAAGGGTTATGGTCATAAAGTATGTCTTTTTTGTTTCTTTACATTGTTAATTTGTTGGATTACATTGCTTGTTTTTTAAATACTGAACTAGCTTTTGCATCACAGGGTGAAGTTTACCACTCAGTTCTTGTGTATTATTATTCTTGTGCATTGCTGAATTTGATTTGTTAATATTTTATTGAGAATTTTTGCATCCATGTTCATGAGGGATATGTCTCTAGTTTTCTTGGTACTGTTTTTGTCTGATTTTGGTATGGGGTAACGATGTTCCAGTATGAGTTGGAAAGTATTCCCTTTTCTGTTTTCAGAAGAGAGTATGTAGAATTAGTTCTATTTATTCTTTAAGTGTTTATTTAGTAGAATATTCCAGTGATATCATTAGGGACTAGAAATTCCTTTTTTCTCTTTGGAAAGCTTTAAACTGTATATTCAGCTTATTAATTTTCTCTTGCTTTCCTGTTGTTTTTTCATGGATATGCAATTTTATCATTGTTACCTTTTTTCTGCTTGCTTATAGGCTTATTTTGTTCTCTTTCTAATTTAAGGCAGAAGCTTAGATTATTGATTTTAGATTTTTCTTCTTTTCTAATATTAATATAGGCATTTAGTGTTTTAGCTTCCCCTCTAAGGACTACTCTAGCTGCATGTGATAAATTTTTATCTGTTTTATCTTACTTTATGTTTGGTTCATATTATTTTTTAATTTTCCTTTAAATTTTCTCTTTGAATTATAGCTTATTTAGACGTTATTTAATTTCTCAGTGTTTGGAGTACTTCTGTTATCTTTTTGTTGTTGATTTCTTGTCTAATTTTTAATTTTATTATGGTCAGCTTATTTTATGTAATTTCAGTTCTCTACATATATTTGATGTCTGTATATTATCTTTTCTTTGCTGTGTTTATCCTGGACAGACTTTCTAGGTGGTAGGCTATGTCTATGCTTCAGTTTTGCTGAATGCCAAATGGTTTTTCAAGTGAAATAACTACATAAAACTTTGTATAGGTAGTGTGTGTGATGTGTGTGTGTGTGTGTGTGCGTGTGCTCCCTCACTTTAGTTGTGTCTGACTGTGACCCTTTGGACTGTATAGGTAGAAAAATGATCAATTGTGACTTCCCAAATATTTATTTAAACAAATCATAGTGAATTTATAATAAGTTATATTGAATTGATTTGAAATATTTGAATCTTGAAATAGAAATGGAAGTTGTATCTCAGAATATGAAAGTTGAAAAATATTTGAGTAGTTAGAAAGCCATGTGGGGAATGTGAAGAAATATTGTTAACTGCTGTTAGAGAAACAATGGAGTTGTGTTCATTTAATATTAATGAATTCTGAAGGCTATCCTGGAAATTTGATTGGTTTTGCTGCTAACCAAAGGTAGTTTAAGCCCGTCTAATACATCACAGCTGTGCTGTACCAAGAGCAGATGGAAGTTCCTGGGGGAACTTTCCCACTGACCTATAATTTGAGATAGGATTATATTAATAGTTATGGAGCTACAGAGAGTTGCCACTGTTTCTATTTTCTTGCCTACCAAACATATTTCTTATCATCTCTTCACTCATAGGTCATACAGATTACATAAAATTCACCTTACTTTATTAGTGTCTAATACATTCATTTATAATCTTAAGATTATAATTCTAAAGGTGAGATGGATCTTAATTGAGTAATTTAGGAATTTACTCAGATCACTACATAGTTTCCTTTTTTTGAGTAATGCAAAATGTGCACTTTCTGTACAGGTTCAAAAAGTTTCTGACTAAATAGATAATTTTCTTTTAAAGTTGCATTCAGAATTATATTTCTGTGATAGTAACTTAGAAGTATGCAGTTTCCCTTTTCATTTCATTTTATTGAAGTTGATTTTTATTGCTGTTTTTGGTAAAGAAATTTCAGATTTCACTAACATTTGATTTTTAACCATAGGGAAAATGTGAGTGTTTTCAAGAAATTAGAGATTTGAATTTGAAGTATTTTTTATGTTAAATGTTCTGCCAACTTTTTGTTTAACCATGCATTCTTCATAACATCAAAGAGTTGCATGTTTTAGAGCTTAGAGAAAAATGGACACAGTGAATCCTAGCAACTGAAGGCAAATAGACAGATACGTCAGTGCCACGCTTATGTCAGCAGTTTGTCCTATTTGCTTGGGAACTCTTTTGTTTTAGTAGTATGTTTACAATGAAGTCTTTCACTGGAGCAGGACTACATGACTGAATATGTACTCTGTGTTGTCTGAGTACATTCTGTATACAAATTTTAAGACATGTATACAGGCATATTTATTGTTATTTAGTTATTGATATTGAGTCTTATTTATTGTATTTGTTTTCTTTCTCAAAAGGCTTTTATCTGTTCATGTTTGATAATTTGCACTAGGCTTTGCATTTCTAATTATGGTGTTCTTGTATAGGGTACCGAGTGTGATTCCAGGTTAGGTCTATATGGCTTATGAGCTACATGACTTGTTTTTAAAAGGAAAGTTTAAGCGGTGGAATAATCTGTGTTCTTCTTGAACAAGGCCTATAATTTCATTGTGCCTTAATTTTCTTAAATGTTACTCTGAAAATTTTTTACTAGGAGTTTAAAAGATACTACTAAAATGAAATTCAGAGTATTCCAGAGTACCCTGGAGTACTCTGAATTAAAGATCATAGGTTTGGAGCTTGAAAAGAGAATGAGTCTAGAGATCACCTTTCAGAGCTACTCAGTATGTTTCCCCGAAGGCTCCTGTGATGTCTCGGGACCAGGCTTTGGAGTTCCGGCAGAGCACAAGGCTGACATATCCCTTTCCCATAGAGTTGATAGTCTAGTCACTACATTCTAGAGTGAGGATTATTTGCTAAGAAAGTCATAGATGAAGCTTGCGAATAGATGAGACGTGGGAGGGCAGGTGGGAAAGGAGTGCAGATGAAATTTTAAAAAATTAAGGACAACATGACTTTGGGAAGTATCTGTATTGTGCAGGTTTTCAGGAGAAAGGCAAAAATTTTGGGAAATACTTGTTTAGTGGTTGGCATGTCAAAGAGGAGTCAGTGAAGAAGACTGGTAGGGTGTGGGAGATTTACGACTTGTGCACATTTCTTCTATGACTTGGGGAGAAGGTTTTTCACATGGCCACACATTTCTATAGGCTTTCCAAAAGTAAGGTATTCTAAGTGAAGAGTGCTGTCTCTTCCCATTCTTCATTTTCCCTCATGTCATGTAGCATTGGAGTGCCTTTAGGCATTTTTGGGATCCCTAATGGAAAAGGAAAGTTGAATTGGGGTTACATTTAGTTTGGGTAGCATATGTTTATGTGGTTCATTGTCACTTCAGAGGATAGTTAGATAAAGGAATGTTCCTGTTCCTTCTGGTATAGGAAGGAATGACATTTGGAATACAGTTGACCTTGAACAATACAGGTTTGAACTGTGGGGCTTTACTTACATTCAGATTTTCTTTTAGTAATAAATAACTATAGTACTATGCTATCTGAAGTTGGTTGACTCCGTGGATGTGGAACCTTGGATAAGAGGTGCTGCCTATATGGCGGGCTGACTGTAACTTATGAAGGTTTTCAATGGCTCCGAGGGTTGGCACTCTTAGCCCCCTAGTTGATCAAGGGTCAACTGTATTCTTGTTACTGTACTGACTCAGTGTTAGGAAAAAATATGCAAGGCCAGAGATTATAGATGATATAGACACGTTCTGCAGAATCTGACACTAGAAGTATGTGAGTAGGGTAAGAGAAATAGAATTTGACATGTACAGAACCACAAGTTAGTGTGGAGAAAACTCTTCTGGATCTGATAGCTTATAAAGAAAAGAAACAAAGGTAAGTTTCCCCAGATTTGACAATACTAACATTTGTGACACAGTAAATTTACTAAACACTAAGTTTATGACATAGCTAGTAACAGTTTATGAACCTAAAAGAATATTTTGTAAAATGTGAGTAGTGATTTAGTCATCACAAAGTTTTTTTAAATCTGCCTCTTTAGAGAAAATCTTACATATTTCCATCTCCTCATGGAAAATCATAGAAAATCTTGCATATCATTGTCACACGAAGAAGTGTTCATGAAAGATATACAATTAAAATGTAGAAAATATATTCTGGAATTTTGTCAGGGAGTTTATTGTTGATAGAGTTATGATGTTATTTTTCTATATTTTAGTGAAACTTGTGATCCCCCCCCCATTCTAGATAAGTATTCACCTTTATATCAAAGTTCGTATTTGTAATTTTGCTTTTTTTACTTAAAGAGGTTCCCCTAAATTGTTTAAAGTCAAGGCCCAACAAAACCTGGGAGGCACAAAATCATGATATCATGAGGATAGTTTATTTATTTATTTATTTTTATTTTTTATTTTTATTTATTTTTTATTTATTTATTTTTTTTACTTGTTTTTGCCATACAATGTCATGATATCACCATGGGTTTACATATGCTTCCCCTCTGGAACCCCCCTCCCTCCTCCCTCCCCCCCGGGAAATCTCGCTGCACCAGTCCCGAGCATCAATCCTGGGCTGGCGATTGATTAGACACATGACAATTAACATGCTTCAATGCCCTTCTCCCATAACATCCCACCCTTACCCTCATTCACAAAGTCCACAAGTCTATTCTATACATCTGCGTTCCTTTTGTTGTCTCCCATGTTGGGTTCTCGTTACTGTCTTTCTAAATTCCATATATATGCGTTAATATACTGTATTGTTGTTTTTGCTTCTGGCTTACTTCACTCTGGATAATGGGCTCCAGTTTCGTCCATCTGAGTAGAATTGCTTCAAATGAATTTTTTTTTAATGCTGATTAATATTCCATTGTGTATATGTACCACAGCTTTCTTATCCATTCATCAGTTGATGGGCATCTAGGTTGTTTCCATGTCTTAGCTATTGTAGACAATGCAGCGATGAACATTGGGGTACACGTGGCTCTTTCAATTCTGGTTTCCTCGGTGTATATGCCCAGCAGTGGGATTGCCGGGTCATATGGCAGGTCTATTTGCAGCTTTTTAAGGAACCTCCACACTGTTTTCCATAGTGGCTGTACTAGTTTGCATTCCCACCAACAGTGTAAGAGGGTTCCCTTTTCTCCACATCCTCTCCAGCATTTATTGCTTGTAGACTTTTGGATGGCAGCCATTCTAACTGGTGTAAAGTGGTACCTCATTGTGGTTTTGATTTGCATTTCTCTGATAATGAGTGATGTTGAGCATCTTTTCATGTGTTTGTTAGCCATTTTTATATCTTCTTGGAGAAATGTCTGTTAAGTTCTTTGGCCC